>BMAR01000031.1:600000-964827 GCA_021605115.1 Astrephomene gubernaculifera
GGTCAGCGGTCAGCACTTTTGCTGGAATTGTGTCAAGGGAGCCTAAATAATGCTCTTCTGAAGCTTCCCGGCCAGGTATGTCAGCAATTCTTGCCTCCACTTGGAAGGTCGTGTCTTAACACAGCGACATCTTTCCTTTCACAGCGGCTACCCGACGCAACGGGCCTCGAAACTCAGCAGGCGGTGGTTATGTTGATCAATTGCGTCGCCCAACTACACAGCCGTGGTGTGATTCACCAGGCAAGTTGGTCGTTCAATCCTTCGCACTTTGGTTGAACAAAACTGTTTTCTCAGCCAAGACGGCTCTCCGTTTCACAGGACATCAAGCCCAGCAACTTCTTGCTTGGGCAGGATGGTGCTATCAAGTTGTGCGACTTCAATCTGTCGCGTCTCGCATCGGACTCGTCCCGCATCAAGGGCGGCACCGTATTATACTTCTCACCACACATGTTCAACAACATGGATGAGGGATACGCCGCTGACTGGTAGGATAAGAAGACAGCTTCCTCCATCCCTCACGACATGACTGCTACTGCCACAGTGCTTCGCACCTCCACACTGCACATATCTTACAACTGTACCACTGTACCCTCTTGCGCAGGTGGGCGCTGGGTGTGACACTCTACCAGGCGCTCCATGGGCTTCACACCTGGCCCTTCAGCTCCCGCTCGCTGCTCAAGCTGGACCAGGCGCCGGCGCAGCAGCAGCTGGTGCTGGTGAGGAAGGCCGTTATGAACGGCAACCTGCGCTTCAGGTACGCAGGGAGGGTCTAGTGGGCTCGTGGGATGGACAAGACGGCGCCTGGGTTATGCTACCTGCTGCGGCCAGAGTATACCCACCCTTATTTCCATGCTATCTACCCCGCTTTTGGTTTCACGTTTCATGCGCTTGCTGATGCAGGTCGCTTTCGGGGCTGCCCCGTGGTGCGAGAGCCCTCATCCGGGGCCTGCTGCACACGCAACCCGAGAAGAGGTGGGTCAGGAGCGGTTGGGCTGGGCGGTTACTACCCCTACCGGCTGGTGCTGCTTGGGTGTCCTACATGGCTCCTCTAGCATACCACAAACAAACCAACGGGTGCAGCGTTATAGTCCAGCATGCTGTTTTCTGCCATCCCGGGTCCTCTTCATGCCATGTGTTCCAGCTTCCATCCTCCCCGCCTGACCCCCCCCCCCTATGGTTTGTTTCTCCTATGGTTTGGTATGGTCTTTGACCCCCCCCCCCCGCTTGTCCCCTCGCTGCCCCCGCAGGTGGGGTCTGCTGCACGTGCTTGCGGGGGACTACCCGGGGGACGCGGCCTTTGCTGCGGTGGCTGCACGGCACCCGCAGCTGGCGCCCGACATGGAGCGACTGCTGGTGAGGCTGGAGAGGGGGGGGTCAGGGGAGGGGGCTCAAGGGTGAAGGGGCGGGCGGGGTCTTCCAGAGAGACACGTGAAAGAAGTGTGGCTGCGGCTGAAGTCAGCGGGGTGCTGCGTTTACGGAATGATGGCAGGAAGGCTTATCATTGTCGTGCATGACGGCAGTTGCTGACGCGTGCACCCGTGTGTCACTGCTGCTGCAGTCCCTGCGGCGGCTGTGCCGGCTGTCGCCCGCCAAGCAGCTGCAGGCGGCGCAGTGCGAGTCAGCGGCCGCCAGCGCTCCCCGCTGCGAGGATGACGGTGACAAGGCGGGACGCGGTGACGATGATGCAACCCGAACAAGGTATGCTCAACGGGACTGGACACGTGTTAACACTTAACAGCCCTGTAAGGTCCTCACAGTGACCTTACGGCTTAGCGCTGGGTATCACCATTTCCTCCCGACGCCACCTTTCGCCCTTGCTGCTCCCCTAACCCACAGTCCCGCTGTCAGCCGCCGCTTCCTTCGGGGCCTGAGCAGCTACCTGCTGCAGCGCATCATCAGCCGCCGCCGCGCCTGCTCCGCCGCCTCCTTCAACCGGGACGCAGACGACCTCTCACAGGGCGACGACCAGCGTAGCGAGTCCCGGCCAGCCGCCGCCGCCGCCGGCCCGCACTGCTCCTCCGCAGCAGCCACCACCGCCCCCTCCTCTGCCCCCTCCACCACCGCTAGCCCCACCGTTGCCACCACGATCCTCTCCACCCAGGAACTTGAAGGATCACCGGTGCGGTGCGGCGCCACCTGTAATAACAACACAAGCAGCACAACCTACCACCGTGCCGTCGGAGCAGGCGGCGGCAGCTCTCATCACCACCACCATGTCGTACGGCACCGGGGTGCTGGCAGCGCCGCCGCCGCCAAGGCAGTGGCCATGACCAAGTCGCTGTTGCCCCGGTCGGAAGGCGCCATCCGCACTGCCGTGGCGCAGGCCGCAGCTGCCGCTCCCCGGGCCCTGCTGACAGAGGACGGGCGGCTGGCGGCTGCGGGTCCGCATGTGTCGTGTGAGGTGCGAACGGACGAGGTGGAGCTGCCGGCGGAGTTGAGAGAGGTGCTGGGGTTGCATGGGGAGGGGCGCAGCTGGGCGGGCGCGGCGGGGAGTGAGGCGGATGTGGGTCCTCGCGGCAGGCGGGAACGGAGCTGCGGCGGGCAGGTGCAGGATGTGGAGGTGCTCGAGGAGATGCGGCAGCTGCTGGCTCGCCGCGTGACGGCGGCGGCTGGGGCGTCCGGTCGCAGCGGCGCGGGCAGGACAGCGGGCGGCGACACGGGCATGGGCGCTAGCAGCACTAGCGACCACCCTGCCTCGCCCTCGCGCTCCGGCATGACGCCGTGTTCGACTGCGGGTGGCGCGTCCACGAATACCGGGCTGGCCTCGATGGCTGTGGCTAGCCTGACGCCGGGAGTGGCGCTGGATAGCAGCTGCCGTAGCAGCAGCAACACAGCCACCAGCAGCAGCCGTCCAAGCAGCCTCAGTGGCAACTGCCATGATTGCAGTACGACGAGTAGGGCGGCGCATTTGGGCGGTGGATTGCAAGCAGCCTTTGAGGCGGCGGCGGCCTTGGAGGTTTGTGGTGCGGGCACGAATACAGGCTGCGTGGCCGTGACGCAGTATGACGAGTATACAGCAGCAGCAAGCAAATGTGCCGGATCTAGCTTTCATGCCGGGCATGCGGTTGCGCAGCAGTGCGCAGCCATCTCGGTCGATGGGGACTGCGAGGCTGTTAGTCTGGGTCACCGGTTCCGGCCTCGAGCCGGGCGGACCTACAGCACCGGACATGGCCTCGTGCGAGCCAGCATGGGGGCGTGCGGCAGTCCCCGGCTGGCAGCACCAGCGGAGGAGCTGCTGCCGCTGCCGGAGCTAGCGGCGAAGGCGCACCAGGCTGGGGGCGCGCTGGCAGTCGTGCGTATCAGCCGGGGTGGCGGCTCCAGGGGCGTCTCAGCGGCGGGCTGCCCGGAGAACCCGGCTGCGGGGCACTCGCCTTGTCAGCCGGCATGGCCGAATGTGTACATCAACACGCATGCGGTGAACCCTAGCAGCTGCGGTGCGGGTCGGACTGCTGGGCGGAATGGCAGCTGCGGCGGGGTGTTTAACAGCTGTGGGATGGACAGCCTCTTCAGCCTCCGTGGTAGCATTCTTATGGAGGAGCTGGCGGCGCCGGCGGCCCCCGCGACGGACGTGTCCAACGACTCGGCTGAGAGCAGTTGTTTCGTGTTGGCGGCGGAGTCGATGACGCAAGCGGTGGCTGACGTGTCGCCGCTGCCGCGGGGTCGTGGCGGGTTCGGTCGGCACTCTCGACCCGTGGACCTGCGCGCTGTTGCGGCGGGGTTGGAGGCGGCGGTTGCTTCGGGGCTGGAGTTTATGGAGGCAGCGGAGGAGGAGCGGGCAACATGGGGATCCATGCATTGTGAAAGAGAGATTGAGGAGGAGGCGGCTGTTGTTGCTGGAGCTGATGGCTGCTCGATCATGCGGCAAGAAGCAGCGACCGCAGTTGCTGCAGCTGCGGACTCGGAAGCGCGTGTCAGTGAACGCAATTCGCTGGCGGCTAAGCAACAATGCGGACGTCGCGTTTGCGGTTCTGTGGCGGGTGAGGAGGAGTTGCTGGAACCGGGGTTCATGTTGCATGGGGTAGTTGCTGCAGCTGGGGGTGTTGAGCCCTCCTTGGGCTGCGGGCTTCCGTCGCCCCGGGTTTGGGCGGTCAGGGCGGGCCAGCTGCTCCGAAAGGCGCATCTGCTGGGCCCAGCTGACGCAAGAATGGCTTCGTGAGAAGTCGCGGGAGGCTCGAATAGGGCCTGATTAGTTGTCTAGTGTGCATGCAGCGGTAGCCACGAGCACGCCGTGAGAAGGGGCCATGTCGCCCGCCGGAAGGCGCGTGCGGGCGTGGAGAGCATGTAGTGTCGCTCTTTCGTCGACTGTGACGGTCGTCGTGGAGTTGGAAGGTTGATGATGATGATGATGATGATGATGATGATGATGATGATTCGTATTCATGTACATACCATACCGTACCGTCCGGTTAGGAGCTGTTGCTTCCGCGCTTTCGATGTTGATGAGCCCGAGAGGGCACACCGTTGTAGAGAGGAAGGGCAGCGAGGTGGGGACACCGGAACGTAGGAAGGGCCCGTATCCTGGCGCGGAGCCTTTTGACTATAAGTCTGACCCCATCTGGGGCTTGTGTGTCTTCTTCTTTGGGACCCAGTGGGAAGTATGGCGGTGGTAAAGCGGACGAAAAAAGTAAAAGACGTGAGAGTATGGTAGGGAGGAGAGGGGTTCGGTTAGTGTTTCGTGGCTCCGAGCTGCAGTGATGAGGGCTGGTGTGTCTGAAGACGTGTGAGTAGCGCGGTGCCTGGGGGGTTCTTGTGACGCGACGGTATTGGGTAGCGCGGAACTGGGACGTTTCCCGGGCATGGCGAGGTTTTCTTTTGAAGAGGTACGTATCATTCCCGTAGAATAGTGCGGAAAAAAACAGGTTTGAGACGAGCGGACCTACAATACAGCTTTGGAGACTGCAAAATCGCGCTGCGCTATTCTTTGGTGGTTTGGGGTGTTAACCTAGCGCAGTTTGCGAACGCTCTGCAGGACAGGACTGACGAGCGGACGTTGACGTTGACGGCATCGATGTTGCTGCTAGAACATGTGTGGCGCTGGTGCCGGCATTAGTAATTATGAGGTACCTAGAGTTCTTAACAGAGTGCTGCTGGTTGATGTTGACACGAGCGGCTTAGCGATGTGGTGCGATCTGTGGTGTGACCCCAGAACAGGGAGCCCTTGTCCCACATGGGGTGGGGCCCCGTTAGGAAGGCCGGCCCGTCTTGTGGCTGTTTGCCTCACTAGTACGTGACACTTAGGAACCGGTAGCCATGCTTTTATAGTTTTGTAGCTTAGTATAGAGACCGTTAACATGTACATAGAGACCTGGTGGTTACGACAACCGGGGTGTTGTAGCGTGTTTAGGGCATGTGTTGTCCTAATTGGGCGGATCTTAGATCGGATCTCTTCGAATCGCAGCCCTCCTAGCCGGATCTTCGTTGACCTGTTTCCTCGAATGTTGACTAAGATCTTTTTTCTCCTGACAGGGCTGCCCTTTGCGCACTGCAGGGCTCTTGTAGTCTTTCTTGCCATTAGCATCTAACATAGTTTACCGTTGTGTCGTTGACCGTTTGAACCCCCCGGGAAACCTTGGTCACTGAGGATTGGAGTGTAGTGTGACCATAGTGCCATTGATCTTTTCATTAGCGACTGTTTACTCGGGCTGCATTTAAGTATGGTGGTGGCTGGTGGTGACGTGGGTGGTTGGAAGGGTGTATGCCGGGGAATACCCGTGGCTTTGGGCAGCGTACGTCGGCATGCTGCGTGTTAAACAACTCTGTAATACCCGTGGGATAGACCTGAACAGCATCCCTTACAACAAGGAAAGGAGTTGCTTACGCGAAAGTCAATAACGACACTGTTCGCGGCTTCAGACGACAAGGTAACTACCTCACGCATCCCAAACGCACACGTACACTCGTCCATTCAGTTTCTTGAACAGTTATAATACGGCCGGGTAACGTTGCGTGGGGCTTCCACCTTACCAGCCCACGGCCTGCGGTGCCTTTGCCTCCCTTCGCATGCAAAGGGTATAGTATCAGTAACCCTCGGTTAAGGTCTGACATGCGGCAAAGGCACGTGCTATAAAGGCCACAGCAGGCAAAACCAAGTGGACCACCCAAAACGGCACATTGTTTGTTTGTGAAAACGTACACCCTTCACAGCCCTTCATGGCTCATCTGAGGTTAGCAATTCGAGCGCCAGCAGCACGGTAAACGCCGCTCCGCAACTCACCCAACCGCTCCGTGACCCACCCAACGCGGCGCCAACCGGTACACTCAACATCATGTGCACCTAGCCCATGCGATACAACCGATGCAAGGAGGCCGTGCCGCTCAGGCCGCAGCTGGTAACCAGGGAAGGGCGCCCTCATTGCCTGACAACAACCACATGTCCCTCACATGACGCGAGTGAGAAGCCCCGGCACGCCACCGCCCCCATGTGCTAAACGAATAGACAACAACAGCACAGCAGGCACTTTCGCGCAACGCGCGAAATGCAATCAGTGTATATCCATACACCCATATACGGTACGGCATCATACGATGCCATGCTCTAGGTAGGGTTGCTCAAGGCCTTTATTATTACTAGTGCGATGGACAACATGTTACTCACGGACCCTCACAACACACGCACACTGCACTACAATGGGCAACTCCTGGTCGACACAGCCCTGAACGCAACTCGCCAGTACGGCGCAACAGATTAACCGATTGCAGTACGACAGGTGTTGTGTCTGCGCCCATATATAGCTTGATTCAAACCATCTTCATGGGACCAACGCCCGAGCATTTGCACATGAAATCCATTCATTTATCTTCGTCATTATGGCTCCCTCCCAATGGCCTATTCCGGCATGCGGCGTACCCATGCTAAGCACTATAGTCTAAAGAGGGCTACCGTAGGAGCCTAGGCCTACCCCTACAACCAGAATCGTGCGAGGTCCGGACTGATGGGAACAGGGACAACATCAGATCTGCATTGTCAACGATCGAGGCGGCAAAGACACATATACCACATTCCGGCTATCCTATTCCTTACTGAAATGCGGATCCGTTCGAATGGGCAATGGGCAACATGAACAACCGAGTTCAACAAACAAATCGGCATCTGGCGCGTCGAGTGGCACTTAACTATCGTAGTCAGTACCCACGCTAAAACCCAGCGACGGGTGTGTGCCGCCGCCGCCGCCTGCATATAGTCCACTTCCCTAGAAGCCTCCCTTTCTTCCCAACCGTAAATCGTGTCACGGAGCAGTCATAAGCCCTCTCTGCACGCGTTTGTGTCGACTACAGCATACCCCGCGTCATCTCACGCTCCCGCGGTCGTCAGAGCAGCCGCGTTGCCCTTACCTTGCTGCCTGCCCCTACCCGCCGGCAGCACCACCCCCACCCCCACCCCAACCGCGGCAGCTGGCGGCAGCAACGTCATCGGCATCATGGAATCTACCAACACCTGCTGCCCTTGCTGCCCCTGTTCCTGTTCCCGCTGCTGCTGGTGCCACCACTCGGGCAGTTCCGCAATGGAGGGCAGTACGGCATGCGGTGTGACCCCCACATGCAGGTCGTGCTCGCGGAACTTGCCCGTCCGCACCAGCAGCCCCCGCAGCCCCGCCGCCTGCGCGCCGCCCACATCCCCGCGCACGTCGTCCCCGATCATCACAACCTGCAGCGGCAGCAGCGGAGCAGGGCAGCGGGGGGGGGGGATGGAGGGCAGCGGCGGCGCCTTACCTCGGTATATGTCCGCGTTACGTCCGCCCCTCTCCGCTGCCCTCACTTCCTGGCCCCTGTGCCCTCCCTAGGCTCCCTAACACAGGCAGTTTTCCCCTACCCTCTCCCAAGCCCTCTCCGCATCCCTTCCTGAACCCCACGCTCGCCCGCTCACCTCCTCCGGCTGCAGTCCCAGGCTGTGCGCGGAGAGCTTGAAGATGAGCGGGTCGGGCTTACCCAGCACAAGCTGTGCGGCCGGGAGGAGGGAGCGACGGGGGCAAGGGCAGCGAGGGTGAGAGGACGAGAAGGCCAAGTGTAGCAGTGGAGTGCGCAGGGACGGAAGGGAACAGCGATTTGGCAACACTCGGGAAAGACACTCGGGTAAGGGAAGCCGCCCCACAGCCCCAGCGGCCCCGTGTCTCACCGCCTTCTGATCAGTGGCATACTCGAGTGCCGCCGTGAAGGGCCCAACGTCGATACTGTAGCCGTCCGTGTCCTTGTAGTACCTGACAGGGGGGGCAGCAGGGGGGGGTGCAGCAGGGGGGGGGTGCAGCAGCAGGGGGGGGGTGCAGCATGGGGCCAAACAGGTGAGTCATCGGCGGCATATCAAGGCACTGCACCTCTAGTCTTTGCACCCGGCCGAAGTATACATCTGCCGTCCCGCACATCCGCAGCTCCTTTCCCACCTTCCCTTGCCCAGCGAGATGAGGGTGAGCGGCGGAGCTGACGCGCCCCTCCGGCCCCTGCCCCTGCGGACTGCTGGGGGCAGGGAGGAGCTCCCCGCAGCAGCACCAGCAGTAGCTGTAGCAGTGGCGCCCACAGCAGTAGTGCTGGATGCAGAGGCAGAGGCGGTGCTAGCTACTGAAGCGGCGGCAGTGGCAGTTGCTGCTGAGGCGCACTTGCCGCAGCGCTGCGCCTCCGCCTCCTCGCAGCGCAGCTCGCCGTCCATTACTAGCCTGGGTGGAGAGGGGCAGAGGGCGGGGGAGGAGGAGCGCAGGGCGACAGGAAGGCAACGAGGAGTAAGATAACAGGGAATGCGAGGGAGGAGGAGGACGCGGCCTCAGCGACAGGAAGTTACCACCACCAGTCGGCAACCAGTCGCAAGCCAATCTCGCGTACCCCGCCTACCCCAGCGCGCCAGCTCACACGCCATGTCAGCCCTCCCCTCTCCCTCTCCCTCCCTCGCCCTCCCTCGCCCTCCCCTCCCTGGCTCTGCTGCTCCTCCCCACCTGAAAGCCCGGTTGAGGGAGGCGTAGTTCCAATCGAGCCCCATGTCCCCAATCACCACCGCTGCTGCCCCCGATTGGGCGTCAGGCGGCAGCTGCTGGATGCCCTCGAACTCGGGCGCCAGGTCGGGACCCACAAACAGCGCTGCGGGCTCTGCAGGTGGTGATGGGGATGACAGATGATGACAAACCAGACAGTGGCTTAACAGCAGTTGTGGCTTAACACAAGATTACCGGTAACACAAGAGGAGGCAGGAGAGGGGCGGATAATGCTGTGAAGGGGCTGTGTAGGTGCGGGTCTTGGGGTGACAAACAATATCGTAAACGGAGCTTGTGGGTTGATCAAGAAGCAGCATTACCGGCGGTCTCGCACCTGCTTTATGCGCTCGGAGCCAGTCAGCGGCCAGCTTGGCGGGGCTGACGATGTCCTCTGCGCGGCAGGGAACCCCCATGTCGCGCAGGCGGGCAGCAAGACCTGTGGATGGCAGCAGCGGTTTGTGCGTTAGCGAAAACGGTTAGGGCTTTTGCTGCAGGTGCAGGGTGAAAATGCGATCCCTAAACGAAACTTTGGCCAATGTAGTTGGGTTGCGATTTGGGTTATGATGGGCTGTTCACCCATGGCTAGAAGTACGTGCGAACTGTACGGATGGTACAACCATAGTTACGACCATTTACGACCGTGGAACTTGGGGACTACACATATATACCCCCAGAGAAGCACTAACCTTCTCGTGACTTGGTTGAGGTGTTAGTGACAAAGAGCCAGGGCACTGCGAGGCGCTCACGGAAGTACCGAACCGTGTCCGCTGCGCCGGGAATTGCCTGCAGTCAAAGCAGAAAACCTCACGTAATCCGTTTGATACGGTAGCTGTGCAGCTCTAGTAGCCTAGGCAACAAGTAGGAGGCAGGCGTCTGAGCACCCCGGTTAGCCCATGCGATCGAACGTTGAGGCGCTAGGACACTAACACCATCGCGCGTCATTGCCGGTCGTTCGTATACATCTTTGTGCAGTTGAATCGCATCTAGTTATCGGAGTAACCGGCAAAGTAACCGGGCGAGGCCTGTCCCGCCACGTCGGCGTACCACTGATGTTCCGCTCGCGTAGATAACTCCATCCAAGTCGCATAGCACGCCTTTTGGTGCAGCAAACGTTACTACTCGAGACCTGTATTAACGACACAAAGGAAGCAAACCGCATAGCAAACAAGGTTCCAACTCCCAAACATAACGTCCACGTGCCGATACGCAACTATAATAGGACAGTGGCCCGCTTTTCTGCACGTATGTATTGCTGCAGTAGCAAAGCGCCTTCGTTTTAACGGCTAAGGCGTAATATGGGTGCATTGCCAACCAGCACGCGCCGAAAAGCACAACCTATGTCCTTTCAGCGAGCTGCCATACTCACAGGAACGCGCCACTGACCTTAATGCGCGACCTTGAGCGCACGGAAATTTCCCACGACGGCTGGAAATACCATTTGAGGCGTGGCCAACGATTGCTGACGATGCAATTGCGCCACTCAAGCCAAGCTGGGGACACATTTCTTAATAGCTACGCGCAATAACTATAATAACTTATGCAGATATATCCTTAGTTGCATGCACATAACAAACTCAAGCTTACTAGTAGGCTACCCAAGATAGTCGTTGTCAACTAGCTCTACGGCGAGAAAAGCTAGATGAAGCCAGCAACGATATTATACGTTATATGATGTAGTTTCATAACATCCGACCTGCCAGGGTTCCTGTGCTTACGGCTTCGGAGGACCCCTGCCGTACTCCAGCGTCAGTGAACCGTGGGACACGAGCGCTAAGTCCCCGATTAATTGTGTCTATCTCTTATACTAACTAGGGGTAATGCTTGCCGCGTGAAAAAAATAAAACTTCAGTGCTGTCCTATGGGCGTGAGTTGTTTACCTTGGACACGCACATGAATCCGTATGCTGGGCGTCGCCACGTATTTTCGAGTTGCGACAGGTTGCAGGCTGAAAGTACTACACTGATATGGCGAAGTAGCTTACATTACAGTCACGGCTCAGGGTCATGGGTATCAGTGCCGCATTGACCGCAGCTGTGTGCCACCATTCTAGATCTCCGGTACCTGCCCAGCTGCCAGCATAAGCCGCTTCCTCCTCCTCTTCTCCACATTCCGCTGCTCGTGTCCCTGCCCCTGCCTACATTCAAACACGTCTGGAGCAGCAGTATATTCAACTCTATCCACGGGGACTGGGCCCGCAGGACTCCACATCTCACTTGAACTGATCCATAAGGAAGTCGAAAGCGGCGTGCTGCGGCTGTTGTGACTGCTGCTGCAGACCACCCGCCCCACCCGGCTGCAGCCGCTGCCCTGCCCCCTGCATCGGCTGCTGCCAGCTGCCAGACACGGCCATCCCAGGCATAGACCCAGGCATGCCCGGCCTCGCCATCCCAGCCTGCATCCCCGATTGCTGCCCCTGCTGCTCATAGCGCACCTGACCGCCCGGACCCACCATCATGCCGCCACCACCGCCCATGCCCATTCCCAACCCCATTCCCGCACCGCTGGAGGACGGGCCCATTCCCATGCCCATCATGCCCATACCCGCGCCCGCCCCTGCCATGCTGCCCATGCTCGCTGCCCCTGCACTGTAATTCGGGGCACCCTGCCAAGCCCCCGGCCCTGCACCGTACGCGGCACCACCGGAGGGCCCGGGCCCTACGCCGGCAGCCCCAGATGACCCCAGCGCGCCGAAACCGCCTAGCAGGTCTCCAGTGTGCATGGGAGCAGGCGGCTTGGCCGGCTGCTGCAGTTGCTGCGCCATGCCTAATGTCCCCATGCCGCCGTTGCCGGCAAACCCTCCAACCGCAGCGCCGTACTGGGTTCCAGCTGCCGTGGGCGTCCCAACGCCGCTGCTGCCGCCGGGGATGTACGCCTGCGGTGCAAAGCTCGGCGCCTGCGGCGTCGCTGCCGACATGCCCAGCAAGTCCAACTGAGAGCCGCCTGCGGGCTTGATCCCGCCCATGCCCGGCACTGCGCTACCCGACATAAACATTGGCTGCGGCTGCGCCTGAGAAGCCGCTGTGCCGCTGGGCCCCATCAGACCGCTACCGGCCCCCTGGGCAGGGCCGGGGTTGTTGCCGTACGGCAGCCCACCGCCCATGCCGTACATTGCTCCGCCGCCCGCCGCCCCGCCGCCGGGGGCTGGAGCTCCGCCGGAGAGGTTCATGTCAGCGAAGAGGTCGTCCAGTGGCGCACCCCTCGCAGCGCAGCCGCCGTTCTGCGGTTGCTGCTGCTGCTGCGGTGGCGGCGCTTGCGCAGCGGGTCGGGGCGCAGCACCGTACGATGACGGATTCGGAAACGCGCCCATCGTCTGCACACCGGCAGAACCGCCGCTGGGAAGACCACCATAGCCGCCGTACGGGCCTTGAGCAGAGACTGGCTGCTGGTGCTGCTGTGGCAGCATCTGCGGCTGCAGCTGCATTGTCTGCTGAAGCAGAGAGCCGCCGGCTGGCGGGTTGTTCCCAGTCGGGACTTGCAGCACGTCGAATGGATCCAAGGCTGGCCGGGGAGCCGCCGTCCGAGGCGGTTGCTGCTGTTGCTGTTGCTGGTTCTGCTGCAGGACCGGTTGCAGGACCGGTAGCTGTCCGTAGTTGTACTGTGGTCCCATGTCTAGCGGTGGGCTCAGAGCAGAGGGCTGACCAGCCGGCATGCCTGCCCCTGTGGCCTGTGGCTGCTGACTGGGCTGAGCGCCGTACATGGCATGTACTGGGCTACCTGCACACAGGGTTTGAACAGACGCAAGGGCCGGTTAACGCAGAATGTGATACTTCGGGATAGTGTCTTGTTATCATCACGGGTATTAGTGTTCCGAGGTGTTCAGGGGTGCTATGCGTCAATCAACGCCCATGACTACCCAGCAACCTCGTCACCTCTTGCTCTCCAGCCCGTGCACGCCCTCCCATACCCCACGCACCCAGCATGTCCAGTCCGCCTAGCAAATCCACTGCAGGTTGCGGAGCGGCGCCTGAAGCCGCAGGAACTGTGCCGCTGCCACGTCCGGGACCGGCCGCAGGCGCTGCGTTGGGGGGAGGTGGCACAGGCGCCGTCGCCGCCGCAGCATCCCCCAGCAGCAGCTTCAGCACGCGGGCCGCCCGCTCACGCACGGGGGCCTGCGGGTGCGAGGCTGCTGCTTGCACGGGTGTGGGATCGCTCTGGAACATCACCGCGATCTCACCGCATGCCTGCGGTTGCACCCGCAGACGTATCGCTTGTAAGTGGCTTCGGGACGTAAGGATACATAATTACAGTCCTCCAGAAGACTTGTGAAGAGAGAGAACGCATGTTAAAGTATGAACCGTATGCATGCAAGCCTCTGCACCACTCTCCTCAACACACGCCGAGCATCCCCACCAGCTCCTTGCACCTCTGTCCCTCCCCTCCGGTGTTAGACTGTCCATTCCGCACCCCCACAAACCGCTCCAACCGCACCTGCGTGGCCCCCTGCAGCAGCACCGCCTCCACCGCGAAGAGAGCACGCAGCAGCTGCTGCCAGGGAGCGGAGCCGTCCTGGGGTGCGCGGGAAGAAGGGACGGTGCGAGGAAAGGGAGGGATGAAGGGCTACTGTGTGAACAGCGTTGCGAACAGAAACATCGTTCGTAAGAGTCAACCGGTAGCGCAATGACACTGCCGGTGTAAAGCGCTGGGATGTTGTTCCTTTCAATACTAGCATCATTTGGGGTTGGCGGCTTCCCAATTCGCCTCTAGCTGGTAGCCTCTCCATTCTCCACCACCACAACCCGGCTTCCCAGGAAGACCGACCTCCTTCCTTCCCTCTGCCCTCCGCCCTTCTCTCACCATCTTGTCGTGCAGCAGCTCCCCGACCTTGAGTCCGTCCAAGCTGCCCACCGCCTCCACGAAGCGACGCAGGTCCTCCGCGTCGGGCGCCAGCCGCAGACCTGCATGGAGGCGGCAGGAGGAGGGGGCAGCGTGTGGTGGTGGTGCGCATGCAGCTCTTGCCTCCGACATCAACCCCAACATCAGCTACTACTAGCTGGGCTCTTCGTTGCCCTTGGTTACCGCTATTGTCGTACCACTATCCACTGGTGTACACCTGTACAGGGAAGCGCGCCGCGGACCCCCCACCTCCCGGAGTGCAGATGCCGTCCACCAGCTGCTCCTCCGACCCCAGCACCTCCGCCGCAGCAACCGGCGGGGCGCTGTAGCCGCCGCCGCCGCCGCCTCCGTAGCCGCCACCCGACCCGCGTGCGGAGTTGCCGGCGCTCGCATCGCCGCCGTAGCCGCCGGTGAGCGGCCTGTTGACACCCTTTGGAAGGTAGAAGGAGGGAAAGCAGGAAGAAGGGCAACAGGTGGTTTGAAGGAGTGCCGTGCGAGGATTGGGGCAACGTGGGAAGCTATGCATGTGGGTCACACAGGCGTTTACAGGAGGAGTCCAGCGTCAGAACAGCCATCCGCCAGGTCAGCATGATGCCATGATCAGCAATCCCCTCTTGCGGATCTCCCAGCTGCCTCAATGCCGGCAGCCTACCCTCTGGGAGGAAGCAGCGAACCCTCCGGCTGCCGGGCCGCTGCTGGATGCCGGCGGGGCGGTGTAGCTGCTGCTGCCGAAGCCCGTCATGCGTGAGCCGCCGGCCGCCGGGCCCGCAGCACTGCTGCCTCCCCTGCCGCCTCCCCCGCCGTTGCTGCCGGCGGTATTTAAAGGCGGAGCGGGCGCAGCACTGCTGCCGAAGCCTTGGATGCGGCTCTGGTGGGGGTGCAGGAGAGGGGTAAATCATGTTGGAAGTACATCTTCGGAACCACTCGGATTGGCTCCCCGCAGGGCAAGCTGGGGACCTTTCCCCGGCAACGTTGCATAGCTCTAGGCCTCAAACAACCAATAACCCAGATCGGATCACACTTCGCATGCGTGCCTTCAGTCAGCTTTTCCCCCGCTGCATGGACGTTGGGCTATGTGCTATCCCCTGAAACCCCATTCGCCAGCAACAAGCGCAGCGTAGCTCACCCCCAGGCTGTTCACGGGCTGGGCCATCACGGAATTAAACAGCGCGTCAGCTGCCTCCTTGGCTGTGTCGCGCACACGTTGGTTGGGGGTGTCGCCCTTGAATGGGTCGGCCTCTCCCTTGAAATGGATAAGCTCCCTGGAAAGGGTGGAGGGGCCTAGGTGAAGGGGTCTATGCTGGCGCATATGTGTTGGCGCCCGGAGCAACGGCTTGCAGGCCATACCTGACAAGGTTCGCGTGCCGTTGCATAGCCCTTTGGAAGTGGTGGCAGCCTTTGTTCACAATGTGGCGCGTGAGTCGCAAGGCCTGCGCGTTGGCATACACGTGTCAGGTGTCTAGGTCGGGTAAGGGATCGTCCGCTCAAACCCCATATGGTCCCGACCTTATACTTCACCACAGGAGACTTATGTTGCAAGCGCTTCGCAATGCGGTCAGCAATTTTCTCAGATGACTCCATAGAACCTCGTGCCATGTCCGACAACTCGTCCATAAGATAGACTGCGTGAGAATGAACCCCATGGCAAATGGTAAGAGACCCAGCCGTCACAGTTGATATGAACCAATCATCGCAACATACATGGGTGCAACGCCTATGCAGTCCATCTGCCAATCCCAGGACATCCCCAAAACAGCGACACTTACCCGGAGGCGGATCATCCTTCGGCGATGTCACATCCTCAACCTTTTTAAAGATTTGTACCGCTTCAATAACTCGTGCCATGTCTGGTCCCCACTTCCTCTGGGTCAACGGCGCAGAGTAAACCTAAGCAGGTCCTTCCTCTTTAGGAAATGTATTGTGTGATTTACGTTCAGCAATTCTAGATCCACCTTTTGTAAGCACTAGCTAGGGACGAGGGGCTTTGTCTGTAAGTGATAATGAACAATCGAGGTCTTCACAGCCCAACAAACAGAGGGGATAGCCATCATGGGTAACATAACCTCTTGTTTTGGGAACATGATCGCGTGGAAACATACTGATCGAGGTTAGTTGAAAGGTGCAGACGACGATGTACGAGCTTCTTATGCCGCGCCTCCTCAAATCCTAGGCAGGGCCACACTTCCAGCGCATAAGAATTCTTCTTATAGTCTTGACTGCTATCGCGGTGCGCGAAGTCTTCATGTCTTAACGTCGCAGACGTGCCAAACTCGTAAAGCAGACACCCTTACATCTTGCACCCACCAGTGTCGGCTGCTAAATCTGTTGCCCTTAAGCGCCTGCAGGCAAACAGGTTTGAGGACAAACGCGGTAGGAACTGGCGAACGTGAACCGGGGGTAAGGATGAAGGGGTGCCAGCAGACGAACGAAGCCACGCCATTCTGACCCATTTCCGGACCCAAGGGAACGTCTCGCCAACGACTGTCTATCATGGCAATGGGGGAAGGCAAACAGCCGGGCCGGCAAGGCCAGTCTAAGAGCTACCTACCATTCTAATGGTGTTGGCTTACCACCCCAAACGCTATCTTACCCAAGTTCGCCGGAACAGAAGGGCCGTGTCGGTGCACGGTAGCATCCCGGCCCTTTCAACACACGTCCCGCTTACCACAAGCGCAACCAGTCCTTTGGGAGCCCTTTGCAGAGCTGTACCGGTAACTAAGCTGGGCTGCGGAGGGAAGGCGGCCCACTTGATGTAAAAACCTCGCAAAGGGCTTTTGTAGGATGTGATTGGGGCTTGCTGTGGCTTTTGGGAAGCCTGAATGGGATGGAGACAAATGGCATGGAGGTCAATCCGACCACGCCAACTGTGGCTACGACCATGTGATCGTTGAGATAAAAACTTTTCGGCGCTGACTGAAGCGTGTGGCAGGACGGAAGCAAAATTAGGAACGCCTCCACAGTATTCGTTGATTACTGTATGGCGGATGGTATGATCGACGTCACTACCGGTACTTACTGCGGCTGGTTAAAACATGCGCATGGCAGTGGCAAGGCTGCACTCGCTGCTCAGCGAGTAAGACGAGCCAGCATCTTTCATGGAGGGCTCCGACCCTAGCAGTTACGTCTTCTAACTAACTCGCACGCATGTGATTAAGAAGGCGATCGCAAACTTCAAGATACGCAGAATAATCCCCCTTATTTACACAGCTTCCGGATCTTTTGTCAATAAAACATCTCTCTGTCTGCTTTGTGAGAGGTTTGCAGTGTAGACCATGGCGACAATAGAGACGCTAGACGGGCCACAGCCTATATGCTACATCAATGGGAAGCGATACGTACTGCCTCCTGGTCGAGGCGAGACAACCTTGCTTCAGTTCCTCAGGGGTGAGGTGAAGCTGGATGAAGACCCTAGTTAAGGTTGTACTAGATACCTCAAAGTATTGCAAGCTTCTCTCATTATCGTTACTCGCCGTGTCCTTCTATTTGAAAGAATTGCCTCGCCTGCTCGGGCCGCTGCATGTCTGGTCATGCAAGCAAATGCTGACTTGTGGCTTTGCAATCCCATTGTCCTGTAGAAAACGGTCTAAAAGGCACCAAGCTTGGGTGCGGCGAAGGAGGATGCGGAGCTTGCACGGTTATGCTGTCGCATTGGGAGGATGGTCACGTGGTCCACCGGTCGGCTAATGCATGCCTTTGTCCGCTATATGCGGTTGAGGGCATGCAGGTTATAACAGTAGAAGGTAAAATTTTGCATTCGCTCGCGAGCACTTCGTTTCCCCTGCACTGCATCTACTCCATGCGTAGCGTGCCGGTATGCCAGTCGGTAACAAGCCGGAGTCGTAAGCGCCCATGCCCATAATGGTGCCAGGGTGAAAACGTGGGTGGGGGGGAGATGTCATGGGCCACGAATCTCTGAACGGGGAAGCCTTGCACCCTTGGCACTTTCGGGCACACGATGCACTTGGGACCGACTTTACCAAAGGAGACAACCGCGGGCAAGCCTCCTGCAGTATGTTGACCGCCGCACAAAATATCGCACACCCTGAAACGGCCTTCCGTACTTCTTCCTGCCGTACCTCTCACCGCCTCCCCCGCCTCTCCTATTCCCCCAAGGCCTGGGCACCGTGCGAGAGGGGTTGCACCCCATCCAGAAGAGGCTAGCGCAGATGCACGGCTCGCAGTGCGGCTTCTGCACACCGGGATTCGTCATGTCCATGTATGCGCTGCTGCGCTCGAGCGAGGGGCCGCCTAGCGAGGAGGAGATCGAGGATGCGCTGGGAGGAAACCTCTGGTGCGTGCGGACGAGGATACTGGTACTGGAGGGGCGCTGAGAGATGGCGACAGGGACGGGGTCAGAGCCCTGAGGCGAAGGGTTTCGCTCTTCTCCCAGGAGCGGATTTGCGATAACGTGCTGTGCCCTTTGCCCTGGCTTGCCGGTGCTCGAGGGTCTTATGAGTCTGTATCCCTAACCCGGTAGCCCCCCACCTCCTGAAGCCTCGTCATACGGATTGTCCGTTTTCTCTTTTCACCTCCTGCCTCCTGCCTCCTGCAGTCGCTGCACCGGCTACCGGCCCATCCTGGACGCCTTCAAAACCTTCGCCAAAACCGACCCCGCAGCATACACGCAGGAAGCCATCAGCGCAGCAGCAGGCAACGGCTCCGAAACCCCAACCGCCAGCAACGGTACCAACGGCATCACCAGCAGCAGCAGCTGTGGAGCTTCCTCCGCAGCCACCAACTGCGCCTCCACGCCACCAGGAAAGGTCTGTCCCTCAAGCGGCCTGCCCTGCGACTGCATCGGCGCTAAGGCCGCAGCTGCCGCTGCTGCTCCCGACGGGGTAACAGCAGCCGATAGCAGCAGCGGCTGCTGCGCTGGCGGAGCTGCTGGGAAGGGTGGTGGGGCGTCTACGGGATGCAGCAGTGGGGGCTGCGGAGCGGCGAAGTGCTGCAAGAAGTCCGGGAACGTGTGCGGAGACGCTGGTGTTGGTGGTGCGGCAGTGGCAGCGGCTGTGGTTCCGGAGCGGGCCCCCTGCGAGCCCATCTTTCCACCGGAGCTGAAGCAGCGGCCCGCCTTCGACTTGACCATGCCAGGTATGCTTTGGTTAGGAGAGCTCGCACACGCGCGACAGGATGCGGTGATTAGAACGGGATGTGATGACTCTTACCGCTCACAAGGGCTTAAGTTGAACCTCGACCCAGCACCCTGCTACCTGAATTCCAGTCTGCTTCAAAAGACCCAGCTTGGAACGGTATGCATATAGTACATCCCCACCAACAAGGCGAGCTCCAAGGCCGCTTATTGTAAACGCTGCACCCCTGGACCCCTCCGCCCGAACTCCTCCCCACTCACCTCAACCTCAGTCTCCTTCCGTTGCACTCCCACCCCTGATGCTCCTCCTCCCAGGCCCCGTGCTGACGTGGCACCGCCCCTCCTCCCTGGACCGGCTGCTGGCGCTGAAGGCGGCGCACCCCGCTGCTCGCCTGGTGGTGGGCAACACGGAGGTGGGCATCGAGATGAAGTTCAAGGCGGCGGCCTACCCGGTGCTCATTGCGCCCACGCATGTCAAGGAGATGAACGAGGTAAGGCGGGGCGCGGTGGTGGTGGTGAGGATGGGGAGATAGCGCATGCAAGTCATCTTTCACATGTGTTTTCAAAGCATTTACGGAGAAGCTGGATGATCTCAAACATCGCGCATGCCAGGGTCGTACGATTGGAAGTCATACGAGCTAACTCAGCCTCGCTGTTTAACCTCCTGCGCTGCTCCCCACCGGCCCGGCCAGATCACGGTGACGGACAGCGGTGTTGAGGTCGGCGCCGCGGTGACCCTCACCCGGCTGCTGGCGGCCTTCAAGGGCCTCATCGCCTGCCGCCCCCGCCACCAGGTGGCAGCCCTGGAGGCCATCGTGAACCAGCTCAGGTGGGGAGAAGCGGGGGGCGAGGGGCGGGGCACCGGGACAGGGGGGGACGGGTAGAGCGGCAGCGGAAGGGGTGGGGGGGGGAGGGGCGGGGCAGCGGGGCGGGACGGGACGGCCCCTTTCGCCAGTACTGTACCAAACCCTTCGCCCTGTACTGTTTCACCGCGTCTTCCCTGTTATGATTCCTGCCTTCCGTTTGTCATTATGTCATTAAGCAGAGCCCTTTACCTGTTAGCCGCCATGGGGCTTCGCCCAATGCGCCCAGTTCATGCGCACACCTTGGAATGGTTGCATCCCTGCCGACCCTGCATGCCCGCCTCTCTCCTCGTCCCTCCCCTCTCCTCGCCCCTCCCATCTCCTCGCCTCTTCCCCCTCCTGCCCCCGCGCCCTCTCCTCCAGGTGGTTCGCCGGCAACCAGATCCGCAACGTGTCAGCGGTGGGCGGCAACATCGTGACCGGCTCGCCCATCTCCGACCTCAACCCGCTGTGGATGGCGGCGGGGGCAACGTTTGTGGTGCTGGGGCAGGGCACCGGCGAGCGGCGAGTGAGCGCAGCGGACTTCTTTGTGGGGTACAGGTGGGGAGCCTGAGGGGTCCTGACTCTCCTTGGGGAGGTGACGGACAGACGAGGGGTGTCAAGTGAAGGGAGCGAGCGAAACTAAGGTGAAGTACGTTGCCGGTTTGCTTGTCATACCGTGCCACCCGCTGCATGCGCCGTGCCAGGTTCGAGCTGCGCTCTTCCTGCTTCCCCTCCCTCGCCGCATCCTTCCCCTCCCCCTCGCCGCTTCCTTCCGGCCACCAGGCAAGTGGATCTGCGACCGCACGAGGTGCTGCTGCGGGTGCTGCTGCCCTTCTCCCGCCGCCTGGAGTACGTGCGGGAGTTCAAGCAGAGCCCCAGGAGGGAGGACGACATCGCTATCGTAAACGCGGGTGGGTGCGCGGGCCGTGCGCGCAGGGTTGTGGGTTGTTAGAGGTTGTTACCCGGATGTTAGAGTGGAGGTTGAAGGGCAGGATTGGCGTTGGAAGGCTACGGCTAGGCATGGGCGCGGAATCCACATCCTGAGTCACGAAGTGCAGCGGTGATGACAGGAATGGCGTTGCAGTGCAGCATCCCTAACAACCCAGAGCCATCCAAGCCAATCCGAGTATCCGATTCGCTATGGCACAACTCTCGGACTACCGCAACCCTACCGGCCCCGCCCAGGCATGCGCGTCAGGTTAGCTCCCGGCGCCTCGGAGGGCTCGTGGGTGGTGGAGGAGGCGGCCATTGCCTTTGGTGGCGTCGCCCCCAAGGCGATCATGGCTCCGGCGGTGGCGGCGGCGATGGTGGGGCAGCCTTGGGACCAACAGACGCTGCAGGTGGGGTGGGGGCAGAATAGAGAAAAACGAAACGCTCGCAAGATGATGGATTAGTTTGTTTCATAGGGCGAACGTAGGCTAGGTGATGTGGGGCCTGGCTTCTCGGCTGGCCGCTGATGGACTGAGCGTGTTCGCTTTATGAGTGGTAGGCAAGGATGGCACATGGTAGTAAACTTGTAAGGGTAGGTGCCTTACTTGAGGGCGTTCAGCTTCTAGGTCGTTCGATCGGTATTTGAGGTTCCCGTGTGGTCCTTTGTGGCGCCTTGCCTATCTGGCTGTGTGATGACGACCCGCGGGTCGCTTCACTCCTCGTGGCGTGCAGGCGGTGCTGGCGGCTGTACGGCAGGACGTGGTGATGTCTGACAACGCCCCCGGCGGCAAGGTGGAGTTCCGTCGGGCGCTGGCGGCGTCCTTCCTGTTCAAGTTCTTCGTGCACACCGCCCTCAGGCTGGAGGTGGGTGGGGGTGGTGAGGTGCAGATTGGAGGTTGGTGGGGGTGGTGAGGTGCATGCGTGGTGCACTGGTTAAATACACAGCTGTGGGGTGGGCATAGCCAGGGATGAAGCCACAGGAGAGCGAATGCCACGGCGACTACGGCCGATGTTTGCTGGAATCGAACATTATACGGTTTAAGCAGGGGAGGGGCTTTCGGCTGGGGCGCCTAGGGTGACTTGCTTAGCATCGTACGTACCGGTATGTCACCTCTTGCGCAAGGCCCTCTGCCCTCGCCCCTTTTGCGATGCTGTTGCGCCTGCCCCAATGACCATGGCCCCAGGCTGACACTGCTGCTGCCTACAAGTCCAACCTGCCGCCAGGTGGGTTGCAGGGTGTGCTGGGGGGTCCTGGGCTGGGGCATGCTGGGGTGTGTTAAGAAAACTGGCCGCAAGGAGGGACGTACTGAAGGTGCTCAGTTGTCCTGGAATGGGGTCTATTTTGATGGGGTGTCCTGGGCTGGCTCTTGATGAGGTGCCCTAGGTCGTCCCGGGGCGTCATGGGTCCCACCTACCGGGCTGGGTGCTCGTGTTGGGAGTTTCCCTCACCCCATGGGCTGTCGCCTTTCACCGCCATGTTCCCTCCTGTCGCTCCATCGGTACCCCACTCGCACTGCCGGGGTCACCGGTGGAAGCTGCTCCGCATACCGGTATGCATATGCCGCACAGCTTGACGCACGTCTAAGCATTGCATTATTACTGTTATCAGTGTTATGACAACCGCCTTTGTTGTTTTCCGCGTTCCCCTCACCAGATTACCTCTCGGCTGCGAAACCCTACGAGCGGCCCCCCGCGCGTGGCGTGCAGTTCTATGCTGAAGCCCAGGTATGACGCCTCCTCTTCATAACCTCCTGCTGCTTGCTTGGCTCGTTACGCTCGTTACGAACCCGGTCTGTTTCCTAGCTTCCGGTACGCTGGGACAACACCCAGGCCCACGGCTCCGCAGCCAGCCGGCCTTCAACAGCACATGGGAAGGCCACTCCTAACACAGGCCTCCCACTCACAACAAGCAGAACCTGTGCTTTCTACTTGTCTTCTGCCCGCACCTACCGGCACCCATTTACTATCCCTCCACACAGGCTCCTACGGACTCCGAAACCACGGTGTCGGTGGTGGGTCAGCCCTACCACCACATGGCTGCCGAGCTGCAGGTGCGCGGGACCTGCCGGGGGGCCTGAAACTCTATATTGCTACCAGTCTACAGCCCAGTTCTAGGTCTTTCACTTGTTGAAATGAACCTGCCTTCACGGTACTTCGTGCAGCAGGAAACATGTAATGCTGTTAATTCACTGTGAACGTACATGCTGCCGGCAGGGCTTGCATGCATGCCTGGTGTCGTACATCACTATGTCGTACACCATTGTGCCGTACACAGGTGACGGGTGAGGCGCAGTACACGGACGACATCAAGCTCACGTCGGACGCGCTGGTGGCGGCGCTGGTGACCTCCGTCAAGCCGCATGCGCGAATCACCCGACTGGACCCCTCGGCGGCGCTGCAGGTGGGGGGGAGCAGTGTGGCCTATCTAACGGGGTTACATCCTACAGGGGAGGGATGCGGCTGCATTGAAGCACACACTAGGATGCATTGTAGCTGGGAGGAGAGGAATGGAGCATGACCCTTTGAAGCTGGGAGGAGAGGAATGTGGTCTGACCTGCTGCCAGTTATGGGTTCAAAATACCAGGCGTTTCCTAGGCAAGGAGTCCTTAAAACAGAGCTGCTCACCCTGCATCCTCTCCCGCCGACCCGTGGGCTTTATCCTCAACTACTGAATCTAGCGTCGTTAGCTTCGGTAAAGTCCCTTGATAGCTGTGTATTCTCACCTTGCCTCTTCCACGTCCTACCGACCCGCGGGTCACACCCGCAGGTGCCCGGTGTGGTGGGCTTCTACAGCGCCAAGGACGTGCCGGGCAGCAACGCCATCGGGCCCGTGTGGACGGACGAGGAGGTGTTCGCGACAAGCGAGGTCACCGCAGTGGGCCAGGTGGGTAGAAGTGAAGCAACTCGACTCATGTAGTGAGCTAGGGGAAGGGGTTTGGTTGGGAGCGTGTATACACGCAAGCCGTGAGGGAATCAATGGATAAAGTGTGGGAATATGCCAAAGCTGCGTCCCCGGGCCACCACTGCATCCCGCCGGCCTGCCACAGCTGTATGCCCTCGCATCACCGTCGTAACCCCACTCCTCCCCTTTCCAGCCATACCTTCTCACCATGTCGCCTTCTCACCAGGTCTCTTATCCCCTCCTCCTGTCCCTGCCAACCCTTCCCAACCACCTTGTTTCGGGTCGTGTCAGGTGATCGGCATCGTGGTGGCCTCCAGCGAGGCGGCTGCCCGCGCAGGTGCCCGGGCAGTGGTGGTGGGCTACGAGGAGCTGCCGGCCGTCATGTCCATCGAGGAAGCCATTGAGGCGGGCTCCTTCTATCAGGACTACACCGGCAAGGTGGGGCAGCAGCGGGGTGGGACAGGGCTGCTGCAGCACGGGGGGTGGGGCAGCGGCAGCAGCAGGGGTGGGACAGGGCAGCAGCGGCGCGGTGGGGTGGGGCAGGGCAGTAGCGGCACGGTGGGGGTCCTTGTGGCAGTGTTTGGCACTGCTGGCAGAGCCTTCAGTACCGTAACAGGCGTGGCTAGCTGAAGGTGCCACCCCATGCCAAGCCAGGCTCACGCGTGCTAGTGCTAGGTATATGCCTGGTGGCACATGAGCTCTAGAGTACTCTTCACACCCCATGCGTGTGCAAGGGTGCACTTAGACCCCCGGTGCAGCCGCGAGGGTTTTTATTTGTGGCACTGCTAACACGGAGGCTGCTGCACGTCCCTTCGTCCCCTGGCAGTTGGAGTGCGGAGATGTGGACGCTGCCTGGTCCCAGTGTGACCACATCATCACGGGCACCTACAAGGTAAGAGCACGGGAACACACAAGGTGTGGAAGAATCCTTTGTTCCTTCTCCTCTTCTCCCATTACCTGAACGCGTTCAGGAGGGAGCGTGTGCCGTACTCCATACATTCCTGATGGATCGAGCCCTGCTGCAGCGAAAGATGCAAAGATCCGAAACCCGGCAACCGCTTCCCTTGTTTGTAACCGAACCGCTGCCCCCTCCCCCATGCATCCATCTCGCTGGTTACTTGTCCCCCTCGTCCCCGCGGCTCACCACCAGCTTGGTGGCCAGGAGCACTTCTATCTGGAGCCCAACAACTGCGTGGTGATACCGCAGGAGAACGACGAGTTCACACTCTTCAGCTCCACCCAGGTGCGGGTGCATGTGTGGGAGCGAGGTTGCTTAGTACTTGCTTTTGCTGCTAACGACCCAGCATGCAGTGCTGGGTTGTTATGCATGCAACGGGTGTCCGTTGCTTACCCAACCACCTGCAACTGACCCATTGGCCGCAGGCTCCGGCAAAACACCAAAAGTACGTGGCCTCTGTGCTTGGCGTGCCGGCTCACAAGGTGGTCTCCAAGGTACGTATCGGTAACGCGCTCATTAACGCAGAAAGCCCCTGACCGTCCCGAGGAAGCTAGCTCCAAGCCTGGAGCCACCGGTGTTCCTTTCCGCACGCAACGCGGTCAACGTGGCCTGTTTGTGGCTTTTGCGTACCCATACTTCCCGAGGCGGCCGTGTGCATGCGGGCAATGCGTGTTCCCTTACCCACAACCCACTACAGCAGCGCCTTGTTACTGGGCCTGACCTGCGGGCACTTCCCCTCGGCGGTGCTTCTGTCCCCGCAGACCAAGCGGCTGGGCGGTGGTTTCGGCGGCAAGGAGACTCGCGGCATCTTCCTGCACTGCGCCGCTGCGGTGCCGGCCTACCACCTGCGCCGCCCCGTGCGGCTGTGTCTGGACCGAGACGAGGACATGCAGATGACGGGTGAGCAGCAGTGGAGGCGGTCCGGTGCGTGGGTTTCGGTGGGGGGGAGTTAACGAAAGTGGTCACGGATTGGGACGTGCGCCGCTTGTGGGTAGGTATGTGAAGGAAAGTGGCTGCGAGCACCACGGAAAGTGTGTGTGTGATATCATGCGGGTGGTGATAGGTTGTGAAGGAGGCGTCCCGGCGGGCACCATGAAAGCGATGGCGGCTGTTATGCATGCCCTGTCGGTATCACATTTCGTAACTGCATGCGTCCGATGAAAGGCCTCAGTCGTCCTGCTCCCGGCTTGTATGCCGCCTACCTCCCTGCGCACTGCTGCGCTCCACCTCCCTCTCACCTTCCGCCACGCCACACCCTCCTGCCCGCCTTCAGGCCAGCGCCACGCCTTCCTGGCGACCTACAAGGTGGGCTTCAGCGCCGCGGGGCGAGTGCTGGCCGCCGAGCTGGATCTGTACAACAACGCCGGCAACAGCCACGACCTCAGCCACTCCATTATGGACCGGGCCCTGCTGCACAGCGACTGCGTGTACAAGGTGGGAGTGAGTGAATGGGTGAAAGGGGATTACATACACAGCCTGCTGCGGGTAGCCCCATACCGGTAATGTTACCCCTCGCCTTGCCCCCTCCCCCCAGGTGCCCAACATGCGGGTCCGGGGACACTTGTGCCGCACCAACCAGTCATCCAACACCGCCTTCCGCGGCTTTGGCGGGCCGCAGGGCCTCATGTTTGCAGAGATGTGGATTGAGCAGGTGATGAGCGGATGAGATGATGACGCCGGCCATCGGCGGGAAAGAACCGCGGCCTGCATGCGGGAAATCGGGAATGGAAGGCTTCGCTTGCATGCCCACGCACATGGCGTATAACAGGTCATGCAGGGTACACGCAGGCCATGTACCTACCGTAGATAGGCAGCTGTATACACCCCCAAGACGCCTCGCTGCTGCTGCTGCTGCTGCCTTACATCCCTCCTTCACTCATTCCCGTAGATCGCCAAGACGCTGAACCTGCCGGACGCTGAGGTGCGCTCCCTCAACATGTACCGCGAGGGCGATGTGACGCACTTTGGACAGGTGCTGGAGGCCTGCCGCGCGCGCGCATGCTGGGAGCAGGTGCTAGCTAGTTCCGAGTACGAGCGGCGGCTGCAGCAGGTAGCGACCTTCAACCTGGAGAACAGGTGCGTGCGTGCAGTGATGAGAACAGGTAGGTGCGTGCAGTGATGAGAGCAGGTACGTGCGTACAGTGATGAGAACAGGTGCATACATGCAGTGATGAGAACAGGTGCGTGCAGTGCTGGAAGGAAGGAACAGTTAGGCTGAGGTTACCATCAAGGTTGGACGGGTTAGCGTGGACGGATTCCCTCGCACTGCTGGGCTGGCTGAAGTGTTCAGATCGTTCGGCGTTAGGGCAGAGCTGTGCGCCACGTGTGAAGGCAGAGGTGCGCCTTGCATGACGTGCTCCCATCGGTTACCCCCATCCAGCAGCTGACGCCCCGTCACGTGGCTAGCCATCATGATTAACGAGCTCCGCCGCATGTGCCAACAGGTGGCGCAAACGCGGGCTGGCCGCCACGCCCACCAAGTTCGGCATCTCCTTCACCACCAAGTTCCTCAACCAGGCGGGGGCGCTGGTGCATGTCTACCTGGACGGATCGGTGCTGGTCACACACGGGGGCGTGGAGATGGGGCAGGGGCTACACACCAAGATGGCGCAGGTGGATAGGGAGCGAGGAGTGGGGTTGAGCGACGTTGTTCACGGAAGAGGAGTGCCGGCTTGCAGGTGGTTTGCATGCCTTACAAGCTACCTGCTTCTCTTACATGCACCCTGTGTGCCTTAGGACGTCCACCGACAAGACATAGCGCCCTTTTGGCTGCTAGTACGATACTTGGCCTGAAAGCTACAACCTCATGGGCGTTTGTTCGGCTGTAGCTGTTGGTTTCAGCAGGATTATTCCCGCACACATCACCTTCCTGCCTTCCATCCTGTCATATGCGCGCCCCTCTCCACCCGTCCCTCCTCATCAGGTCGCGGCCCAGGCGCTAAACGTGCCCCTGTCCAAGGTCTTCATCAGTGAGACCTCAACCGACAAGGTGCCAAATGCCTCCCCCACTGCCGCGTCAGCATCCTCCGACATGTACGGCGGTGCCGTACTGGACGCCTGCCGCCAATTGAACGAGCGCCTGGCGCCGTACAGGTGCTCGTTGTGGGCCCATGTTGTGGTTACAGCATGCTGCACGTCTTCCGGGCGAGATCGACATTGTCGCTGCTATTGCTCTGAAGCGTGAAGCGCAGTCATGATGGCTCTGCCACCCTTGTTTCACCCCAGCATGCTTCCGTGCACCGTATCCCCCCTGCCGCGCATTAAGGCAAATGCACCCTCCCCACCTTCAAGGCATGTGCAAACTCCCCTACTTCCCCACCCTTAAGGGCCAAGCTCTCAAGCGGCAGCTGGAAGGACGTGGTCAACGCCGCCTATCTGGATCGAGTCGACCTTTCGGCGCACGGCTTCTACGCAACACCCGACATCACGGGCTTTGGTGGCTCGCGACCCTTCAACTACTTTTGCTTCGGGGCCGCAGTTAGTGAGGTAGGTGCATGATCGACGTCAGCTGCTGCAAAAAGTGCAGGAACAACTGAAACCGGCGCGCTGCTGCGGCTGTTAGTATACATCAACCCATTCGCTCCATGCACCATACCAATCTTGGCTTATAGCATTGCTATGCTACACGATGTCTCCCTTCCTGGGCTGCGTGCGTGCCCTGGCTGCATTCCCGTGCATTTCTTTGACCTGTTGGCTGCTGCTGCGGATGCCAGGTGGAGCTGGACGTGCTAACGGGGGACATGCAGGTGCTGCGCTCGGACCTTGTAATGGACGTGGGCAACCCAATCAACCCCGCCATTGACATCGGCCAGGTGTGTGTTATTACGTTATGCCGTGCGTGGCCGCATGCCGTGTAATCCGTACATGCCGTGTTGATGTATCCTATACTTCCATTATTAATTGATTCAAACACGTTGAATGTCAGGTGTTGTTATTAGTGGCAGTTACGCCCTTCGTGGAGATGAGCCGAGCGGCTGTGCACGTCTGGATCCCGGCAGGCCCGAACACAACCAACAGGCATGCACCCGGCCCTACTCCTTGCTGCTGTCGCGCGCAGGTTGAGGGTGGCTTCGTGCAGGGCATGGGCTGGCTGGTGCTGGAGGAGCTGATGTGGGGCGACAAGTGAGTGATGATGCCGAGGCTGCGTTTCTTAGGATAGCCTCCCAAGGGCTCGCCACCTGCCTTGTTTTTAGCCCCCGTGGATGGGCTTAATAGACATGGCATTATTACACGATCGATAGGCGTATTAGAGCAGTCCTTACATGTTACCTGGTGTTTACGCACACAGTCTTAGCCGTGTCGCCAGTTGCTATCCTACTGTTCCTTGCATGCTATACTCACGCATACCCAACAGGCAGCACCCCTGGATCCGGCGCGGCCACCTGTTCACCAAGGGCCCCGGCACCTACAAGATCCCCTCCGTGAATGACATCCCGGTGGACTTCAGAGTCCAGCTGCTGGCCGACGCGCCCAACGTGCGAGCGATCCACTCATCCAAGGTGCGAGCAGGCCGGGAGCACCCTGCTACGTGCAAAGACAGGACGACGTGGCATGCTTGAGCCTCGCTTCCGAGCAACCATCTAATTTACATGCCATGGCGGCGTTACTGTAGGAGACGTTTCGGGCATGCACTACACGGAGTAAGGATAGGCCTGGCTTAACAGCGTTGGTGGGGATCTTGCTTACAGTGCAAGATTGCATGAACTGCCGACCAGGGGCCGTTAACGTCTTATTATGATCCCGTAAGGTCCTGTTGCATGCAGGCCGTAGGCGAGCCACCGTTCCACCTGGGAGCATCGGTGTTCTTTGCCCTAAAGGTGAAAGTGAGGGGGGCTGTGTGTATCTGCGGTATGCACATTTATCCATAGCATCAAATACATATCTTGTATTCATTCAGGAGGTTCGAGGTTCTGCATTCCTGCAATGCAAGCATGTATATATGTAGACATGCTATGCCTGAACCCCAGCTAAATGTATGACGTGCTGCTGACACATCTGCTTGCTTGACCGCACCGTGGCGTTGCACTATTAACACCGTTCCAAATCAGACCATTCGTTGTTTCGGACCTGACTCCCCTATCTGCTTTTTATATTTTCATTCGCGTGCATATACTGCAGGAAGCTGTGTATGCTGCACGTGATGCGGCCGGGTGCTCCGGATATTTCGTCCTCGACGCACCTGCCACGCCCGAACGGCTGCGACTGCTGTGTTCTGATGGGGTGGTGATGCCATACGTGCGCGCGGAAATCAGGTACGTGTTTTCGCAGGAAGGGCTGGATGGATGGAGCTTGTTGCGGACGCACGAGTTGACGAGCGAGGATTGAATTACCAGGCGGAGTCCTCACTCACCGCCTGTTGTTTTGCACCAAACACTACTTGTTCATGGCAGGCACCACATGGTCATTGGGCTTTGTGCGCTTTCTTAGTGCAATAATTTGTGCTATTGAGCCATCTACTTGGCTTTCCCTGTGCCATGCAGGCCCATGATAAGCTGCTGAATGCTGGATTGATAAATGCGGATGGAGGACACGCTGCACATACAGAAGCAGCCAGTTTCGTTCTTTAACCTTGTTTGGCTTGTGCTATTGCTGGACATCAGACATGTATGCTTGTTGGTAAACAAGAACTTAATAGACCTGCGGCCTGAATTCAATGTTGACAGACATAAAGGCAACAAATTAATGTGGTGTATAACGCTCTATTTGGCCATACATGTAGCCCATCCACTTGGGGTCTCCCTCTCTAAGGCTTCTCGTCAGTATACTAATTCGGCCTTTCTTCGGCGGGAAGCTACGGGGCTTCCTGCAACCCAAGAGCTTCCTGCGGGTATTTTGGATGGGTGGCCTTCGGGACTCCACAACCTCTGGAGGGTTCGCTGGGAGAATTGCTTTAAGGAGGCGTTTTGGCGTTTGGGATTCCGTTACTTGGGAAGCAGTGTAGGGTAGGGTTCATCACCTGTGTTCCCAGGGAGCCATTGTAACGGTATTCATAACGGTCACTCATTCATTCCAAACACACTGCTGCAGCCCTAGGGAGGCAAAGCCAACTACAATTAGCAGCCCAAGAACCACAGCACATACAGCAACCTGATGTTGTTGACCAGCATGTGCCACATCATGGGTGCGGGTCGATACACGGTGTGGTTTATGCGTATAGCCTGCATGTGCGCCCCCACGTACATAACATGCACATCATCAAGCTGGCTCGGAAGGCATCGTAGCTGCTCCAGACCGGCCTCCGTGTGTGACCGCCCATCAGCTGCTGCACGCATGCACACAAGCGCACCCCACATGCATGCATGCCCCAACTGGTGCGCACCGCTCCCACGCACTCACCCTCTGTTGTCACTAATGTATAACTCTGAGAAGAATTGCTTTGCTTGAGGCTGCAGCAAGCTGTGTGTGTCAGCTTCGTAGGTTACTTGTCAAGCAAGCAACTGGAGCCACGCACACAGCAGATGCAGAACACACACACACACACACACACACACACACACACACACCTTGACTTTGGCCTCACACACCCTACACTCATTGCTGGCCTCAAACACCTCCTCGTCAATCCTGGCCACTGCCTCCCCTTCTTTGCTTGTGGATCTGACTTTGGCTCAACTGCAGGGGAGTGATGATGAAGGGTAAGCTACAGCAAGTGCAAAGGGGGGGTCAAGACTAGGGATGTGCGGGGGTACGCTACGCGTATATAATAAATACTATACGTAGGCAGGAGGGGTGTAAAAAAATAGTTGAAGACCTCATGCCACATTTCTTGACGGACCCCCAGGGGACCCCCCCCACCACCCCCCTCCTCCGTGGTACCAGGGAAGGGCGCGGAGGCACGCATTTGTCTATCCTAGGGACTCCGCAAGGAGGACCGAACGATTAGGGTTGCGCATCGCATTGTCGCGTGTGGCGTGGTGGAGCACGGAGCATAGCACATCTGTATGCACCAACGGATTCGCATATCGGGAAACGGTTCCGTCTTTTTTCTTTATTCGCTTTGTCCCATCGTTTGCCTCATCCCTTCGCCACCACCCATACAACTTAATTACGTATATCTTTTACGTAGACCCACATTGGCGGACCTACACCCTGACGACCATGCCGCGGCCATCACGGCCGCCGAGGCCACCAAGACCGCCGCTTCCGCAGCGCTCTGGCCCAAGCAGCGTAAACGTATTTACGACATCCTTCGTCAATCTCGTGCCCACCTTCCTCCTGCTGTGGCTCACCTGTTCGACCTTCGGCGGCGCTACATCGGCCCAGCAGAAGATGCCCTGCTTTCCCAACAGCCCTTCACCTCCGGCGTCATTTATGCAGCCTTCTTCTTACCACCTCCCGGCAACCCTCCCAAGCGTCCCCGCTCCACCCCTTTCGACGTGTACGTTGGCCATACGCACATGGACGTTTCCAAACGCCTCCGCGCCCACGTGTACCAAGCTGGCTACGACTTCCTACAGGGACACAACCAGCCTGTTTTCCACCAACACCTCCGCACTCGGCCTCTCGACCGCCTTATGGTCCTTCCGCTCGAACATGTCAGCATTCCCGGCACTCTCGGTCATGTCGCCCCTGCCAACACCCCCAAGTTCCACTCCCTCGCTCTCCACAAAGAAATGGTCTGGGCCCAACGCCTTCGCTCCCTCCTCACCTTCACTGGTCACGGCTACAACATGCGGCTGGAAGTACGCTCCTTGGCCCTCAACCCCGGCGAACTCATCCTTAACGGTCCCCCTCCTGCTGACCCTCAGCGCCGCTTCCGATGGTATGCCAGTCGCAATATCCAGCGACGGCTTGCGCATCTGGAACAACTATACCAAGCTGGCGGCTTCACCCCCGCGCACTTTGACCCCTTCAGCCTCCACAACCTCCACCGCCTTTACTCCTACGTCACCTACTATTCCGCCTCCAACCTCGGCGTGGACCCCGCCTTCCTCTCCTGGCTTGTTAACCCCCTCTCCACCGCCCTTAATAAACGCCTTCAGCCTGCCGACGCCCCCGACCTCTCTGCTAAGCTCTGGCTCCCCGCTGGTCTCCGCCAATACCTCCCCACCTCTCTCATCTACGACGTCCTCCACGACCCGCGACTTGCTCACCACCTTCCTCCCAACACCCTCCCTCCCGCCATCCACTGGCGCGCCGACACCCCTAACCACCAACTCCTCTGCACCTATCCCGAGTTCGCCCGCACCCTCACCGGTCAAGACTACGTCGCCCTCCAGCAACAGCCCTGCTCCTGCCACCTCTTCCCCCACCTCTGCCATCCCGTCCTCCAGCACATTGTCACCACCTGCCCTTACGACCTCTTCCCTCCCGACCGCCGTGATGCCTTCACCACCCTCTGGAACAACGGCGCTCGCCACCGCCCTCACCGACCTCCACCCCCCCTCGACCAGCTCCGCGCCGACATTCTGGGCTGCGCCCTCACCTTCACCCAACACTACGAACGCCGGCATAGTAGTACCCCTGGTTCCTTTTCCGCTTGGGCCCATACCCTCTGCGATCTCCTGGAATCGCACTGCCGCAACCCGCCGCCAGACTACCAGTTCCCTTGGCCTATCCTCCACCAACGCGACTTGCGCGACCTTCACCACCACCTCCGCGACTTCATTATCACCGTCACTGACAAGAGTTCCGCCACACTCCAGCTGGTCTGTCGCAAGTACTACGCCCTCCGCTGCATGCAAGACCTCTTCCATCCTGCCCCCATCCCACTTTTCCCCCCCGGCGCTCTTGCTGTCGCCGCCATCCCCATGCCCGCCACCGCCGCCGCCGCCCCCGCCCCCGCCGCCCCCGCCCCCGCCGCCGCCGCCCCCGCCCCCGCCGCCGCCGCCCCCGCCGTCGCCGTCGCCGCCGCTCAAGCCCCTGCCCCTCCCGCCGCCGCCCCTCCCCCTCCCCCACCTCCCGCCGTCGTCGCCGCTCCAGCCCCCGCCCCTTCCCGCCGCCGCCCCTCCCCCTCCCCCACCTCCCGCCGTCGTCGCCGCTCCAGCCCCCGCCCTTCCCGCCGCCGCCCCTCCCCCTCCCCCACCTCCCGCCATCGCCGCCGCTCCAGCCCCCGCCCTTCCCGCCGCCGCCCCTCCGCCTCCTCCCCCTCCCCCGCCTCCCGCCGTCGCCGCCGCTCCAGCCCCCGCCCTTCCCGCCGCCGCCGCCCCTCCCCCTCCCCCACCTCCCGCCATCGCCGCCGCTCCAGCCCCCGCCCTTCCCGCCGCCGCCCCTCCGCCTCCTCCCCCTCCCCCGCCTCCCGCCGTCGCCGCCGCTCCAGCCCCCGCCCTTCCCGCCGCCGCCGCCCCTCCCCCTCCCCCCCCCCCCTCCCGCCCTCGCCGCCGCTCCAGCCCCCGCCCTTCCCGCCGCCGCCCCTCCGCCTCCTCCCCCTCCCCCGCCTCCCGCCGTCGCCGCCGCTCCAGCCCTCGCCCTTCCCGCCGCCGCCCCTCCCCCTCCCCCTCCCCCACCTCCCGCCGTCGCCGCTGCTCCCGCCCCTGCTCCCCCAGCCGCCCCGCCCGCTGTCGCCCCTCCTCCTCCCTCCTCCCCCTACTACCGTCCCACCACCCCCGACTCCATGCGCGACCTCCTCCTCCATTTCAACCTTCTCCTCGCCGCATGGCATCTTCCTTACACCGCCTCCATCACCCCCACCCAACTCCACGTCTTCAACCCCGCCTACTACGCTGCCACCGTCAAGATGCACAAGAACCCGCCTGCCCTCCGCTTCCTCGCCTGCTCCCATGCCTGCCCCTCCACCGACATCAGCGATCTCGTTACCGCCATCCTTCGTGCCGTTGACCCCATCTTCCGGAGCATGTGGTCCACCGCACTTCCCGACTTTCAGCCCTGGCATTGCTTCTCCTCACAAGCCGCTATCCAACTGGTCCACGCTTACAACGGCCGCCAATTTCCTGCCCACGCCGTCCACCCGCCACAAGCCTACGACTTTACCCGCCTCTACACCAACATTCCCCACGACCTCCTCCGCACCACCATCTCCTCCCTTATGGCAGCCTCCCTCCTCTCCCTCTTCCCTCCTGGCGACTTCCCTCAGCCCGTTTGCCCCTACATTGTCGTCACCACCACTGTCTACCCCGACAAGCCTGACCGCAAACCCCGCCACACTGTCCGCTTCACCATCGCCCCTCCTCCTCACCCCTACCAGCGTCGCGACCACACCATCACTCGCGTCTTCTCCCTTAGCGATTTCGACCTCCTCTTCCAGACCCTGCTTGACTCCACCTTCATCCGCTTCGGCCCCGCTCTGGTCCAGCAAACATGCGGCATCCCTATGGGTATTTCTGCTGCCCCCTTCATCGCCAACCTTTTCCTGGCTTGGTTTGAATACCAATTCCTCCGCCAATCCCTCCAGCCCCACCTCCCAGCTGCTGCCGCCACCGTCCTCCAGCATTTCCTATTCAGTAAACGTTACCTCGACGATCTCCTCTCCCTTCACAATCCCTACCTCCCGTACCTCCTCTACACTTCCGACCAGTACGCTGGCCTCCAGGGCATTTACCCTCCGCAGCTCTCCGTTGAACCCCAGCTCCACCCCCACTTCCAGCAGCACGAAATGCCTTTCCTCGACCTCCTGCTCATCCCCACTACCTCCCCAGCCGGCGCTAGTCGTATCGTTACCCATCTGTATGACAAACGCGAGCAACCCTCCTTCCGTGGCGTCCGTCTCTCTCGTTTTGTCTCCATGGCCTCCAGCGTCAACGAAAGCTGCAAGCGTAATATCTTCAAGGGCCAATTTCACCGTTTGCGACGGGTCATCACCGACCCTCGCAACTTCTGTGCGAACATCGCGTACCTCATCCTCGCTTTGGAACGCCAGCACCACCCCCGCCCTCGCCTCCTTCAGCAATACCGAAGCCTCCTTGCGGACCACCCTCACCTCTTCTACCTGTCCCGCAACGAGCTCGACCAGTCCCTTTTCGATACCACCCGCACCTACCTCTTCGCCTTGGCGCCCTAACCCCTCCACCTCCCGCTGGCGCCCTAACCCCTCCACCTCCCGCTGGCGTGTCCACACCTTCCCCGCCCTTCTGGAGCTCGCTGGACTGCGTGGTGGCGCCGCCTGTTCCGTAATGTAACTTTTCGGCCTCCCCTCGTGCTTCGTGCCCTCTCCCATGCCCATGTCACGCCGCATTCCATGTTTCCGACCAGCCCTGTACCATCGTTACCATATAGTTTCGTACACATCCCCCACGCTTTATCCACCTATCCACTACACCTAGCGCATACACCTCCGTCACCACCAACTCTCTCCCCCTAGGTCAGCCCACCTCGTCACCTCACCTCCACCATCCTTCATGTCATGTCGTCCCCACCATCGCCTCCCCGCACCCATACGTCCCCGTAGTTTGTGCTCATGACGACATGCACCTTGCCCAACGGTGTGACACTGCGGTCACCCGTTTGGTGTTGGCCTGCTGTGGGGATCCTTTACCGGACAGCACAGGCCGCACTCCCCCTCCTCCTCCCTTGTGCCTTTCCCTTTGTTCATGGCCATGCCCAGTTGACACATCCATGCTCATTGCCTTGCTTTGTCTTGCCTTGTCACTGCTGCCCCGTGCCGTGCTACCCCTGCCGTACATCCACCTGCCCCCTGTCGTACCGCATGTTTGTCATCGCCCATTATATATTCGTCCCTTTTGTTTTGTTTCCCTTAACTGCATTTTTTAGTATACACCCCTCTTTGCATACTATCCTACCCTACCCTTAGTCACCAAGGCCCCTTCGCATATTTCCCACATTCATTTCGCATTTTTTGCTTTCCTCACAACTCTCGGTTTTCTATACACCCATCCTAACCATTCGTGTTGCCTGTCCCTATCCCCTCCCGTGGCCCTTCCGTCGCGACATTGCTGGCGGCTTCTGTGGCGCTCGCTTCCGTCTATAGGTAAATCAGCTTCGTGATCCGTTTGTTGTTGTTGTTGTTTGCTTACCACGTCACACACGTTTCACCCTACTTGTTTTGCCATGTCCGAGCGACATCCCATGGGGCCTTGGTGACGACGCTCAACACTCAGCGACGAGTAGACTACTCCATAGTTGGCTCTTTACAGCACACCGGATGCAGCAAAATCGCTTCCTCTGGAGCATCGGTATCGGTAAGGACTGCTAACCCTCCCATGTTTTGTGGCTCCCTGCCAACAATACCCATTGCTTTTGCCCTAACATTGTGGTTTGGTTTATTCTACCCCCCACCACCCCAAAATACTGTACGGCAAAGGCTTTTTGTGTACGAAACTACATTTTTCCGACATTTTCGCGTTGATAAGCCCATTGCTCTTTCTGGCGCCCCGAGATGTTGAAGGTGGTGGTCAGAGGTAGAATCATCTTGTAGCCGGGTACCGGACAACGCCAAAGTCCCGGTGGCTTCTTTGATGGCTTTACTTTAAAGAGCAGGCAGTCTGGAAATGCTAATGAAAGGAGCCATTGGCTTGCAGGCCACGGCGCTGGGGCCTTGCCTGGCTGAAACAAATTCAGGATAGCTATGCTAATTCGTTAGTGCTTCCTATTCGGTGCTTCTGGAGCCTAGGGCTGCTATGTAGTTCGGTCAACCATGAGCATTACGATGGCGACGAAGCTTTCTTTGCCCCTTTGGAACTTAAACTGATGTTAAACAGTAGGGATTGGTAATATTAGATAGTTCCAACTTCTTTCCGTGTTAAAGTCGCATCAGGAAAAAAGTTGGCAAAGTTTCTGTGCTTGCGCTTGTTGCGCACGAAGGTTAGCCCACGCGTGTTGTCATTAGCGTTTGTCGGCACTCAACCCACATATATTCTCAACCAGGTCCGGTCACACACAGTAGCTAACAAAACATAGAACGAAGTGCAACGCGGAAAAGAGACTGCGGCGTCTGCGCCGCCACATCGTAACGTTCACAAGTTATTCTCTTTCCATATCAATATTAAGGATAAAGCAATTTTAACTTAGCAAATATGAATCACTCTCAAGCGTATTTTAGCAAGTTGGCAAGGTTAAACAGTCCTCGAAGCATCTTCAACGTAAACTCCTTTGCAGTCCAGACCATATAAAGTAAAGTATAACAGGCTCATAAGAAGGCTCAAGTATTGGTCATTGACGTTGTTGATTCGGTTAGTTCACAAGAAGGACTTGACACCGATGACTACCATAACCTCACAGACTCCACCATCACACATACGCTCACTCTTTCTTCATTACGTTGCTCTCGACGTCCTTGGTCATCGCCTCAATGTCGATGACCACGGGCGGCTGGTTGGGCTCCTTCTTCGGCTCAATCTTGGGCTTCTTGCTGCAGGAGGGTCCACCGTTGTCGCTGCCGCCGTAGCCGCCAGCCTTCTCGTTGTTGTTGACGGGCATGTTGACGGGCATGCGCTTCAGGGCAGCGCATTCGTTGTCAGAGGGAAGCCACATGCCATAGTTGTCGGCCTTGGCGTCAGCAGCCATGGTCTTGGAAAACACCGACATGTTGGCGTTGCCGTTGATGGCAACACCAGCAGCACGGTTGTACATCGCTCCAGCACCAGCGTCAACACCATCACCAGCAGCTGCTCCTCCGCCAACACCGTTAGCAGACGGCGGCTGACCAGCAGGCTCCACCACCAGGTGAATGACGGGCACACCACCAGCGAGGTTGTCGTTCTTGTCCTTGGCACGCTTCTGGAGGGCCAAATCGTGGCAAGAGTTGCAAAAGCCCTTGCGGCCGCCCAGCATGACGCTCTTGAACTGGCTGGGCAGCATCTGGTGGGGCTTGTCGCAGAAAGGGCAGGTTGCAATGTACGTCATGTTGTTCAGGAAGTGCTGCTTGGCGCCAGCCACGCGACCCATGCACGGCGCGCAGATGCCATTCTTGATGGCTGCCAGGACGACATTGAAGTGGCCGCTGCTGTCCCTGCTGGGCAGCTCGAAGACGTTGTTGCAGATGCCACAGCGGCTGTTGATGTTGAAGAGCGGCATGGTTGGGTCCTGCACCAGCGAGCTGACATCAAAGTTCCTTAGCGGCGGCAAGTACATGGCTGCTAACCAAGCGCGATAATGCCCTCGGCGATGCGGTCTAAGGAGAGATCGTCGGGATTCAAGCCTGCGCAAAAAACAAAAAAGGAAAAGAGTATGGTTAGCATGTCGGAAGTTTGGTTAGCATGTCGGCGTGTTCGAAAACAAGCAGTGAATCCGACAGCGCATGCCCGATTCTTACTGCTTTTATCAAAGACATACTCTAAACGCTGCATTCCTAGCCTAACACTTATTTCACAACAGGGATATCCCGAACCTTACCGTGACGCTTGAAGTCAGCCTTGGCAAAGTCTTCTAGCTCCTGCTGTGAAACACCGAGGTCGCCAAAGAAGGGGGCGTGCAGGCGCGCGTTCACGCTGAGTGGCGCAGCCTGCCGCATCAGCTCCGAGTCCGGCGGCAAGTACGGCAGCAGCTTGGCTACCGGGTTGTGCTCCTGAATGGCGTTGGTGAGCTCGTCGGCGTTGTCGTTGGCATCCCCGAAGTAGCGGTCGTTGTAGTCGGGCTTGGCGAAGAAAATGGTATTGGTGTCATCCTGCCGTGTTGCGGCTGGGTCCAGGATAATTTTGAGGATGAGCTCCGCCTTGGTCCTATCCACGGTTGCTGCGCCCGCCCAACGCGTAAGCGACCAGGCTGCCCCAGGGTAGAACCGCCCTGTCCTGAGCATTGACGTTAGCGTGGCTCCCAGGGAAAAGCGGTCCGACCGACTGCCCATGCGAACCAGCAGGAACTGAAGCACCCGCTCCAGCCAGTTGCTAGCGTTAAGCTCCACCTTCTTCTTGAGGCTGCCGTCACCGTAAAGTGCGTACTCCTGAAAGCCATCCAGCAGCTCCTCTGCGGTTACGTTCTTTAGAGCTAGCCGAAAGTGCGGCCTGCCAGCGTCCTTGGTGCAATATCCAATCATGCCCGTAAACGTGTGAAGCTTCTCCTGGCTGAGCGTGACACACCGAACGTTGATGCCGGGAACATCGTAAAGGATGCGATGCACCCATTTGTTAGCTGCTGCTGCCGAAGAGCCATCCACATCGATTACCGCCTGAATGTGACCTTGCTCCTGCTCCGTTCCGCGCTCATACGCGACAACCGCCTTGTGCGTATTAGGGTACTGGGTGAAAACAGCGGCCACTTTCTTGTAAGCATAAACTGGCAAGTCGGCACCGACCTTGGAAACGGTAATGCTCAGCTGCAGGCGCTTCACGCTGCAATCGTCCTCCTCCGACTGCTGCTGTCGCCTGACCACAGCCAAGCTTACAGGTCCTCCGTAAAAGTCCTCTGGAATCTCCACCGCCTCCTCGTCCCGGTCGGCTGCTGGCTCGGCAACTGCTGGGAAACCTTCCGCAGGCCAAATATATGCACCGTTTGGTGCGCCTTCAGCCTGCGCTGCTGCTGGCTGCTGCAGAGGGCGGTTTGGCACAGGCTTCTTGCGTGTCTGCCGCCTACGCTTTGCTGCCGCTGCTGGAGACCCCATCAAAACAGGTTCAGCCACAGGCTCTACAGCAGGCGGCTCAGCGGGTGTCGGCGCAACACCCTCCTCCTCCTCAAAAGTAACCCGGCGACGCTTGCGGGGCCCAACCTCGTTGCCCAGGACGACATCCTGGACAACATCCTCCAGGGACTTTTCGAAATCGCTGTCCTGCCCCACCGTTGTCACCAGCGTCACATCCGCGGCCTCTCCTCTGCGAGCCCTCTGAGCAGCCTCCCACGCACGAGAAGCAGCCGCTGGAAGCCGAATGCGTTTCACTGGCTGCTGCTCAACGGCATCGGCACCTCCAACCTCAGCGTCCTCCTCCTCTTTAACAAGCAATCGCTTTCTCCTAGGAAACCTATCTTTGGAACCCGGTGGGCGGCCTCGACGGCGTTTCACTACTTCTATTGGTTCGCCCGCAACAACAGGCGCTCCTTCTACGTTGGGCGTCTCACTCTCAAGTGCACTTGCTAAAAGGTCAAGAAATTCACCCATTACATTAACATGGACATAAGGGAATGTTGTTTAGCAAACCATGGCGCTGATAGTTTACACAACCAGGACCTTCATCGCCGCCCCGACCGAATCCACAAAGCAACACTGCATATCGGCCAGAAAAATCCGCAAAACTTGCTACTGACACATTTTCACATCCTCTATTCAACTATGCAACAATTTGTAACACAACTTGATTCCTTGAAGCAAACCATAGGCATAACCGACGTCCTTGTACGACAATTCATATTATTATTATTATTACTGGTTCTTTTTATTGACAAAAGCCACCACAGTTTTGGGAGGGTTTACTCACAGGGCCCAGACCTCCCCCTTGGGGACGACCCCCCCCAGGGACCCCCTTTCGGGCCCAATAAATAGTTAAAAGGGGCAGATTTCGATGAGTTCTATTACTACCCCCGGGGTGTCTCGGGCCCAGGAGGGGCATGAGGTACAGAACTATACTTCCGCACCCCTCCTGACGTAGGTATACGTAAGTTACGTAGGTAGGAAAAATGGATACACGTATGGAAAAGCGTATGTAAGCGTAGGTAAACGGGGTACGCATACTCATATGCATGCAGAGGAAAACTTCCAAAATTAACGAGTTCACACATATAACAGTCATTAAACAACAGAACTCTATTAAGAGACGCCTTCGCCAAAGCAAATGGCGTATCAGGAAGCCACGCCGAGTGGCAATGCCGCGCAATCCCTGTCAAAGGTCTCGCAGAGCTACGATGGCAAGCTCCATAATCCTGATTATATCTACAAAGATTTGATGTGCAAGTGCGTTTTGGGCAAGGCGAACTGGACGGGTATCTTCCGGCCGGTGCTCATCCAAAGCAAGCCTGGCGGCCCAATGCTTGCACACCTCCTGTGCAAGACTTGCGACGCAAGGCTTCTTCCTTCAAACATCTCCCGGCTCATGTCCTCACACAAGTGCGCGAAGGCGCCGGCACCAACCAACTCCAGCATGTCTGGGTCGGCATCGGCTGCCTCAACTTCAGTCAGCAAGCAGCCCGGCGATGTACGCGACTTCCTGGCCACTCGGGCCCAGCAGAGGCAGTTTATCGACCAGATCGCCAAGTTCATCTTCACGTCGGAGACCCCGCTTGTACATATCGAGAACGAGTACCTCAAGCGTGCAGCGGCTGTTGTTGGCATTACACTGCCATCACGCAAGATGCTCAGCACTTCTCTGCAGGACAAGATCTACATTGAGACGAAGGAGAAGGTTGGCAGCAAGCTGGCTACGGCTCTCATCATCGGCACTGGCATACAGTATGCCGCTGACGGCTGGAAGAAGAACACTGCAAACCAGTGCGAGCTGCTCATCAACTTCATCATCCTGCTGCCTGAAGGGGACGCCGTCTTCCTGAAGGTAATCCGCGTGGCTGGTGTTACCAAGAACGCCCTGTGGATCGTGGACACCCTGGAGAAGGAGGCGCTGGAGAATGTGGGTGGTGATCCGGATAAGGTACTGGACCTAATCCTGGACAACACTGCTGCCAACCTGGCGGCATTCAAGCTTCTGGACGAGCGGCACCCCAAGTGGATTAACCTGGGCTGCACGGCGCACGCCCTGTCCCTGCTGATCAAGGACCACTTGAAGAGCAAGCACACACCTGGAATTGCGAACTTCGGGACACAGCAGTGGCCACATGAAAGCCAGCACCTATACCAGCACAAAACCCCTAAGCCCGGAGCACCGGAGAATCCCGGAAACACCAATCTTATTGGAGTTAATGAGGACCAGCACGCTGCCCAAGCCCATCGTAAGGGAGAGCATCCGGCGCTTCATTGAGCGACGCCGGAACGAGGGGGCTCAAGCTGTGGAGGAGCATGAAGACCACACAGCTAAGGTGGACGATGACGACACTCCCCAAACAACGGCGGCAAACAAAAGGGTAGCCGACGGACCAGATGAAGGCACGTCTGTGCTGCCGGAGGCCAATCGCAGCAGCAGGGGGGCCCGGAGGTTAACAAAAAGGCAACGCCTGGAGGCATACATAGCAGCAAACACGCACACGGTGCCCCATGGATGCGAAGAGGACAGGGTCCAGACGTCAGTAGTATATAATATATATACGGTAATATTCGCATACGCACATAGTGGTCCTGCACTTGTTTTTCCTGTCCTGCTTTGCTCGAGCATGCACTGCGACGTCTTGGCATCACCCCTGCTTTTACCCCTGTTCAGCGACAGCTACAGCTTCTCTACATCCAGTTTACACACGACAGTGATGGTTACTTATACCTACCTACTTACTACTCCGGTCCTTAGGTCCGATCGTGTTACGACATTGCTATTACTGCTTTACACTGATTCCGATACTACTCGATAGCTCTATTACAACATAGCCAACGGACTTCACTTCACCTGTGGCGTTTTCGGTGGGAGGACTCCATCTTTCGGCAATCAAAGTACGTTTCACCTCGCGGCCAGTTATTTAAACACACGCAAAATCTCCCCGGCTTCTGAGCTGCGGTCGGGTCAGCTAGCTTAGCTTAGTCACCAGCCAGCCGGGCTTCAAACACCCACGCCACAGCTTGCCGCTCTCCATTACCAGCCCAGTGATTTCCAGTCAGTGTTACCCACATCCTCGTCCAGCCAACTGACATTTGGGTCTTTCAGGTATGCCTGCGTCGCGGTGTGTTCACACTCGCATTTTTCAAGACCTGCCTCAAGAAGCGGATGGCATTGCTGAACATGCCGAGGAGCTTCATCGTCAAGTTCGCGCAGAAGCTCTTCCAGGGCTGGAGGCGTGCATCCGCGGCGCCATTAGCCCTAACAACCCCACTCCAAATGCAGTCATCGGGGAGCTACTGGCGCTGCGGGCCAAGTTCCTCCCAGCGGCGGCACATGTGGAGCTCCATCAACGCCCATTCAAAGAGGGCCTCATCTACGCAGTCTTCTGGTTATCGGCGCCAATGCTGGGCTTCTATGTGGGGCAGTCCGTGGATTCGCCTCTCGAGCGCCTTACGGAGCATGTTCACGAGACAGCACGGTCTGCGCAGCAAGGGTTAGCAGCATCCCGGTTCCATCGACACCTCTGGGGCCGCGGGCTACGGGACCTCATCGTCTTCCCCCTCGAAGCCATTCCGTGTGCTAACCTCAGCGCAGTGTCTGTTCGCGATATCGTGGAGGCCCGCGAAATGGTGTGGATGCAGCGCCTCGGTTCCCTCCCTCCACTCCACTCCACCGGCCTTAATACTCGCATTGAAGTCCGCTATATGGCGGATCCCCCGGATGCTTCCCTTACATGGGACCCCCTCAGCAGCTTTTTCGCCGGCCGGGCCAGCCGGCGGCGCTGGTTTGGTTTCCGGGATGCCATTCGCCGCCTGCGCTTCCTGGATTGCCAGTTTACTGACCTGGGGTCTCATATCCCAGTTGCGGAGCTCCAGCGTTTCGTCCCCAGAACGCTTCACGCCCTGTACGCCCATCTCACCTACTACCCCCCTGCAGCCTTAGAAATATCCGCGGAGTTCGCTTCCTGGTTCCTCAAGTACCTTGGGACCCGTTTGCAGGCGCTGGCGGTCGAGGCCAAGCAGCCCGCTCCTGACATCAACGCCCGGATATGGCTGCCTCATGCGCTGCGCCAGTGGATCACCCAGCCTGACCTCTACCACCTCCTTCGCCACCCCATCCTCCGTGCTCACCTCTCTCCCGGTCTCCCTCTCGCCCTGCCCATCCACTGGACCAAGGCTCCACCGCTGTATGTCCTCTTCTCCAACACCGCCCAGTTTGTGAGACCGAGTTTCCGAGACGTACCAAGCCCTCCAGTCCGCCCCCTGCCGCTGCCACCTCCACCCCTCCATGTGCCCGCCTGGTAGCGCCCACGTCATGACAACCACGCCCTCTGATGACGTCCTTCCGCCCCGCCTCCGCGAGCTTTGGAACGCCGGCGCCCGCCACCGCCCCCACCTCCCCTCCCCACCCTTCGATGAGGTCCTCGCCGACGTTCAAGCTCACGTCCTGTGGTTCGCCCAGACCCGCACCCGTGCCGCCAACTTAGCCCCGGACGCCCTGCAACCCTGGGCTGCGACCTTTATGAGCCTTCTCCGCCAGCACCTCGACCTCCATCCCCCTCCCTCCCCCTTCCCCTGGCAAATCCTGTCGGACGCGGATCGTGCCGCCCTTCGGCAGCTCAGGGCTGACTTTAACATTGCGGTTACGGACAAAAGCAGTGCAGTCTCCCTCACCCATCTTGACTTAGCGTATGCCGCGGCCACACGCGAGGATGCCTACTACTCCGGCACCGTCAAGATGCATAAGCAGCCACCCCAGATGCGCTTCCTCAGCTGTTCCCACAACTGCCCCTCCACCCCCCTCACCACCTTCTCTGTGCCCATCTTTGCCACCCTCGCCAAATCCTTCAACTCCCTGTGGGCCGCGACCCTAGACTCCCGGTTCGAGCCCTGGCTGTGCTTGAATTCCAAGGCCGTCATCTCGATGCTGCACTCCTACAACGCCAAGCAGTACCGTACCACCTCCACCACCTTTACGATGCCACAGATGCACGACTTTACCCGGCTCTACACCAACATCCCCCACTCCCTCCTGCGCAGCACCTTCGCCTCCCTGGCCGCTGCATGTTTTCAACACGAGAACGTCAGTTGCCTCCGGGTCGTGACTACAGCAGCCCCGCCCGGGCGTGAGGACCAGACCCCGGATCACGAGGTTACGTGGTCCACAGCGGACGTTCCCCCTGTTCGCGTCACCCATACCGCCACCACCACCACCCGTTACATTACCCTGGACGACTTCAACACCTTCTTTGCCACCCTTCTCACCACGTCCTTCGTGCGCTTCGGGCCGCTGCTGGTGCTGCAGATCTGTGGTATATATCCCCATGGGCATTCCACCGGCTCCCTACATCGCCAACCTCTTCCTGGGGTGGTACGAGCTCCAGTTCCTGAAGCAGTACAAGCAGCCTCCCGTGCCTGCTAAGGCCAGCGCCGCCCGGGCCACCGTCTCCCGCTTCCGGTACACCACCCGGTTTCTGGACGACCTTATCTCCCTCAACAACGCCTTCCTCACCAGGCTGCTCCAGTGTGACGTGGTCGATGAGGCCACGGGACTTCATGGCCTTTACCCCTCCCAGTTGGATATCCCAGCCCAGCAGCACCCACACCTCCCGGCCCACCACTTCCCCTTCCTGGATATCCTGCTGGTCCATCAGCCTACGGTCGTCCATGGGGCCTCCTACAGCCGCTTTACCACCTTTCTCTATGACAAGCGGCAACAGCCGGCTTTCGGGGCCATCCGTCTGTCCCGGTTTGTGCCGGCCTCCTCTAATGTCAATGAGCAGACCAAGCGCAACATCTTTGCCAGCCAGTTTCAGCGCCTTCACGGCATCATCCTGGATGTGGACAACTTTATTGCCGAGGTGGCGCTGCTCATCCGGGATCTAGCGCGGTCAGGTTATCCCTTCCGACGCCTGCTGCACGCCTGCTCGGAGATGTGTCGCCTGCACCCTACTGCCTACTGGCATGCCCGTCGCGCTGGCAATCGGCCGCTGGAGTTCCGCATCCACGACCGGGTGTACGCCCTCCCCCGCTAGCGAGGAGGGGTCAAGACCCGCAGCCAAAACCGGCTTCAAGACAGTGGTTAGCAGACTCATCACTAGAACCGTCATAGCAGGGGTTGGTTGACCCGACAGCCCTGCCGAGTCATTTATCCCACCTTTGGGCACTTGAGGTTCGGTCCTGGCTGTCGTTTTAGGGCCGGGAATTGTTGGCCCCTCGTGTTGCCGTACAGATGAGAATACTTATACCATTGATCAAATGAGATGTCATCAAGCGGTCGTGCCCGAGTGGTTAAGGGGTCTGACTCGAAATCAGATGGGATCTCCCGCACAGGTTCGAATCCTGTCGACCGCGTAAGGCCTTGCCTCTATAGCTTAGCGGTAGAGCGTTCCCTTCGTAAGGGAAAGGTACTGAGTTCAATCCTCAGTGGGGGCATTTTGGGGTTTTGTACCTGCCCCAAACACCGCACAACAACCCTTTTGCCCTCCTATCACACACCAAAACATGGGTACATGTTCCCAGTGGCCCAGTCTGCACCCCGAAAGTAAAAGCATCGCCATATGTCCGGTCACCATCACATTCCTACCCATCATGCGCGTATGTGCCACTTGTCAAGCCAAGGAGGGGTGCATGTAGCTTCCCACAAAATAAACACTGCTCCACACTCTGGTTCCACCACGCAATGCGTGGATGAAGCTGGGAAACTGGTGCTAGTCTCCTGCTGCAGAACTAACAGCTGCATCATGAAAATTGGAAGCTAACGTGACCTGTGAAGGAGGCTGTCAAGAATCGTCAAAGAATTTACGTTGGCACCTCTCATCTGTAAAGTCGACACCCTCATGCATGGGAATCTGCTGCCCTCTGTATGGAAAGCCGACACTCCTGGCGTCTTTGCTCAGTATCTCACATGTTTGGTGCTGCCTATCTGCCCATCGAGCAAGTGTTGATGATGTAACAACATAGTATATTTCTGCATGGGAACCATGTGACCATGTCCACGAGATGCTAACATCACTTAGAGCTTCTATGTATCCTTAACATACTAGACAAGCCTATGTAATTGCTCTTATCATTGCAGTATCGATCATTACACACATGATGCCTAACCGGTACGCTAAGGGTAAGGCCTTGCATAAGGCCTGGCAGTCATCTCACCCTGGAACCTGCAACTCCAACACCAATCGACTCTACTTATTATTAGCCTCTGGCTCCCCGGTGTTCCTCAACACGCACCATTGTTCCGGACCCTCTCCCTCGTCCTCTTCAGTCCAAGTCTTGGAGTGCCACGTTACAGGTGCAACCGCAGTGAGGTGGAAAGACAATTATATAAGGCGACTGGACATTTAGTCCAAATTGAAGGGAGTGAGGACCTCTTACATCGCTCCAGTAAGGCGTCTGGTGAGGTAGATGGCTTCCATAGTTAAACATCCACTGCTGCGTGTGGGCCACATATAGGCACTTCTGTGGGTGACATACATACAGCAACCTGATGTTGTTGACCAGCATGTGCCACACACATGGGTGCGGGTCACTACATGGGTGCGGGTCACTACACGGTGTGCTTCGTCCTCTTCAGTCCAAGTCTTGGAGTGCCACGTTACAGGTGCAACCGCAGTGAGGTGGAAAGACAATTATATAAGGCGACTGGACATTTAGTCCAAATTGAAGGGAGTGAGGACCTCTTACATCGCTCCAGTAAGGCGTCTGGTGAGGTAGATGGCTTCCATAGTTAAACATCCACTGCTGCGTGTGGGCCACATATAGGCACTTCTGTGGGTGACATACATACAGCAACCTGATGTTGTTGACCAGCATGTGCCACACACATGGGTGCGGGTCACTACATGGGTGCGGGTCACTACACGGTGTGCTTTATGCGTACAGCCTGCATGTGCGCCCCCACGTACATAGCATGCACATCATCACGCTGGCTTGGAAGGCATCGTAGCTGCTCCAGACCGGCCTCCGTGTGTGACCGCCCATCAGCTGCTGCACGCATGCACACAAGCGCCCCCCACATGCATGCATGCCCCAACTGGTGCGCACCGCTCCCAGGCACTCACCCTCTGTTGTTACTAATGTATAACTCTGAGAAGAATTGCTTTGCTTGAGGCTGCAGCAAGCTGTGTGTGTCACACCCACACGCACGCACACACACGCACACGCACACGCACACACACACACACACACACGCACACACACACACACAAACGCACACACACACACACACACACAAACGCACACACACGCACGCACACACACGCACGCACACGCACACGCACACGCACACGCACACGCACACGCACACGCACACGCACACGCACACGCACACGCACACGCACACGCACACGCACACGCACACGCACACGCACACGCACACGCACACGCACACGCACACGCACACGCACACGCACACGCACACGCACACGCACACGCACACGCACACGCACACGCACACGCACACGCACACGCACACGCACACGCGCACACGCGCACACGCACACACGCACACGCGCACACGCACACACGCACACGCGCACACACACACACACACACACACACACACACACACACACACACACACACACACACACACACACACACACACACACACACACTCCCCACTGCACTGCACCGCATCCCACACGGCCGTGCCCCTCTGCTGGCCTTTGCCTGTTCGCTGCACGCATACCATTGCACCTTCAGCTTGCTCCTAGACAACGCTACCGTCGTCTTGTTTTTAGACAACGCTACTTCTCAGTGCGGTTCAGCTGACCGCGGCAGCCACAGCTCAGCGTCTGCTCGACCACTCACGCCGGTTGTGTTTGTTTTTGTCTTCTGCATTTGCATTCATGTTGTGCTGTGCTTGTTTTTCGTCCTGTATCGCATGCCATCCTGTTTTGCCGTACATTTCGCACTTAGATATAGGTTCTTTTTGTCTCTAACTCTGTCCCCCTTTCCTCGCTCTGGTTCATGCTTCTGCGCATGGCATTACTCGCATTACTGTGGCTGCTGGTTCTGGTGCTGACTACGGCGTCTTTGCTCGCAGGTACGCAATGCGCGTTTGCACGCACGCATGCACAGCATTGTGGTGTCTCGTCTGCGTGTCCAGAGCGGGGGCTCCCGGCGTCGAGCTTTGGTCAGCGGGCTTTAGTTCTCGGTAGTATTTTAGTTTATTCCGACACCATCAGCATCACCGACATGCGTCGTCACTCATCACTCGCCACTCTTCTTACATCCAGCAACAGCCAATTAAGCAGTTTTCTGTATTACGGTTCAGGTTCGGTCAACTTTGTTTTGCCTGTACTCGCGGTTCACATGCGAACCTCTCCCCATTGCTTGCTCCTGTACTACTCAACTACACACATTGCGTGGTCTACTTCCACGCGCAGGGGGCCTGTTTGAGCCGCGCTCGCTCTCCCCACTGCCATTTTGCTCTTGCTCCCTTCGCCTGTATTCTCGTATTTCGGGTTGCTGAGCCTGCCTGGCCTCGCAGGACCGCACTGTGCCTCTACCGGGTGGACGGTAATCGCTGCCACCGCTCCTCTGGTCCCCTCTGCCGCCGCTGTTCTTATGTTTCCGCATCAGCAGCAGCAGCAGCCACCGCCACCGCAGCAGCCGCCGTCGGTCCCTCTGCAGCCACAGCAACCAGCAACATCCGCACCCGCTGCCTCCGACTTCCCTCGGCAGTCTCACCTCCCTGCCGTAAGCCTCCCCGCCCCTTTCAACGTCCAGCCACTCCGTGTCTACACGGCGGACCTGGCCACCGCCTTCACGGGGTGTAACGCCCAGCTACGCGGTACCTGCGTGCTGTGCAAGCAGCTACGGGTCGTCGCCTACCCCAGCGTCGTCGGTGACGTCTTCGCCCAGACCCAGATCTGCCCTACGTGCGCCTTTCGCCTTCAGGACGCTGTCCGCGGCAACTTCCAACGCGACATCCACCTCACCACCTTGTGCGACATCTGCCGGCGCCACGGTGTGCAGCACCCGCTCCGCATCCCCCTGAACCCCCACAACCTCAACGCGCTCTTCCACCTCTCCGACGCCGCCTGCCTCGCCCGCCTTCACCCCCTCCCCCTCCGGCCCACCTACACACCCCTGCCGCCGCCTCCCGGTGACTTCCAGGTACCCCTTCACCCACCTCCTCCCACTACCCCTGCCGCAGCCCCTCACGCAGCTGCCTCCCACGTCGCCATCTCCGCCACCAACCCGCCTGCTCCTCCACCACCTCCCTACCACCACCATCCCTACGCTGCCCACCTCCACCACCCCCCGCCGCCACCACCAGCGCCCTCCCCCACCCAGCCCCACTAAACCATGCAACGCCGAGCTCGGGTCGCCCTTTTGCGCGTCCCCACTGCTCGCGTGCGGCTGTGTCCGAGCATTTCCAGCCAGCTCTTAGATCCTGTGCCGCGGTCGTCTCCCCTCATCCAGCAGCGCATCCGCCTCTCGTATCGGACTTTCTTACGCCCTCATTTCCGCCACATCCCGCAAGCCCTCCTCGGCCTCGTCCTCACCATCGCCGCCATCAATGCTGCCACTCATGGCCTCCACACCTCTCCTACCCCTCCCCCGGCCACCCTTCTTCCCCCCACCTTCCCCATCCCCTCCCCCACCTCCCCCACCCCCTCCCCCACCTCCCCCATCCCCTCCGCCACCTCCCCCATCACCTCTCCGATATTTCCACCCCTTCCCCCCGACTCCCCTCCACCTCTTCCCCCCGACTCGCCTCCACCTCTTCCTCCTACTTCGCCTCCACCTCTTCCACCTGCCTTGCCTCCACCTCTTCCCCCCGACTCGCCTCCACCTGCCTCGCCTCCACCTCTTCCCCCCGACTCGCCTCCACCTGCCTCGCCTCCACCTGCCTCGCCTCCACCTCTCCCCCCCGACTCGCCTCCACCTCCTTCCCCCGACTCGCCTCCACCTCCATTCCCTGCGGATCCTCCACCTCCTCTTCCTACCAATCCTCCGTCTCCTCCGTCTCCACCCTCCCCCGCCACCACCGCCACCACTGCCCGCTCACCACCACCGCCACGACTCCTCCCACGCCGCCGTGCTCCCCCCCGCCGCGCCCCTCCTCCCCCACCACATCTGCGTAACCCCGTCACTCACCTCCCCGACCCCGCCGTCGCCGGCATTATCTACGCCATCACCTTCCACGCAGACCCCTTGCAGCGTATCTATATCGGCCAGACACGCAATACGTTAGCGGATCGTATGCAGTCGCATTTGGATCTAGTTCGGAGCTCCTACCGCCACGGTCACCCACTCGGGCCGCTGCAGCAAGCTTTCGTCACCTTCACCCTCTCCCGGGCCTACTTTCTTGTCCTCGAAACCCTTCCCACCCCCTTCCATGAGACCAACGCTAATGACCGCGAGGCCTACTGGGCCCATGCTGTCGGAGCTTTCAGCCCTGCCGGCTACAACGTCCAACGTATTACAAGCAGTCTCCTCGACGTCTCCCTTCCCACCACCACCACCCCCACCCCCCCACCTCCTCATCCTCCCCCCCACCGCCCTCTCGCTGGTCGCTGGTATGCCTCCCGCGACTTCCGCCGCCGCCTTCAGCACATCTTCCTTCTGCTCCAACGCGCCTCCATCGCCCTCCCCGACCGCCTTGGTCCCCTTCCCTCTTACAAGCTCCTCACCCTCCGCAAGCTCTATTACCACCTCCTCCGCCTCCCTCTCCCCTCCATCCACCGCCACATGACCGAAACCCATCGCCTCACTCTCCTTCGCCTCCTCCACCGTGCCATCGCCACCGCCCAACGCAGCCAACTACGCCAGCGGCCCCCTTACCACCTCTCCCTCGCCCTCCCAGCTCCCCTCGCACCTCTCCTCCCTCTCGCCCGCGCCCGCGCCGCCCTCCGCACTCCTGGTGTCCTCCTCGCCCTGCCAGCCCATGTCCCACCTGTTCCCGCCCTCACCTACGCCAGCCCGCCTTCCCTCCGCACGCACCTCGTCAATGCCGCCACCCTCAGTCGCAACGCCCGCTGCTCCATCGCCTGCACCTGCCACCTCTCTCCCCTGCCGCGCCATCCCATTGCCGGCCATGTCCTCACCACCGACCCCGCTGCCATCCTCTCCCCCGACGCCCTCTACCTCTGGCGAGCAGGCGCCAACACACGACTTCCACCACCACTCCTCCAGCTGTCCAATGCGGACGACCGCGACAGCCTTGCCTCCTCCCTTTCCTCCGCCCTCTCCACGTACACAAGGCGTCTCCACCACCTCCGTGTCCCCACCGCCGAACTCGACCCCTGGCGCAAGGCTGCCTACACCGCCCTCCTTCACGCCATCCATCCCTCCCTCGCCCCCCACGCCCCGTCCGACGTCACCCTTTCCCCTTCCTCCTCCTCCTCCCATCCGCACGCCCCCTTCCCCACCTTTCCCCTGTCCCCCGACCGCCTCGCCAACGCCCTCCAAGAGCTCCTCCACCTTCGCCAGCGCTATGCCATCTCCGTCATGGACAAGTGCCCCAACAACTTCGCCCTCTTCTGCCCCGCCCTTTACCACAGCCGCATTTCCGATGACCTTCAGCAATCCACCTTCTACGCTCCTCTCTCTCTCTCCACCTACCACCAGCTGCTCGCCCAAGCGCGCCTCACCCTCGCACCCCTCCACCTTCCCATCCACCTGCACCTTTCCCCCCCTACCTACTACGCCACATACAAAGCCCACAAGGCCCAGCCCGATTTCCGTTTCATCACCGCCTCTCCTCGCATCCCCACCACCCAAGCAGCCAAAATCCTCACTGCAGCCCTCCGCTCCCTCGACGGCGAACTCCCCAAGCTCTTCCGCACCGTCATGCCCGGCATCCAAGCCCGCCCCTGGCACCTCGCCGGCCCCCAGGCCGCTGGGGAACTCGTCCAAGCTGCCAACCTCTCGCCCCGCCTCGCCAGTCCCCACACCCATGCCGGTACCTTCCTCCATTATGACGGCCCCCACTCCCCTCCTCCTCTCCTCACCCCCTCCGCGCCTTCCCCTCCCCACCTCACCTCCACCATCCGCGACACCTACCAGCGCCTCTGTGTCCCCTACAACAGCCCCGAGCCTCGCTACCCCCTCCGCTCCCGCCGTGGCCAAGCCGCCCAGCCTGCCCCGCCTACCGCCCCCGCCCCCTCCCCCACCTCCCCACCCCCCCGCCCCTACCCCCCTTCCCTCCTCCTTCCTCAACCCTTTACCCTCCGCCACCCTTCCCATCCACACTTCAGCCTACCTCAACTCCCATTTCGCCAGTCAGCCCCTCGCCTCCGCTCCCACCCTCCAGTCCTACGACGTCGAGCGTCTGTTCACCAATTTGGACATTGATGCTACAGTACGTGACATTTGCGCATTGGTGGACGACATCCGCACGACATCCGCACACACCTCCACCCCAACGCCGTTGGTTTCAAGTTCTACCCTGCCAAACGCAACACTCCTGCTACCTGGCTCACCGCGGAGAAATGGCCGACCAAGAACAACCAACCGCTTTCCCGTGGCAGCGACATTCTGGGCGCCTATTACTGCTGGACCCTCCCACAGTTTGCGGATGTACTGCTCACTCTGTTGCGCAACGCTTACGCTGCCTACCGTGGCCAGCTGTATCAGCAAACGCGGGGTGTTGCCATGGGCGCCAACTTCGCCACGTACGTCGCCAACATGGCCTTGTGTGCTCACGAGTACCGCTTCCTCCGCACCCTCTACTGCGCCGCCTTCCAGCCACATGCCCTCCTTCCACCACTCCCCCTTCCACCCAGCCTCGCGCTGGATATCCTACTTGCCTTCCAACAGACATACCGGTTCGCCGACGACCTCCTCAGCCTGGACAATCCATTCCTCCCCCACCTCCTCAGCGCCAACCAGCTCTTCCTTGGGCTGCTACCCGGCATCTACCCCATCTCCCTCACTCTTACCTCCTCCGGCGCCTCCTCCCACACCACTCCCTCCCTCCCCTACATGAATTTTGCCATTACCGCCTCCGCCTCCACCCTCCCCGGGCACCTTCTCTTCACCCTTGCTCCCTACGACAAGCGCGACGGCCCCAAGTTTCGCCACCTCCCTATCGTCCGCTACACCCTCTTCACCAGCACCCTTCCCCACCACAGCAAACTTAACCTCGTCATTAATATCCTTATGACGCACGCTCGGTTCAGTTCCACCGCCTCCGCCTTCACCTCCGCCGCCCAAGATGCTATGCGCCACCTCCATCTCCGCGGTTATCCACGTCCTTTCCTTCTCCTCGCCCTCCGTCGGTTCTTCCGGCTACACCTTCACCTCCTCCCTCACCACCCCCGTTGGTCACAGCTGCAGCGTACGCTCCTACCTTCCTAATGCCTTGTTGTCTCTTCTGGTTGCTCTGTGGCAGCAGCAGCGGTCATGACGGCAGATACAGCAACAGCTCTGGGCTCACGGACGCTTTGGGCTTTCGGACCTGCGCCGTCGCTTTCGTGGGCCGTGGCGTCCAGTTCAGCGGCGGCAGGGTTTGCGGACCTTAGGCTAGCGGGTTGGCTGGTGGTTATGCGGTCCACTGACGGTGGGTCGTGCCGTGGCAGTTTTAGGTTGCCCTTTGTCGCGGTACGGCCCGGGGCACGGTGTGGTTGCGTGGTCGCGTGTTTTTGGGTTTAGGTTGTTTTTTTCTGCAGCCGGGCAGGCTGAGCAGGGTCGGGATTTTTAGGTCGTCTCGGGTTTGGGAGAGGGGCGGGGTTTTGTTGTGGTCGTTGTGGTCGTTGGTCTTTGTTGTGGTGCTGTTTTTGTTTTCGGGGGGTTTTGGGGGGTTTGTTGCGGCCCTGCCGCTTTTGCTTTGCCCTGTGGCATGTAAGCATCTGGGGTGCTCCCCTTCGAGCCCGGTCACTCCCCACTGCACTGCACCGCATCCCACACGGCCGTGCCCCTCTGCTGGCCTTTGCCTGTTCGCTGCACGCATACCATTGCACCTTCAGCTTGCTCCTAGACAACGCTACCGTCGTCTTGTTTTTAGACAACGCTACTTCTCAGTGCGGTTCAGCTGACCGCGGCAGCCACAGCTCAGCGTCTGCTCGACCACTCACGCCGGTTGTGTTTGTTTTTGTCTTCTGCATTTGCATTCATGTTGTGCTGTGCTTGTTTTTCGTCCTGTATCGCATGCCATCCTGTTTTGCCGTACATTTCGCACTTAGATATAGGTTCTTTTTGTCTCTAACTCTGTCCCCCTTTCCTCGCTCTGGTTCATGCTTCTGCGCATGGCATTACTCGCATTACTGTGGCTGCTGGTTCTGGTGCTGACTACGGCGTCTTTGCTCGCAGGTACGCAATGCGCGTTTGCACGCACGCATGCACAGCATTGTGGTGTCTCGTCTGCGTGTCCAGAGCGGGGGCTCCCGGCGTCGAGCTTTGGTCAGCGGGCTTTAGTTCTCGGTAGTATTTTAGTTTATTCCGACACCATCAGCATCACCGACATGCGTCGTCACTCATCACTCGCCACTCTTCTTACATCCAGCAACAGCCAATTAAGCAGTTTTCTGTATTACGGTTCAGGTTCGGTCAACTTTGTTTTGCCTGTACTCGCGGTTCACATGCGAACCTCTCCCCATTGCTTGCTCCTGTCCTACTCAACTACACACACACACACACACACACACACACACACACACACACACACACACACACACACACACACACACACACACACACACACACACACACACACACACACACACACACACACACACACACACACACTGTTTTGCCTGTACTCGCGGTTCACATGCGAACCTCTCCCAACTGCTTGCTCTTGTCCTAAGCAACTACACACACAAGTCTCTCATCCCATGCGCAATGTTTGCCATATCTGCCTGTTTCCTCGTCCGCCTCCTTTTTCCATTTTTGTTAGGTCCGGCATAGTTAGGTTGCGGCGCTCACATGTGTTCCTGCTTTTCTCCCGCCCTCGCATGTTCCTCTTCTTGCCGTCGGTTATTGACACTGGTTGCTGGCTGCCGGATGCTTTCGTTCCTGTCTGCAGGTCAGTCTACGGTAACATCCGCACATAGTGGTCTTGCACTTGCTTTGCTTGTCTTGTTTTGCTCGCACATGCACTGCGACGTCTCGGCATGCTCCCCTGTTTTGCAACCTGTTCAGCGGCAGTTCCAGCCTATCTACCTACCTACTATCCTCGATACTGTCAGCTACTACATACATATCAACTTACTACTACGGGCCTTAGGTCCGGTCGTTTTACGAGAGTGCTTCTTACGTCCTACTTATTCTCAGCACCAGTACTGGACTTCTATATCTACATACGCTACAATGTTCCTCGGCTCCTGCGGCGGTTCTGTGGGGACTTCATCTTCCGACAATCACAGTATGTTCCTACTCGCGGCCAGTTTTCTTAACACACACACACACACACAGACACACGTGCCAACATACGTACGTCGCCAACATGGCCTTGTGTGCTCACGAGTACCGCTTCCTCCGCACCCTCTACTGCGCCGCCAGCCACATGCCCTCCTTCCACCACTCCCCCTTCCACCCAGCCTCGCGCTGGATATCCTACTTGCCTTCCAACAGACATACCGGTTCGCCGACGACCTCCTCAGCCTGGACAATCCATTCCTCCCCCACCTCCTCAGCGCCAACCAGCTCTTCCTTGGGCTGCTACCCGGCATCTACCCCATCTCCCTCACTCTTACCTCCTCCGGCGCCTCCTCCCACACCACTCCCTCCCTCCCCTACATGAATTTTGCCATTACCGCCTCCGCCTCCACCCTCCCCGGGCACCTTCTCTTCACCCTTGCTCCCTACGACAAGCGCGACGGCCCCAAGTTTCGCCACCTCCCTATCGTCCGCTACACCCTCTTCACCAGCACCCTTCCCCACCACAGCAAACTTAACCTCGTCATTAATATCCTTATGACGCACGCTCGGTTCAGTTCCACCGCCTCCGCCTTCACCTCCGCCGCCCAAGATGCTATGCGCCACCTCCATCTCCGCGGTTATCCACGTCCTTTCCTTCTCCTCGCCCTCCGTCGGTTCTTCCGGCTACACCTTCACCTCCTCCCTCACCACCCCCGTTGGTCACAGCTGCAGCGTACGCTCCTACCTTCCTAATGCCTTGTTGTCTCTTCTGGTTGCTCTGTGGCAGCAGCAGCGGTCATGACGGCAGATACAGCAACAGCTCTGGGCTTACGGACGCTTTGGGCTTTCGGACCTGCGCCGTCGCTTTTCGTGGGCCGTGGCGTCCAGTTCAGCGGCGGCAGGGTTTGCGGACCTTAGGCTAGCGGGTTGGCTGGTGGTTATGCGGTCCACTGACGGTGGGTCGTGCCGTGGCAGTTTTAGGTTGCCCTTTGTCGCGGTACGGCCCGGGGCACGGTGTGGTTGCGTGGTCGCGTGTTTTTGGGTTTAGGTTGTTTTTTCTGCAGCCGGGCAGGCTGAGCAGGGTCGGGATTTTTAGGTCGTCTCGGGCTTGGGAGAGGGGCGGGGTTTTGTTGTGGTCGTTGTGGTCGTTGGTCTTTGTTGTGGTGCTGTTTTTGTTTTCGGGGGGTTTGTTGCGGCCCTGCCGCTTTTGCTTTGCCCTGTGGCATGTAAGCATCTGGGGTGCTCTCCTTCGAGCCCGGTCACTCCCCACTGCACTGCACCGCATCCCACACGGCCGTGCCCCTCTGCTGGCCTTTGCCTGTTCGCTGCACGCATACCATTGCACCGTCAGCTTGCTCCTAGACAACGCTACCGTCGTCTTGTTTTTAGACAACGCTACTTCTCAGTGCGGTTCAGCTGACCGCGGCAGCCACAGCTCAGCGTCTGCTCGACCACTCACGCCGGTTGTGTTTGTTTTTTGGCCTGCCCTTGATTCCAGACGCTCCGCCAGGCCGCGGCTTGGAAGCAAGGGAACAGCCTTAGTGAACACCCCGGCAAATTTAACAAGTTTTCGCGTGAGCTTTTTGGCATCTTTTTCGTGCAAAAGGTTCGAAATTTGAATGTGTATATGCAAGTCACAAAGACAACCTGCGCTGTGGCTCCAAGTCAAGAACGATTGTTATGAGTTGAGAGGAGTTTCTAGCTGCAGCGTTCGTCACATAATCAATGCACAGGTGTTTGTTGTATTGTGATGTTAAAATAATGATATGTATATGGGTGAGCAGTGATGTTGGCCTGTGTCGTACAAAGTACAAAGCAAGTTACAAAAGAAGAGGCCCCTAGCGCATGTTGATAGCTTGCTATACGTTGGTATCCGTTAGGTTGTTGTCGCGGTAAGGCCAGCAGCGTAGTTTAATAGAGCCGACACAAATGGCTTTGTATTGCCTTCATTACTCAATACACACAATGGCCAGGGAATGCAGGAAAACATATGAAGTTGAGGCTCTGTGTAAAGCAGCCGAGACTATTGCTTCTAGCGGACTGAAACTTACTGCCAAGCTATTGTATGATGAAGTGTGCTCCGACACGCGCTTGAAGGGCTTGACGTATAAACGTGTTCTCAGCTTTTTGCAATACAACAAAGCCGGGCAAAAGTATATCCGGCCTAAGCCCAACGCTACCACTCAGCCTTCGAAGAAGCGTTCAAAGTGGACTCCGGACGAAGAATCAGCGTTTCAGGAAGCAGTGCTCACGCTACAATCCGCCAACAGAAAAGTAACAGCGGGCGCTGTCGTAAAGGAGTTGAAAGGAAGTGCTGCCACGTACAGTCAAGTGCACTACCGACTTGGGCAGTTGGCGAAAACTCAGCGTCGTGTGGAGGATGGTGACATTGGTAGGTTATTGGTTGTTTGCCAATATTTGCTAGTTGTGGGGCATTCACAAAGGTTCTATAGCTCCGGCCTTCATATAAGCGCACACACGTTGGATAAGCCTTAGTGAACACTTGCTGCTTGAGATACATAGATAACAGAGTTGTGGGTTCGCGCCATGCCCTTTCAGATGAAGACGCACCCGGCACCGAGAACGAGCCAGATGTGGATTCCGACGGCCTTGGGCTCCCGACCACCAGCACGCACTCGTGTGTCGAAGCTGCTGAGAAGGCGTGCAGAGAAGCGTTCTCCCAAACCTGCTCGTCACTCTCCTAAGCAGCCTCGTCAGCCCAAGCATGACTCCCACACACCGCCATCATAAACAGCCGCGAAAACGCACCCAACCACCCCACCACACCGTTACCCCCCCCATGCTACACACCCATTTGGGCAGGCCATGAGATCGCTTCGGTCTGGTGTCTTCTGCATTTGCATTCATGTTGTGCTGTGCTTGTTTTTCGTCCTGTATCGCATGCCATCCTGTTTTGCCGTACATTTCGCACTTAGATATAGGTTCATTTTGTCTCTAACTCTGTCCCCCTTTCCTCGCTCTGGTTCATGCTTCTGCGCATGGCATTACTCGCATTACTGCGGCTGCTGGTTCTGGTGCTGACTACGGCGTCTTTGCTCGCAGGTACGCAATGCGCGTTTGCACGCACGCATGCACAGCATTGTGGTGTCTCGTCTGCGTGTCCAGAGCGGGGGCTCCCGGCGTCGAGCTTTGGTCAGCGGGCTTTAGTTCTCGGTAGTATTTTAGTTTATTCCGACACCATCAGCATCACCGACATGCGTCGTCACTCATCACTCGCCACTCTTCTTACATCCAGCAACAGCCAATTAAGCAGTTTTCTGTATTACGGTTCAGGTTCAGTCAACTTTGTTTTGCCTGTACTCGCGGTTCACATGCGAACCTCTCCCCATTGCTTGCTCCTGTCCTACTCAACTACACACACACAGCCTCCTACACAGGTGACGTTAGTTGGCTTCCAGTTTTCATGATGCAGCAGTTAGTTCTGCCCTTAGCAGCAGGAGGCTAGCACCAGTTTCCCAGCTTCATCCACGCATTGCGTGGTGGAACCAGAGTGTGGAGCAGTGTTTATTTTGTTGGAAGCTACATGCACCCCTCTTTGGTTTGGTAAGCAGCACATACACGCATGATGGGTAGGAATGTGATGGTGACCGGACATATGGCGATGCTGTTCCTTTCGGGGTGCAGACTGGGCCACTGGGAACATGTACCCATGTTTTGGTGTGTGATAGGAGGGCAAAAGGGTTGTTGTGCGGTGTTTGGGGCACGTGCAAAACCCCAAAATGCCCCCACTGAGGATTGAACTCAGGACCTTTCCCTTACGAAGGGAACGCTCTACCGCTAAGCTATAGAGGCAAGGCCTTACGCGGTCGACAGGATTCGAACCTATGCGGGAGATCCCATCTGATTTCGAGTCAGACCCCTTAACCACTCGGGCACGACCGCTTGATGACATCTCGTTCAATCAATGGTATAAGTACTCTCATATGTACGGCAACACGAGGGGCCAACAATTCCCGGCCCTAAAACGACAGCCAGGACCGAACCTCAAGTGCCCAAAGGTGGGGCAAATGACTGGGCAGGGCTGTCGGGTCCAACAACCCCTGCTATGACGGTTCTAGTGATGAGCCTGCTGACTACTGTCTTGAAGCCGGTTTTGGCTGCAGGTCTTGACCCCTCCTTTGCACTTGCTGTAGCTTACCCTTCATCATCACTCCCCAGCAGTTGAGCCAAAGTCAGATCCACAAGCAAAGGAGGGGAGGCAGTCACCAGGATTGACGAGGAGGTGTTTGAGGCCAGCAATGAGTGTATGGTGTGTGAGGCCAAAGTCAAGGGGTGTGTTACGAAACCCCAGGCAGGAACGAAAGCAGGTGTGTGTGTGTGTGTGTGTGTGTGTGTGTGTGTGTGTGTGTGTTTGTGTGTGTGTGTGTTTGTGTGTGTGTGTGTGTGTGTGTGTGTGTGTGTGTGTGTGTGTGTGTGTGTGTGTGTGTGTGTGTGTGTGTGTGTGTGTGTGTGTGTGTGTGTGTGTTCTGCAGCAGCATCTGCTGTGTTAAGAAAACTGGCCGCGAGTAGGAACGTACTGATATTGTCGGAAGATGAAGTCCCCACAGAACCGCCGCAGGAGCCGAGGAATATTGTAGCATATGTGTAGATATAGAAGTCCAGTACTGGTGCTGAGAGTATGTAGGACGTAAGAAGCACTCTCGTAAAACGACCGGGCCTGCAGGCAGGAACGAAAGCATCCGGCAGCCAGCAACCAGTGTTCATAACCGATGGCAAGAAGAAGAACATGCGAGGGCGGGAGAAAGGCAGGAACACATGTGAGCAGCGCGACCTAACTATGCCGAACCTAACTAAAATGCAAGGCGAATGAGGAAACAGGCAGATACGGCAAAAAGTGCGCATGGGATGCCGTACTACAATGCACAGGTGCGCATGCCAGGGGAAGGAGGACTGGTGGGCGGGCTCCCAGTGAGCTCCCCACCACACCAAGCCCCGAGTGCCACCATGCATCTGCTGTGTGCATGGCTCCAGTTGCTTGCTTGACAAGTGACCTACGAAGCTGACACGCACAGCTTGCTGCAGCCTCAAGCTAAGCAATTCTTCTCAGCAGAGTTATACATTAGTGACGACAGAGGGTGAGTGCGTGGGAGCGGCGCGCACCAGTTGAGGCATGCATGTGGGGTGCGCTTGTGTGCATACGTGCAGCAGCTGATGGGCGGTCACACACGGAGGCCGGTCTGGAGCAGCTACGATGCCTTCCGAGCCAGCTTGATGATGTGCATGTTATGTACGTGGGGGCGCACATGCAGGCTATACGCATAAAGCACACCGTGTATCGACCCGCACCCATGATGTGGCACATGCTGGTCAACAACATCAGGTTGCTGTATGTATGTCACCCACAGAAGTGCCTATATGTGGCCCACACGCAGCAGTGGATGCTTAACTATGGAAGCCATCTACCTCACCAGACGCCTTGTCCAGTACTGAGCGATGTAAGAGGTCCTCACTGTAGAGTCGATTAGTGTTGGACATGCAGGTTCCAGGGCCAGGTGACTGCCAGGCCTTATGCAAGGCCTTACCCTTAGCGTACCGGTTAGGCATCATGTGTGTAATGATACTGCAATGATAAGAGCAATCACATAGGCTTGTCTAGTATGTTAAGGATGCATAGAAGCTCTAAGTGATGTTAGCATCTCGTGGACATGGTCACATGGTTCCCATGCAGAAATATACTCTGTTGTTACATCATCAACACTTGCTCGATGGGCAGATAGGCAGCACCAAACATGTGAGATACTGAGCAAAGACGCCAGGAGTGTCGGCTTTCCACACAGGGGGCAGCAGATTCCCATGCATGAGGGTGTCGACTTTATAGATGAGAGGTGCCAACGTAAATTCTTTGACGATTCTTGACAGCCTCCTACACAGGTGACGTTAGTTGGCTTCCAGTTTTCATGATGCAGCAGTTAGTTCTGCCCTTAGCAGCAGGAGGCTAGCACCAGTTTCCCAGCTTCATCCACGCATTGCGTGGTGGAACCAGAGTGTGGAGCAGTGTTTATTTTGTTGGAAGCTACATGCACCCCTCTTTGGTTTGGTAAGCAGCACATACACGCATGATGGGTAGGAATGTGATGGTGACCGGACATATGGCGATGCTGTTCCTTTCGGGGTGCAGACTGGGCCACTGGGAACATGTACCCATGTTTTGGTGTGTGATAGGAGGGCAAAAGGGTTGTTGTGCGGTGTTTGGGGCACGTGCAAAACCCCAAAATGCCCCCACTGAGGATTGAACTCAGGACCTTTCCCTTACGAAGGGAACGCTCTACCGCTAAGCTACAAGCTGGGCCTTCGGACCGAAGGGAGCTGACACCCTGTGGTGGTGGGGGGGGGGAGGGGCCAGGGGGTAGGGGGGGGCCAGGGCTAGGGGGTAGGGGGGAAGGTGTTATGGAAGGCAGCGGTGCTGCCATTGTGGTGTTGCCCCGCCTGCTGGAAAGTAAATAGGAGGGCGAGGTCATCTGGCAGACACGCACGCCAGGCTTGCATGGCGTGGAGCGTCCAGTCGGTGTTGTACAATCCGTGGAGGCAGTAAAGGGTGCCGAGGGGGAAGGGAGGATTGAGGGTGTTGCGGGTAGGGGTCACTGTGGTTTGTGGGTGTTATTGATGCTGGCTCGGGTGGCGCAGGGTGGGAAGGCTGCCCTGGTGCTGCCAGTGTTGCTGGGGTTGCTGACGGTGGTGCTACAGTGGCCGGACAGGCAGGTCACGCCGCGCTCCCAGCCGCCGCCGCCCCCTGGCATGTCAGCACGGCGGCGGCCAGTCGGGCGTGCACGTCGGCCACCTGCACCCCAGCCCCGGCGTAGAGCATTGGCACTCCGAGGCAGTGGCGCGCCTGCCGTGGCTCGGTGGGCTCGAACATGTTGCTGTCGTACCACGGGTGCGTGCAGCGGGCGGCCGCGATGCGCCGCCGCTGCCCGCAGGCCCGGCGCCCACAGCGCCGCGCCGGCCCCCTGGGGCTCCGGGCTCGGGCGAGGGCAGTGGGGGGTGGCGGCGGCCCGGGCCTCCTCCTGGGCTGGAACGTGGCCCGGTCGTACCACGGGGGCATGCAGCAGGCGGCCGCGAGGTTGCTCCCCTTGGGGCTGCCGGCGGCGCTGGCCACCGCCAGGCGCAGGCGCCTCAGGCCCAGGGCCCAGTGCCAGTTGCCCGCGGGCGCCTTGCCCCAGGCCGCGAAGGCCCGCCCCCAGCCCTCCTCCGCTGACAGGGCGACCAGGGGGTCATCAGCCTCGTCGTCCCGGCGGCTGGCCCGCCAGCAGCACAGCGGCCCCACCCCAGGGGGCCCCTAATCACACGGCGGCAGAGCCCACCAGCCGGCGACCTCCTTGTCTCGGCCCACCCCGTCGGGGGCCTCGCAGGCGGCCGCGGGTGCTGCTGGCATGCTGGCGCTGCATGTCAGGGCGGCGAGTTGCGGGAAGCCCCGAAGTGCGGCGGGAGGGCACGCGAATTCGAGGCTGGGCCGGCCTTGTTTGAGTTACGGGCAGGGTGACCCACGGGTCCGCAGGCAGCAGCGCAGCGGCAGTGGCACTTGAGGCTTCTCCTATTGGAATGGACGGCAAGCCTAGGGACAACACGGCCCGGCGGCTGGCCCGCCAGCAGCACAGCGGCCCCACCCCAGGGGCCCCTGGCCACCCGGCGGCAGAGCCCACCAGCCGGCGACCACCTTGTCTCGGCCCACCCGCGGCCGCGGGCGCTGCTGGCATGCTGGCGCTGCATGTGAGGGCGGCGAGTTGCGGGAAGCGCCGAAGTGCGGCGGGAGGGCACGCGAAGTCGAGGCTGGGCCGGCCTTGTTTGAGTTACGGGCAGGGTGACCCACGGGTCCGCAGGCAGCAGCGCAGCGGCGGTGGCACTTGAGGCTTCTCTTATTGGAATGGACGGCAGGCCTAGGGACAACACGGCCGGGCGGCGGGCCCGCCAGCAGCACAGCGGCCCCACCCCAGGGGCTAGGGGCTTGCGATGTGAAAGGGCAACTTGGGCGCTGCTGGCATGCTGCCGCTGCATGTGAGGGGGGCGCTGCGTCGGGCGGTGGGAGGGCTTGGCGAGTTGCGGGAAGGCCCGAAGTGCGGCGGGATTGCATGCTGGGCCGGCCTTGTTTGAGGCATGGGTTCGCAGGCAGCAGCGGCCACACGGCCTGGCCACACGGCGGCAGAGCCCACCAGCCGGCGACCTCCTTGTCTCGGCCCACCCCGTCGGGGGCCTCGCAGGCAGCCGCGGGTGCTGCTGGCATGCTGGCGCTGCATGTCAGGGCGGCGAGTTGCGGGAAGCCCCGAAGTGCGGCGGGAGGGCACGCGAATTCGAGGCTGGGCCGGCCTTGTTTGAGTTACGGGCAGGGTGACCCACGGGTCCGCAGGCAGCAGCGCAGCGGCAGTGGCACTTGAGGCTTCTCCTATTGGAATGGACGGCAAGCCTAGGGACAACACGGCCCGGCGGCTGGCCCGCCAGCAGCACAGCGGCCCCACCCCAGGGGCCCCTGGCCACCCGGCGGCAGAGCCCACCAGCCGGCGACCACCTTGTCTCGGCCCACCCCGTCGGGGGCCTCCCAGGCGGCCGCGGGCGCTGCTGGCATGTTGGCGCTGCATGTGAGGGCGGCGAGTTGCGGGAAGCGCCGAAGTGCGGCGGGAGGGCACGCGAAATCGAGGCTGGGCCGGCCTTGTTTGAGTTACGGGCAGGGTGACCCACGGGTCCGCAGGCAGCAGCGCAGCGGAAGTGGCACTTGAGGCTTCTCGCAGCGGCAGTGGCACTTGAGGCTTCTCTTATTGGAATGGACGGCAGGCCTAGGGACAACACGGCCGGGCGGCTGGCCCGCCAGCAGCACAGCGGCCCCACCCCAGGGGCTAGGGGCTTGCGATGTGAAAGGGCAACTTGGGCGCTGCTGGCATGCTGCTGCTGCATGTGAGGGGGGCGCTGCGTCGGGCAGTGGGAGGGCTTGGCGAGTTGCGGGAAGGCCCGAAGTGCGGCGGGATTGCATGCTGGGCCGGCCTTGTTTGAGGCATGGGTTCGCAGGCAGCAGCGCAGCGGCAGCGGCGCTTCAGGCTTCAGGGAGACCCGGGGTGTACGAGGTAGGGACTTGCATGCATGGCTAGGAAGGGGGTTAGCGGGAAAGGGGCTAGGGGCTTGCACGGCTCGGAAGGGGGGTAGGGGGGTAGGGGCTAGGGGCTTGCACGGCTCGGAAGGGGGCTAGGGGGCTGGCGGGCCAGCTGCACAGCGGCTCCACCCCAGGGGCTAGGGGCTTGCGATGTGAAAGGGCAACTTGGGCGCTGCTGGCATGCTGCCGCTGCATGTGAGGGGGGCGCTGCGTTGGGCGGTGCAAGGGTTTGGCGAGTTGCGGGAAGGCCCGAAGTGCGGCGGGATTGCCGGCTGGGCCGGCCTTGTTTGAGGCATGGGTTTGCAGGCAGCAGCGCAGCGGCAGCGGCGCTTCAGGCCTGTGGTGGTGGGGGGGGGTAGGGTAGGGGGTAGGGGGTGGGGGGGGGGGGTAGGGGCCAGGGGGTAGGGGGGGGCCAGGGCTAGGGGGTAGGGGGGAAGGTGTTATGGAAGGCAGCGGTGCTGCCATTGTGGTGTTGCCCCGCCTGCTGGAAAGTAAATAGGAGGGTGCAGTAATGCAGGTGTAAGTAGTGTAGGGGGCAGGGGCAGGGATGTTGTACGGCAGCCTGTATGACGCACGGACGCAACCCGTCCACCTAGTTGAGGAGCGAGCGAGGTCATCTGGCAGACACGCACGCCAGGCTTGTACAATCCGTGGAGGCAGTAAAGGGTGCCGAGGGGGAAGGGAGGATTGAGGGTGTTGCGGGTAGGGGTCACTGTGGTTTGTGGGTGTTATTGATGCTGGCTCGGGTGGCGCAGGGTGGGAAGGCTGCCCTGGTGCTGCCAGTGTTGCTGGGGTTGCTGACGGTGGTGCTACAGTGGCCGGACAGGCAGGTCACGCCGCGCTCCCAGCCGCCGCCGCCCCCTGGCACGTCAGCACGGCGGCGGCCAGTCGGGCGTGCACGTCGGCCACCTGCACCCCAGCCCCGGCGTAGAGCATTGGCACTCCGAGGCAGTGGCGCGCCTGCCGTGGCTCGGTGGGCTCGAACATGTTGCTGTCGTACCACGGGTGCGTGCAGCGGGCGGCCGCGATGCGCCGCCGCTGCCCGCAGGCCCGGCGCCCACAGCGCCGCGCCGGCCCCCTGGGGCTCCGGGCTCGGGCGAGGGCAGTGGGGGGTGGCGGCGGCCCGGGCCTCCTCCTGGGCTGGAACGTGGCGCGGTCGTACCACGGGGGCATGCAGCAGGCGGCCGCGAGGTTGCTCCCCTTGGGGCTGCCGGCGGCGCTGGCCACCGCCAGGCGCAGGCGCCTCAGGCCCAGGGCCCAGTGCCAGTTGCCCGCGGGCGCCTTGCCCCAGGCCGCGAAGGCCCGCCCCCAGCCCTCCTCCGCTGACAGGGCGACCAGGGGGTCATCAGCCTCGTCGTCCCGGCGGCTGGCCCGCCAGCAGCACAGCGGCCCCACCCCAGGGGGCCCCTAATCACACGGCGGCAGAGCCCACCAGCCGGCGACCTCCTTGTCTCGGCCCACCCCGTCGGGGGCCTCGCAGGCGGCCGCGGGTGCTGCTGGCATGCTGGCGCTGCATGTCAGGGCGGCGAGTTGCGGGAAGCCCCGAAGTGCGGCGGGAGGGCACGCGAATTCGAGGCTGGGCCGGCCTTGTTTGAGTTACGGGCAGGGTGACCCACGGGTCCGCAGGCAGCAGCGCAGCGGCAGTGGCACTTGAGGCTTCTCCTATTGGAATGGACGGCAAGCCTAGGGACAACACGGCCCGGCGGCTGGCCCGCCAGCAGCACAGCGGCCCCACCCCAGGGGCCCCTGGCCACCCGGCGGCAGAGCCCACCAGCCGGCGACCACCTTGTCTCGGCCCACCCGCGGCCGCGGGCGCTGCTGGCATGCTGGCGCTGCATGTGAGGGCGGCGAGTTGCGGGAAGCGCCGAAGTGCGGCGGGAGGGCACGCGAAGTCGAGGCTGGGCCGGCCTTGTTTGAGTTACGGGCAGGGTGACCCACGGGTCCGCAGGCAGCAGCGCAGCGGCGGTGGCACTTGAGGCTTCTCTTATTGGAATGGACGGCAGGCCTAGGGACAACACGGCCGGGCGGCGGGCCCGCCAGCAGCACAGCGGCCCTACCCCAGGGGCTAGGGGCTTGCGATGTGAAAGGGCAACTTGGGCGCTGCTGGCATGCTGCTGCTGCATGTGAGGGGGGCGCTGCGTCGGGCGGTGGGAGGGCTTGGCGAGTTGCGGGAAGGCCCGAAGTGCGGCGGGATTGCATGCTGGGCCGGCCTTGTTTGAGGCATGGGTTCGCAGGCAGCAGCGGCCACACGGCCTGGCCACACGGCGGCAGAGCCCACCAGCCGGCGACCTCCTTGTCTCGGCCCACCCCGTCGGGGGCCTCGCAGGCAGCCGCGGGTGCTGCTGGCATGCTGGCGCTGCATGTCAGGGCGGCGAGTTGCGGGAAGCCCCGAAGTGCGGCGGGAGGGCACGCGAATTCGAGGCTGGGCCGGCCTTGTTTGAGTTACGGGCAGGGTGACCCACGGGTCCGCAGGCAGCAGCGCAGCGGCAGTGGCACTTGAGGCTTCTCCTATTGGAATGGACGGCAAGCCTAGGGACAACACGGCCCGGCGGCTGGCCCGCCAGCAGCACAGCGGCCCCACCCCAGGGGCCCCTGGCCACCCGGCGGCAGAGCCCACCAGCCGGCGACCACCTTGTCTCGGCCCACCCCGTCGGGGGCCTCCCAGGCGGCCGCGGGCGCTGCTGGCATGTTGGCGCTGCATGTGAGGGCGGCGAGTTGCGGGAAGCGCCGAAGTGCGGCGGGAGGGCACGCGAAATCGAGGCTGGGCCGGCCTTGTTTGAGTTACGGGCAGGGTGACCCACGGGTCCGCAGGCAGCAGCGCAGCGGCAGTGGCACTTGAGGCTTCTCGCAGCGGCAGTGGCACTTGAGGCTTCTCTTATTGGAATGGACGGCAGGCCTAGGGACAACACGGCCGGGCGGCTGGCCCGCCAGCAGCACAGCGGCCCCACCCCAGGGGCTAGGGGCTTGCGATGTGAAAGGGCAACTTGGGCGCTGCTGGCATGCTGCTTCTGCATGTGAGGGGGGCGCTGCGTCGGGCAGTGGGAGGGCTTGGCGAGTTGCGGGAAGGCCCGAAGTGCGGCGGGATTGCATGCTGGGCCGGCCTTGTTTGAGGTATGGGTTCGCAGGCAGCAGCGCAGCGGCAGCGGCGCTTCAGGCTTCAGGGAGACCCGGGGTGTACGAGGTAGGGACTTGCATGCATGGCTAGGAAGGGGGTTAGCGGGAAAGGGGCTAGGGGCTTGCACGGCTCGGAAGGGGGGTAGGGGCTAGGGGCTTGCACGGCTCGGAAGGGGGCTAGGGGGCTGGCGGGCCAGCTGCACAGCGGCTCCACCCCAGGGGCTAGGGGCTTGCGATGTGAAAGGGCAACTTGGGCGCTGCTGGCATGCTGCCGCTGCATGTGAGGGGGGCGCTGCGTCTGGCGGTGCAAGGGTTAGGCGAGTTGCGGGAAGGCCCGAAGTGCGGCGGGATTGCCGGCTGGGCCGGCCTTGTTTGAGGCATGGGTTTGCAGGCAGCAGCGCAGCGGCAGCGGCGCTTCAGGCTTCAGGGAGACCCGGGGTGTACGAGGTAGGGACTTGCATGCATGGCTAGGAAGGGGGTTAGCGGGGAAGGGGCTAGGGGCTTGCACGGCTCGGAAGCCGGGGCTAGGGGGGAAGGGGCTAGGGGCTTGCATGGCTAGGAAGCCGGGGCTAGGGGGGTAGGGGCTAGGGGCTTGCACGGCTAGGAAGGGGGGTAGGGGGGTAGGGGCTAGGGGCTTGCACGGCTCGGAAGGGGGCTAGGGGGGTAGGGGCTAGGGGCTTGCACGGCTCGGAAGGGGGCTAGGGGGGTAGGGGCTAGGGGCTTGCACGGCTCGGAAGGTGCTAGGGGGAGGTGCCATTTTTCGTTTGTAAGGTAATGTTGTTTTACGGTACCGTGCTGAACGGCATGAACCCAGGTGTGAATAGTTGTGCAAAGCGCGGCCTGGTGCGCAAGATTGGGGACGAAGTTTGAAAAGTTGGCTTGTCATCGGGAGGCCATATCTTCCTGGCGCCGCAGCAATTTCAGGCGCCGATTGCTGCTTCTTAACGCAGGCTGTATGTAGGTTATTAATACCTTTATGGCGGCAGCCCAGCCTTTTCCTAAGCGAAACGACGCCAACCCTAGGGGCTTCCTCCCTAGGGCCTTCCCCCCTAGCCTTGTTCCCGTTTGGCGCCGGCTGCAAGGCTTGGGGGGCGGGCGGTTGCGTCTGATAGCCCTCCAGGCGCAGGTGCTAGAAGGCGGCAAGCGGCAGGAAAGCGGCAAAAGGCGGGCGAATGCGGGCAGGAAGAAGGAATCTGCTCCCGGCAGGAATCGAACAGGGGTGTGACAACTAAACCGGCTGTCGACAAGCTGGGCCTTCGGCCCGAAGGGCGCTGACACCCTGTGGTGGTGGGGGGGGGGGGGGGTAGGGTAGGGGGTAGGGGGGGGCCAGGGGGTAGGGGGTAAGGGGGGGCCAAGGGCTAGGGGGTAGGGGGGGGCCAGGGGGTAGGGGGTAAGGCGGGGGTAGGGGGTAGGGGAAAGGGAGTAGCGAGGGTTTGGGACTAGGGGGCAGGGCGGACTCAGCGGTGCCCGGTGGGAAGGTGGCATGGAAGGCGGCGGTGCTGCCGCCGTGGTGTTGCCCCGCCCGCTGGAAAGTAAATAGGAGGGTGCGGCAATGCAGCTGTAAGCAGTGTAGGGGGCAGGGGCGGGGATGTTGTACGGCAGCCTGCATGGCGCATGGCCAGTGGTCGCAGTTGTAAAGTCGGTGCAACACGTCCACCTAGTTCAGGAGGGAGCGAGGTCATTTGGCAGACGCGCACGTCAGGCTTGCATGGCGTGGGGCGTCCAGTCGGTGTTGTACAATCCGTGGAGGCAGTAAAGGCTGCCGAGGGGGAAGGGAGGATTGAGGGTGTTGCGGGTAGGGGTCGCTGTGGTTTGTGGGTGTTATTGATGGTGGCTCGGGTGGCGCAGGGTGGGATGGCTGCCCTGGTGCTGCCAGTGTTGCTGGGGTTCCTGACGGTGGTGCTACAGTGGCCGGACAGGCAGGTCACGTCGCGTTCCCAGCTGCCGCCGCCCCCTGGCACGTCAGCGCTCCGAGGCAGTGGCGCGCCTGCCGTGGCTCCGTGGGCTCGAACAGGTCGCTGTCGGCCGCGAGGCGCCTCCGGCCCAGGGCCAAGTGCCAGTTGCCCGCGGGCGCCTTACCCCAGGCCGCGAAGGCCCGCCCCCAGGGGTCCGAGGTCGTCACGAGCCCCCAGCCCTCCTCCGCTGACAGGGCGACCAGGGCATCATCGGCCTCGTCGGCCCGGCGGCTGGCTCGCCAGCAGCACAGCGGCCCCACCCCAGGGGCCTCTGGCCACACGGCGGCAGAGGCCGCCACCCCCATTTCGGCCACGGGCACATCGGGCGGGCGGGGGGGCCGGCGCGGGCCTCGCCCAGCTCTGGGTGAGCCACGTCGCCCCCCACGCCCGGGGGCGCTCGAGGCCGAACAGCTCTCGGAGCCTGGCCACGCCGGGCGCCTCGCCGGCCCCCGGCTTCCAGCGGTCGAGGTCCAGCTGTTAGGCCGGGGCGGTGAGGGCCTGGGGGCGGGCGGGGGGGCCGGCGCTGGGGGCCGGGGGGCACAGCGGCCCCACCCCAGGGGCCCCTGGCCACCCGGCGGCAGAGCCCACCAGCCGGCGACCACCTTGTCTCGGCCCACCCCGTCGGGGGCCTCCCAGGCGGCCGCGGGCGCCGCTGGCATGCTGGCGGTGCATGTAAGGGCGGCGAGTTGCGGGAAGCCCCGAAGTGCGGCGGGAGGGCACGCGAAATCGAGGCTGGGCCGGCCTTGTTTGAGTTACGGGCAGGGTGACCCACGGGTCCGCAGGCAGCAGCGCAGCGGCAGTGGCACTTGAGGCTTCTCTTATTGGAATGGACGGCAAGCCTAGGGCGTGTTGTCCAACCAGAGGCCTCCGCCGCCCAGAGGAAGCTTGGAAAGGAGGCCCGGGGTGTACGAGGTAGGGACTTGCATGCATGGTTAGGAAGGGGGTTAGCGGGGAAGGGGCTAGGGGCTTGCATGGCTAGGAAGCCGGGGCTAGGGGGGTAGGGGCTAGGGGCTTGCACGGCTCGGAAGGGGGGTAGGGGGGGAGGGGCTAGGGGCTTGCACGGCTCGGAAGGGGGCTAGGGGGGTAGGGGCTAGGGGCTTGCACGGCTCGGAAGGTGCTAGGGGGAGGTGCCATTTTTCGTTTGTGAGGTAATGTTGTTTTACGGTACCGTGCTGAACGGCATGAACCCAGGTGTGAATAGTTGTGCAAAGCGCGGCCTGGTGCGCAAGATTGGGGAAGAAGTTTGAAAATTTGGCTTGTCATCGGGAGGCCATATCTTCCTGGCGCCGCAGCAATTTCAGGCGCCGATTGCTGCTTCTTAACGCAGGCTGTATGTAGGTTATTAATACCTTTATGGCGGCAGCCCAGCCTTTTCCTAAGCGAAACTGCGCCAACCCTAGGGGCTTCCTTCCTAGGGCCTTCCCCCCTAGCCCTGTTGGCGTTTGGCGCCGGCTGCAAGGCTTGGGGGGCGGGCGGTTGCGTCTGATAGCCCTCTACGCGCAGGTGCTAGAAAGCGGCAACCGGCAGGAAAGCGGCAAAAGGCGGGCGAATGCGGGCAGGAAGAAGGAATCTGCTCCCGGCAGGAATCGAACAGGGGTGTCACATCTAGCCGAGCTGTCGACGTCAGCCCCCCTCAGCCGAGGGCTGAGGGTGTCAGCACGTCAGCCCCCCTCAGCCGAGGGCTGAGGGTGTCAGCACCCTCAGCCGGGGGCTGAGGGTGTCAGCATCCGTGGAGGCAGTAAAGGCCGCCGAGGGGGAAGGGAGGATTGAGGGTGTTGCGGGTAGGGGTCGCTGTGGTTTGTGGGTGTTATTGATGCTGGCTCGGGTGGCGCGGGGTGGGAAGGCTGCCCTGGTGCTGCCAGTGTTGCTGGGGTTGCTGGCGGTGGTGCTACAGTGGCCGGACAGGCAGGTCACGCCGTGCTCCCAGCCGCTGCCGCCGCCTGGCACGTCAGCGCAGCGGCGGCCAGCCGGGCGTGCACGTCGGCCACCTGCACCCCAGCCCCGGCGTAGAGCATGCAGGCACGGGCGGCCGGCACTCCGAGGCAGTGGCGCGCCTGCCGTGGCTCGGTGGGGTCGAACATGTCGCTGTCGTACCACGGGTGCATGCAGCAGGCGGCCGCGAGGCGCCGCCGCTGCCCGCAGGCCCGGCGCCCACAGCGCCGCGGCGGCCCCCTGGGGCTCCGGGCTCGGGCGAGGGCAGTGGGGGGTGGCGGCGGCCCGGGCCTCCTCCTGGGCTGGAACGTGGCGCGGTCGTACCACGGGGGCATGCAGCAGGCGGCCGCGAGGTTGCTCCCCTCGGGGCTGGCGGAGGCGCTGGCCACCGCCAGGCGCAGGCGCCTCAGGCCCAAGGCCCAGTGCCAGTTGCCCGCGGGCGCCTTGCCCCAGGCCGCGAAGGCCCGCCCCCAGCCCTCCTCCGCTGACAGGGCGACCAGGGGGTCATCGGCCTCGTCGGCCCGGCGGCTGGCCCGCCAGCAGCACAGCGGCCCCACCCCAGGGGGCCCCTGGCCACACGGTGGCAGAGCCCACCAGCCGGCGACCTCCTTGTCTCGGCCCACCCCGTCGGGGGCCTCCCAGGCGGCCGCGGGTGCTGCTGGCATGCTGGCGCTGCATGTCAGGGCGGCGAGTTGCGGGAAGCCCCGAAGTGCGGCGGGAGGGCACGCGAGTTCGAGGCTGGGCCGGCCTTGTTTGAGTTACGGGCAGGGTGACCCACGGGTCCGCAGGCAGCAGGGCAGCGGCAGTAGCACTTGAGGCTTCTCCTATTGGAATGGACGGCAAGCCTAGGGACAACACGGCCCGGCGGCTGGCCCGCCAGCAGCACAGCGGCCCCACCCCAGGGGTCCCTGGCCACCCGGCGGCAGAGGCCACGAGCCGGCGACCTCCTTGTCTCGGCCCACCCAGTTGGGGGCCTCCCAGGCGGCCGCGGGCGCTGCTGGCATGCTGGCGCTGCATGTGAGGGCGGCGAGTTGCGGGAAGCCCCGAGGTGCGGCGGGAGGGCACGCGAATTCGAGGCTGGGCCGGCCTTGTTTGAGTTACGGGCAGGGTGACCCACGGGTCCGCAGGCAGCAGCGCAGCGGCAGTGGCACTTGAGGCTTCTCTTATTGGAATGGACGGCAAGCCTAGGGACAACACGGCCCGGCGGCTGGCCCGCCAGCAGCACAGCGGCCCCACCCCAGGGGTCCCTGGCCACCCGGCGGCAGAGGCCACCTCCTTGTCTCGGCCCACCCCGTTGGGGGCCTCCCAGGCGGCCGCGGGCGCTGCTGGCATGCTGGCGCTGCATGTGAGGGCGGCGAGTTGCGGGAAGCCCCGAGGTGCGGCGGGAGGGCACGCGAATTCGAGGCAGGGCCGGCCTTGTTTGAGTTACGGGCAGGGTGACCCACGGGTCCGCAGGCAGCAGCGCAGCGGCAGTGGCACTTGAGGCTTCTCCTATTGGAATGGACGGCAAGCCTAGGGCGTGTTGTCCAACCAGAGGCCTCCGCCGCCCAGAGGAAGCTTGGAAAGGACGCCCGGGGTGTACGAGGAAGGGACTTGCATGCATGGTTAGGAAGGGGGTTAGCGGGGAAGGGGCTAGGGGCTTGCATGGCTAGGAAGCCGGGGCTAGGGGGGTAGGGGCTAGGGGCTTGCACGGCTCGGAAGGGGGGTAGGGGGGTAGGGGCTAGCGGCTTGCACGGCTCGGAAGGGGGCTAGGGGGGTAGGGGCTAGGGGCTTGCACGGCTCGGAAGGTGCTAGGGGGAGGTGCCATTTTTCGTTTGTGAGGTAATGTTGTTTTACGGTACCGTGCTGAACGGCATGAACCCAGGTGTGAATAGTTGTGCAAAGCGCGGCCTGGTGTGCAAGATTGGGGAAGAAGTTTGAAAATTTGGCTTATCATCGGGAGGCCATATCTTCCTGGCGCCGCAGCAATTTCAGGCGCCGATTGCTGCTTCTTAACGCAGGCTGTATGCAGGTTATTAATACCTTTATGGCGGCAGCCCAGCCTCTTCCTAAGCGAAACTGCGCCAACCCTAGGGGCTTCCTCCCTAGGGCCTTCCCCCCTAGCCCTGTTGGCGTTTGGCGCCGGCTGCAAGGCTTGGGGGGCGGGCGGTTGCGTCTGATAGCCCTGTACGCGCAGGTGCTAGAAAGCGGCAAGCGGCAGGAAAGCGGCGAAAGGCGGGCGAATGCGGGCAGGAAGAAGGAATCTGCTCCCGGCAGGAATCGAACAGGGGTGTCACAATTGCACCGGCTGTCGACAAGTTGGGCCTTCGGCCCGAACCGAAGGGCGCTGACACCCTGTGGTGGGGGGGGGGGGGTAGGGTAGGGGGTAGGGGGTGTGGGGGGGGGGGGGGGCAGGGGCCAGGGGGTAGGGGGGGCCAGGGGGTAGGGGGTAAGGCGGGGGTAAGGCGGGGGTAGGGGGAAGGGAGTAGCGCGGTTTGGGGCTAGGGGGCAGGGCGGACTCAGCGGTGCCCGGTGGGAAGGTGTTATGGAAGGCAGCGGTGCTGCCGTTGTGGTGTTGCCCCGCCCGCCGGAAAGTAAATAGGAGGGTGCAGTAATGCAGCTGTAAGAAGTGTAGGGGGCAGGTGCAGGGATGTTGTACTGCAGGCTGTATGACGCATGGACGCAGCACGTCCACCTAGTTGAGGAGCGAGCGAGGTCATTCGGCAGACACTCACGCCGGGCTTGCATGGCGTGGGGCGTCCAGTCGGTGTTGTACAATCCGTGCAGGCAGTAAAGGAGGATTGAGGGGTAGGGGTCGCTGTGGTTTGTGGGTGTTATTGATGCTGGCTCGGGTGGCGCAGGGTGGGATGGCTGCCCTGGTGCTGCCAGTGTTGCTGGGGTTGCTGACGGTGGTGGTACAGTGGCCGGACAGGCAGGTCACGCCGCGCTTCCAGCCGCCGCCGCCCCCTGGCACGTCAGCACGGCGGAGGCCAGCCGGGTGTGCACGTCGGCCACCTGCACCCCAGCCCCGGCGTACAGCTTTGGCACTCCGAGGCAGTGGCGCGCCTGCCGTGGCTCCGTGGGCTGGAACATGTCGCTGTTGTATCATGGGTGCATGCAGCAGGCGGCCGCGAGGCGCCTCCTGCCCAGGGCCAAGTGCCCGCCGGAAAGTAAATAGGAGGGTGCAGTAATGCAGCTGTAAGTAGTGTAGGGGGCAGGTGCAGGGATGTTGTACTGCAGCCTGTATGACGCATGGACGCAACACGTCAACCTAGTTGAGGAGCGAGCGAGGTCATTCGGCAGACACTCACGCCAGGCTTGCATGGCGTGGAGCGTCCAGTCGGTGTTGTACAATCCGTGGAGGCAGTAAAGGCCGCCGAGGGGGAAGGGAGGATTGAGGGTGTTGCGGGTAGGGGTCGGTGTGGTTTGTGGGTGTTATTGATGCTGGCTCGGGTGGCGCGGGGTGGGAAGGCTGCCCTGGTGCTGCCAGTGTTGCTGGGGTTGCTGGCGGTGGTGCTACAGTGGCCGGACAGGCAGGTCACGCCGCGCTCCCAGCCGCCGCCGCCCCCTGGCACGTCAGCGCAGCGGCGGCCAGCCGGGCGTGCACGTCGGCCACCTGCACCCTGTAGAGCATGCAGGCACGGGCGGCCGGCACTCCGAGGCAGTGGCGCGCCTGCCGTGGCTCGGTGGGCTCGAACATGTCGCTGTCGTACCACGGGTGCATGCAGCAGGCGGCCGCGAGGCGCCGCCGCTGCCCGCAGGCCCGGCGCCCACAGCGCCGCGGCGGCCCCCTGGGGCTCCGGGCTCGGGCGAGGGCAGTGGGGGGTGGCGGCGGCCCGGGCCTCCTCCTGGGCTGGAACGTGGCGCGGTCGTACCACGGGGGCATGCAGCAGGCGGCCGCGAGGTTGCTCCCCTCGGGGCTGCTGGCGGCTGACAGGGCGACCAGGGGGTCATCGGCCTCGTCGGCCCGGCGGCTGGCCCGCCAGCAGCACAGCGGCCCCGTCCCAGGGGGCCCCTGGCCACACGGTGGCAGAGCCCACCAGCCGGCGACCTCCTTGTCTCGGCCCACCCCGTCGGGGGCCTCCCAGGCGGCCGCTGGTGCTGCTGGCATGCTGGCGCTGCATGTGAGGGCGGCGAGTTGCGGGAAGCCCCGAAGTGCGGCGGGAGGGCACGCGAATTCGAGGCTGGGCCGGCCTTGTTTGAGTTACGGGCAGGGTGACCCACGGGTCCGCAGGCAGCAGCGCAGCGGCAGTGGCACTTGAGGCTTCTCTTATTGGAATGGACGGCAAGCCTAGGGCGTGTTGTCCAACCAGAGGCCTCCGCCGCCCAGAGGAAGCTTGGAAAGGAGGGCCGGGGTGTAGGAGGTAGGGACTTGCATGCATGGTTAGGAAGGGGGTTAGCGGGGAAGGGGCTAGGGGCTTGCATGGCTAGGAAGCCGGGGCTAGGGGGGTAGGGGCTAGGGGCTTGCACGGCTCGGAAGGGGGGTAGGGGGGTAGGGGCTAGCGGCTTGCACGGCTCGGAAGGGGGCTAGGGGGGTAGGGGCTAGGGGCTTGCACGGCTCGGAAGGTGCTAGGGGGAGGTGCCATTTTTTGTTTGTGAGGTAATGATGTTTTACGGTACCGTGCTGAACGGCATGAACCCAGGTGTGAATAGTTGTGCAAAGCGCGGCCTGGTGCGCAAGATTGGGGAAGAAGTTTGAAAATTTGGCTTGTCATCGGGAGGACATATCTTCCTGGCGCCGCAGCAATTTCAGGCGCCGATTGCTGCTTCTTAACGCAGGCTGTATGTAGGTTATTAATACCTTTATGGCGGCAGCCCAGCCTTTTCCTAAGCGAAACTGCGCCAACCCTAGGGGCTTCCTCCCTAGGGCCTTCCCCCCTAGCCCTGTTGGCGTTTGGCGCCGGCTGCAAGGCTTGGGGGGCGGGCGGTTGCGTCTGATAGCTCTCTACGCGCAGGTGCTAGAAAGCGGCAAGCGGCAGGAAAGCGGCAAAAGGCGGGCGAATGCAGGCAGGAAGAAGGAATCTGCTCCCGGCAGGAATCGAACAGGGGTGTCACAATTGCACCGGCTGTCGACGTCAGCCCCCCTCAGCCGAGGGCTGAGGGTGTCAGCACGTCAGCCCCCCTCAGCCGAGGGCTGAGGGTGTCAGCACAAGCTGGGCCTTCGGCCCGAAGGGCGCTGACACCCTGTGGTGGGGGGGGGGGTAGGGTAGGGAGTAGGGGGTGGGGGTGGGGGGGGCAGGGGGTAGGGGGTAGGGGGGGGCAAAGGGCTAGGGGGTAGGGGGGCAGGGCGGACTCAGCGGTGCCCGGTGGCAGCGGTGCTGCCGTTGTGGTGTTGCCCCGCCCGCTGGAAAGTAAATAGGAGGGTGCAGTAATGCAGCTGTAGGTAGTGTAGGGGGCAGGGGCAGGGATGTAGTACGGCAGCCAGTATGAGGCATGGTCGGTGGTCGCAGTTGTAAAGTCTGTGCAAGACGTCCACCTAGTTGAGGAGCGAGCGAGGTCATTTGGCAGACGCGCACGCCAGGCTTGCATGGCGTGGGGCGTCCAGTCGGTGTTGTACAATCCGTGGAGGCAGTAAAGGCTGCCGAGGGGGAAGGGAGGATTGAGGGTGTTGCGGGTAGGGGTCGCTGTGGTTTGTGGGTGTTATTGATGCTGGCTCGGGTGGCGCAGGGTGGGATGGCTGCCCTGGTGCTGCCAGTGTTGCTGGGGTTGGTGACGGTGGTGGTACAGTGGCCGGACAGGCAGGTCACGCCGCGCTTCCAGCCGCCGCGGCCCCCTGGCACGTGAGCACGGCGGCGGCCAGCCGGGTGTGCACGTCGGCCACCTGCACCCCAGCCCCGGTGTAGAGCATTGGCACTCCGAGGCAGTGGCGCGCCTGCCGTGGCTCCATGGGCTGGAACATGTCGCTGTTGTACCACGGGTGCATGCAGCAGGCGGCCGCGAGGCGCCTCCGGCCCAGGGCCAAGTGCCAGTTGCCCGCGGGCGCCTTACCCCAGGCCGCGAAGGCCCGCCCCCAGGGGTCCGAGGCCGTCACGAGCCCCCAGCCCTCCTCCGCTGACAGGGCGACCAGGGCGTCATCGGGCTCGTCGGCCCGGCGGCTGGCCCGCCAGCAGCACAGCGGCCCCACCCCAGGGGCCCCTGGCCACCCGGCGGCAGAGGCCACCAGCCGGCGACCTGCTTGTCTCGGCCAACCCCGTCGGGGGCCTCCCAGGCGGCCGCGGGCGCTGCTGGCATGCTGGCGCTGCATGTGAGGGTGGCGAGTTGCGGGAAGCCCCGAAGTGCGGCGGGAGGGCACGCGAAGTCGAGGCTGGGCCGGCCTTGTTTGAGTTACGGGCAGGGTGACCCACGGGTCCGCAGGCAGCAGCGCAGCAGCACTGGCACTTGAGGCTTCTCTTATTGGAATGGGCGGCAAGCCTAGGGCGTGTCGTCCAACCAGAGGCCTCCGCCGCCCAGAGGAAGCTTGGAAAGGAGGCCCGGGGTGTACGAGGTAGGGACTTGCGTGCATGGCTAGGAAGGGGGTTAGCGGAGAAGGGGCTAGGGGCTTGCATGGCTCGGAAGCCGGGGCTAGGGGGGTAGGGGCTAGCGGCTTGCACGGCTCGGAAGGGGGGTAGGGGGGTAGGGGGTAGGGGCTTGCACGGCTCGGAAGGGGGCTAGGGGGGTAAGGGGCTAGGGGCTTGCACGGCTCGGAAGGTGCTAGGGGGAGTTGCCATTTTTCGTTTGTGAGGCAATGTTGTATTACGGTACCGTGCTGAACGGCATGAACCCAGGTGTGAATAGTTCTGCAAAGCGCGGCCTGGTGCGCAAGATTGGGGAAGAAGTTTGGAAATTTGGCTTGTCATCGGGAGGCCATATCTTCCTGGCGCCGCAGCAATTTCAGGCGCCGATTGGTGCTTCTTAACGCATGCTGTATGTAGGTTATTAATACCTTTATGGCGGCAGCCCAGCCTTTTCCTAAGCGAAACGACGCCAACCCTAGGGGCTTCCTCCCTAGGGCCTTCCCCCCTAGCCCTGTTGGCGTTTGGCGCCGGCTGCAAGGCTTGGGGGGCGGGCGGTTGCGTCTGATAGCCCTCTACGCGCAGGTGCTAGAAAGCGGCAAGCGGCAGGAAAGCGGCAAAAGGCGGGCGAATGCGGGCAGGAAGAAGGAATCTGCTCCCGGCAGGAATCGAACAGGGGTGTCGCAACTGCGTCAGCTGTCGACAAGCTGGGCCTTCGGCCCGAAGGGCGCTGACACCCTTAACGCCGAGGGCCGTATGGTGGTAGGGCGTAGGGGGTAGGGTAGGGCATAGGGGGTAGGGGGGGGGGGCAGGGGCCAGGGGGTAGGGGGGGGGCCAGGGCTAGGGGGTAAGGCGGGGGTAGGGGGTAGGGGAAAGGGAGTAGCGCGGTTTGGGGCTAGGGGGCAGGGCGGACCCAGCGGTGCCCGGTGGGAAGGTGGAAGGCAGCGGTGCTGCCGTTGTGGTGTTGCCCCGTCCGCTGGAAAGTAAATAGGAGGGTGCAGTAATGCAGGTGTAAGTAGTGTAGGGGGCAGGGGCAGGGATGTTGTACGGCAGCCTGTATGACGCATGGCCGGTGGTCGCAGTTGTAAAGTCTGTGCAACACGTCCACCTAGTTTAGGAGCGAGCGAGGTCATTTGGCAGGCGCGCACGCCAGGCTTGCATGGCGTGCGGCGGCCAGTCGGTGTTGTACAATCCGTGGAGGCAGTAAAGGCTGCCGAGGGGGAAGGGAGGATTCAGGATGTTGCGGGTATTTGATGCAGGCTCGGGTGGCGCAGGGTGGGATGGCTGCCCTGGTGCTGCCAGTGTTGCTGGGGTTGCTGACGGTGGTGGTACAGTGGCCGGACAGGCAGGTCACGCCGCGCTCCCAGCCGCCGCCGCCCCCTGGCACGTCAGCGCTCCGAGGCAGTGGCGCGCCTACCGTGGCTCCGTGGGCTCGAACAGGTCGCTGTCGTACCACGGGTGCATGCAGCAGGCGGCCGCGAGGCGCCTCCGGCCCAGGGCCAAGTGCCAGTTGCCCGCGGGCGCCTTACCCCAGGCCGCGAAGGCCCGCCCCCAGGGGTCCGAGACCGTCACGAGCCCCCAGCCCTCCTCCGCTGACAGGGCGACCAGGGCGTCATCGGCCTCGTCGGCCCGGCGGCTGGCCCGCCAGCAGCACAGCGGCCCCACCCCAGGGGCCCCTGGCCACACGGCGGCAGAGGCCGCCACCCCCATGTCGGCCACGGGCACATCGAGCGGGCGGGGGGGCCGGCGCGGGCGTCGCCCAGCTCGGGGTGAGCCACGTCGCCCCCCACGCCCGGGGGCGCTCGAGGCCGAACAGCTCCCGGAGCCTGTCCAGCTGTTGGGCCGGGGCGGTGAGGGCCTGGGCCGCCAGGGCCCCGGCGGGGTGGCGTTCGGGGGCGACGCACCGCCGGGCGCACCGAGCCGCTGTGCTGCCGCCGAGCCCGGAGCCCCGGGGGGCCGCCGCGGCGCAGTGGGCGCTTGGCCTGCGGGCGGGGGCCGGCGCGGCGGCCCCCCGGGACTCCGGGCTCGGGCGAGGGCAGTGGGGCGTGGCGGCGGCCCGGGCCTCCTCCTGGGCTCGAACGTGTCGCGGTCGTACCACGGGTGCATGCAGCAGGCGGCCGCGAGGTTGCTCTTCTCGGGGCTGCCGGCGGCGCCAGCCACCGCCAGGCGCAGGCGCCTCAGGCCCAGGGCCCCGTGCCAGTTGCCCGCGGGCGCCTTGCCCCAGGCCGCGAAGGCCCGCCCCCAGCCCTCCTCCGCTGACAGGGCGACCAGGGGGTCATCGGCCTCGTCGGCCCGGCGGCTGGCCCGCCAGCAGCACAGCGGCCCCACCCCAGGGGCCCCTGGCCACCCGGCGGCAGAGGCCACCACCCGGCGACCTCCTTGTCTCGGCCCACCCCGTCGGGGGCCTCCCAGGCGGCCGCGGGCGCGGCTGGCATGCTAGCGCTGCATGTGAGGGTGGAAAGGAGGCCCGGGGTGTACGAGGTAGGGACTTGCATGTATGCATGGCTAGGAAGGGGGTTAGCGGGGAAGGGGCTAGGGGCTTGCACGGCTCGGAAGGGGGCTAGCGGGGAAGGGGCTAAGGGGTTGCACGGCTCGGAAGGGGGCTAGGGGCGAAGGGGCTAGGGGCTTGCACGGCTCGGAAGGGGATAGGGGGGTAGGGGCTAGGGGCTTGCACGGCTTGGAAGGGGGCTAGCGGGGTAGGGGCTAGGGGCTTGCACGGCTCGGAAGGGGCTTAGGGGGGTAGGGGCTAGGGGCTTGCACGGCTCGGAAGGGGGCCAGGGGGGTAGGCGCTAGGGGCTTGCACGGCTCGGAAGGGGGCTAGGGGGGTAGGGGCTAGGGGCTTGCACGGCTCGGAAGGTGCTAGGGGGAGTTGCCATTTTTCGTTTGTGAGGTAATGTTGTTTTACGGTAGCGAGTTACGGTTGTGCATCTCGAACTTGAACAGGAAGCCAGAGACGCGGCCGAAGAGGCAGTCGGGCCGGAGCTGCCGCTCCTCAGTGACGGGCCAGCCCAGGAAGACGTCGCAGAAGGCGTGAGTGAAGGCGCGCATGAACTCGGCGGCGGAGCGGGGGCTGGACGCGATGAGGTGCCACCGCTCAGCGGCGGTGGGGCGGTTGACGGGCTCCCCGGTATCACGGTCGAACTTATAGCCGCGCCCGGCGAGCTGGTAGACGGACTGCGACGCGAGCGACGAGGGGTTCAATGTCCACGACAGGGTGGGCGGCCCGAGGACCAGCCACAGCGCGTACCCACGGCTGCGCAGGCTGGCCAGCGACGCCACGGAACCCACGACGTGCGTGGAGGTGCTGTGCACGGCGCGGACCAGGTCCCGCACCACGGGGGGCGCGTCGTGGAGGTGGTCCACCAGGCGCCACGCCGGCAGGCCGGCGGCGAGGAGGTCGGTGGTGTGCAGGATGTCGTTCATGCTCATGCGGCCCAGCGCCTGCACGAGGTGAGGCTGCATCCTCAGGTGGACGGCCACCTGCGCGTTGACGGAGTGCCGCTGCCAGATGTCGAAGGCATCCAGGATGAAATGCGGCGCCTCGGCGCTCTCGTCACGGCAGCCGTCCCTCAGCGGCGGCACCCAGCGCTGGAGCTGCAGCAGGATCCACGCGTGCAGCGACATGCGGACGGGGCAGGCGCCGGTGCCGTTGGGGAAGCGGTTGGGGTGCGCGTTCATACCATTCTTAGGTGAGCCGCGTTCTTCCGTAAGTACTGCGGCAAGTCGGTGGTGTGCAGCGTGAGGGAGGTGTGCCGCGGCAGGGTTTCAGCGGCGGCCGTCCATTTATGGTTGTCGACTTGGCGGCGCAGGACCTCCGCTGTGCGCCGGTCAAGCTGTGCGACGGCCTTCTGGATCGCAGGGGCGGCCTTAGACCGTGATCGGGACGGTGCCTGGGGGAGGATCGGGCATTGCAGATTTATTCGGACGGTGCCTCGAGGCGGCAGAAGATGGCATGTACAAATGGTAAGGCGCCAGGACGAGGGAGGAGTAGTCAAGGGGGCTGCAGCAGGGCCCGAATGGTGCTACCGAGGGTTGGAACAAACACGGGTGACGGCGCAAAGTGTTGAGGGCGGTAACCATGGCGCGCACCTGTGGTGGGGGCCGTGGCGGGGCCCTGGTTGCCGGGGGGGGTGTAGGGGCCGCCGCTGAGGGGGCCGCAGGTTGTACACTGCCTGCGGCTGCTTCTTCCTCGGTGCCGTACCTAGCACGGGCGTACCGCTCCTGGTCGGCTCGTAGAAGCTGCAGGAACTCGTTGGCTTCCTCCATGGTGCGTGTGTAGGTGGCCGTTTGCAGGAGGGCTTCGGGGACACCGTCAGGGAGGGCTTCCCACTCCTGGACGGCGGCTGTGTCGAGTCTGCACAGGCCTAGCCGTTCGTAAAGGGCACCAAGGTGGCGATGACCTTGCCGCGGACTTGAAGGGCGGGGGAGCGGCGGGCGAGGTCCACTGCGTCGTCGTACGTCTGAGCGGGGCCAATCAGGATGATGCTGATGAGGTCGGGGACTTCGGACGGCCGCGGTGGAAAGGCTTTGGCGATCTGGGCTGGACCGGGGCTGCGGAAGCCAACGATGTGAGCGCGCAGCATGAGGTGGCCTTCGCCGGGCTGGATGCGGGCGGTGGCTGGGCGGCAGACGATGAGGCTGCGGACCACTCGGATGACCGCGAGCAGCCGCTCCTCCACAATGGTCAGCGGTGGAAGGTGCGGTGGGCGGACGCCGTTGTCAACACGCGCGAGGGAGTGGGGTGGCGCGGTGTGGCGGTGGAGGTGGGTGTGGCACTCGGTGCACATATCCATGAAGTGGTTGCCGTCCGGCGATAGCCGCACACAGCCGGCGTCGGGGTGGGCTTGGATGAAGAGCGGTACACGGGCGGGAGGTGAGGACGGGAGCAGCGGGGCCTCAGCAGGGAGTGCAACGCGCTGTGCAGCTGCGACCGCTCGTTCAATAGGCGCAGGTCCTGGCTGGTACGGCTGCATGGTGCGTAGAGTGTTCTCCAGCAGACCTGGACGGAAGCGAAGTGAAGTCCAAGGGGAGGCACGTGGAGGGAGGTGGGAGTGCAGAAGGGCATTCCATAAGGCGGGTTCGAAGGGAGGAAGGTTGGGCGGGGGCGTATACTGGAGGGACCGGTATAAGAAGACAAGGGTGCAGTAGCATGCGGGGACGGAATTACATACATCTGCAGCAATGCGGACGGTTCATGCTCACCGTCAACTGAGGTGCGGGTGCTCGATTGTGACATCAGAAGGCGAGCTTCGTCGGGGTTAGGAGGAACCCAAAGCGTAGTGCCGTCACGTGGGCAGTCCAAAGTGGTGGGGCCGTTCTTGGCTAGGAGGGGTGTCAGGTGGCCTCTCAGATCAAAGTACCGATAGGTGTGGATGTCGGCTGGCACGTGACGCCGGCTGCAGCAGCTGCATACCTTGGTGGGCAGGTTGGCCGCAAGTGCCGTACGGAATGCAGCTGCATCCTTGGTGTCGTCGTCGAGGGTTAAGCCGAGGTCCTGTAAACTGAGTGGAGCGGATGCTGCCGGGCGTGCCTGATATTGGGGCAGGTGGGAGGGCAGTGTTGGGTGTCAGGCGGGGTGGAGATGCAGCGGTGCAATGGGAAGAGGTGCAGGCGTGGTATTCCATCTGAGGTACGGCGTGGACAAGCGGTACGACTTCAGCGGTTACAAGCGCAAAATGCCGTTCGGTGATCGTACTACCCGCACATCATGGGGTAGTACTTGATGCCCACTGCACGGGCCATACCGTACCTTGTGCTCCAACACCTTCGTCACGTTGTCTATCAGTGCCGTACGATGCCGCTCGTGCCAAGCGTCGGCCTCCTGCTGGGCTGCTGGGTCATTGGGAACCGCCACACCCATCAAGTCGGCTATTTGGACGAGGTTGGCATCTGGTTGAATGGTACTGGCGGTTGTAGGCGGTGGCGGGCGTGTGAAGTGCCTGGCATGGTTGTATAGAAAGGTGAGGAGTTGCGGAGCGGAGTGGGTCGGGAAGAATGGCTGCAGGGCTGTACACAGCTGCTGCTCATGTCCAGCCTGAAACGCCTGCCCCTCAGGGGGCAGGAGGTCCTGCAGATGGGGATGGTCAGTCAGCAGTTCTTGCACAGATGCCACAGTGAGGAAGCGTTTGGGGAGTTGGGTCGAAAGGTGCTGCAGGTGGTCGCGGTTGTGCGACAGAAAGGTTTGCAGGGAGCGTTGGTGCTGTTGCCATTGGCTGCGGGGCACGCCGAGTACAGGCAGGAGAAGCTGGGCGGCCGGCGCCCATTGCCCACATTCGTGCTGGGATGTGGGAGGCGGCAAAGCATCGCGGATGTGCGGGTTCGCGTCTATGAGTCGTTGCAGCAGGTCCACGGTGAGGTGCAACGTGGGGGAGGTGGGCGTAGGAGGTCGGACAGGACCGCTGGAAGGCCGTCCAGAAAACTGGAACGTCTCACCAGCCGCACCTGCATGGCAAGGGAAAGTTCATGTGTTGGAGGCTGCATCAGGGAGTAGGAGGGTGTGCAATTCCATAAGAGACGCGGCTGTGGGGCGGTGGGTGGTGGGGACTGGGCTTGCGCGCGGGGATCGGAGGCATTCTAGTCGTGGTGCTCGAAGCGGTAGGCGTGGTAGTAAGGGCCGTCGCAAAGTGCATGATCAGGAGGAGGCAGAGGATGGTGGCGTGGCCGCGAGACAGTGCCGAACGGGCACGTCTGGTGAGGGTTGGTAAGTAGATGACGAGAGGAGGTGCGAGGAGGACACAATGCACCAACTGGCGCCAATACGTGACCGCAAGTTGAAGGAGGCAGACGGCAGCTATGGTCAAGACCGGTGTGTTGAGGAGCCAAGAGGCAATCGCGGAGGTAAGGCACGATGCTTTGAAAGCACCTATCTTTGCAACCCATATCGCCAGTTGTGCCGTCCATAGCAGGGCTGGTGCGAAGCAGTTGTGAAGAAGTCGGTTGCGGTGCCAGAACGGGAACGCCAGTTGCCAATTTGCGTGCCTGCAGACTACATCTGCACTGCGCTCGTTAGGACGTGCTACGAACGTAACCGTTGTAAAGAGTGTTAGCCAGCAGGTCAGCAGCACCAACGTCAAGGATAAGCGTCTATTAATGTACATTGTTCTCGGTACGGGTGAACTACTATTACATAGTACAGCTGCAGGGGTTTCAGTAGAACTGGTTGAGCACCTAAGGAAAGCTGTAAAGTCGTGGCAGTAGGTTCGGTGCATTAAGTAGTGTTAGGTACGTTTCGGTTGGAAAGGCGAAGGATAAGATGTGACACGCGGCAGTTGACGCCGGGAGTTGCAGGCGGGGGTTGCAGCGGGCAGTTGCAGCCGGCAGTTGTAACCGGCAGTTGCAGCCGGCAGTTGCAGCCGGTAGTTGCAGCCGGCAGTTGCAGCCGGCAGTTGCAGGCGGCAACTGCTAACTAAAGTTAGGGTAAATGGTGGCGGTGGCGGGAAGGGGTTAGGCGGGTGAGGAGGTGTGATGGAAGGCAGCGGTGCTTTCGCGGGCGTCGCGGGTAGGGGTCGCTGTGGTTTGTGGGTGTTATTGATGAAAAGGAGGGCACGGTGGGATGGCTACCCTGGTGCTGCAAGTGTTGCTGGGGCTGCTGACGTTGGTGGTACAGTGGGGCGCAGGCGCTCGCGTCGTAGAGGGTGGGAAAAGCTGGGCTATGTTGGGAGCTAGAAGGGCGTTTCAGGCTCGGTTCTGGTGTTGAGTGACCCACGGGTCGGCTGTGGCATGGCCCCCCTGTGGTGGGGGGGTGTCGCTGTCGTACCACGCCCGCGAGCAGGGCTGAGGGTGTCAGCACCCTGCTGCCCCACCCCAGGGGGTAGGGGCTTGCGATGTGAAAGGGCAACTTGGGTGCTGCTGGCATGCTGCCGCTGCATGTGAGGGGGGCGCTGCGTCGGGCGGTGGGAGGGCTTGGCGAGTTGCGGGAAGGCCCGAAGTGCGGCGGGATTGCAGGCTGGGCCGGCCTTGTTTGAGGCATGGGTTCGCAGGCAGCAGCGCAGCGGCAGCGGCGCTTCAGGCTTCTCTTATTGGAATGGATGCCAAGCCTAGGGCCTGTGGTCCAACCACAGACCTCCGGCGCCCAGAGGAAGTTTGGAAGGGAGACCCGGGGTGTACGAGGTAGGGGCTTGCATACACGGCTCGGAGGGGGGTTCGCGGGGAAGGGGCTAGGGGCTTGTACGGCTGGGATGGGGGTTAGGGAGGTAGGGGCTAGGGGCTTGCACGGCTCGGAAGGGGGCTAGGGGGGTAGGGGCTAGGGGCTTGCACGGCTCGGAAGGGGGCTAGGGGGGTAGGGGCTAGGGGCTTGCACGGCTCGGAAGGTGCTAGGGGGAGTTGCCATTTTTCGTTTGTGAGGTAATGTTGTTTTACGGTACCATGCTGAAAGGCATGAACCCAGGTATGATTGGTTTTGCAAAGCGCGGCCTGGTGAGGAAGTTTGGGGAAGAAGCTCGGAAATTTGGCTTGCCATCAGGAGGCAATATCTTCCTGGCGCCGCAGCATTTTCAGGCGCCGATTGCGGCTTATTCATGCAGGCTGTATGTACGTTATATATATGTTTATGGCGGCAGCCCAGCCTTTTCCTACGCGAAACGACGCCAACCCTAGGGCCTTCCCCCCTAGGCCCTTCCCCCCTAGCCCTGTTCCCGTTTGGCGGCGGCTGCAAGGCTTGGGGGGCGGGCGGTTGCGTCTGATAGCCCTCTAGGCGCAGGTGCTGGAAAGCGGCAAGCGGCAGCAACGCGGCAAAAGGCGGGCGAATGCGGGCAGGAAGGCGGAATCTGCTCCCAACGGGATTCGAAGTCGAAACCGCAACTACAAATGCTGTCGACGTCAGCCACCCTCAGCCGGGGGCTGAGGGTGTCAGCACAAGCTGGGCCTTCGGCCCGAAGGGCGCTGACACCCTGTGGTGGTGGGGGGGGGTAGGGTAGGGGGTAGGGGGTGGGTGGGGGGGGGGGTAGGGGCCAGGGGGTAGGGGGGGGGCCAGGGCTAGGGGGTAGGGGGGAAGGTGTTATGGAAGGCAGCGGTGCTGCCATTGTGGTGTTGCCCCGCCTGCTGGAAAGTAAATAGGAGGGTGCAGTAATGCAGGTGTAAGTAGTGTAGGGGGCAGGGGCAGGGATGTTGTACGGCAGCCGGTATGACGCACGGACGCAACCCGTCCACCTAGTTGAGGAGCGAGCGAGGTCATCTGGCAGACACGCACGCCAGGCTTGCATGGCGTGGAGCGTCCAGTCGGTGTTGTACAATCCGTGGAGGCAGTAAAGGGTGCCGAGGGGGAAGGGAGGATTGAGGGTGTTGCGGGTAGGGGTCACTGTGGTTTGTGGGTGTTATTGATGCTGGCTCGGGTGGCGCAGGGTGGGAAGGCTGCCCTGGTGCTGCCAGTGTTGCTGGGGTTGCTGACGGTGGTGCTACAGTGGCCGGACAGGCAGGTCACGCCGCGCTCCCAGCCGCCGCCGCCCCCTGGCACGTCAGCACGGCGGCGGCCAGTCGGGCGTGCACGTCGGCCACCTGCACCCCAGCCCCGGCGTAGAGCATTGGCACTCCGAGGCAGTGGCGCGCCTGCCGTGGCTCGGTGGGCTCGAACATGTTGCTGTCGTACCACGGGTGCGTGCAGCGGGCGGCCGCGATGCGCCGCCGCTGCCCGCAGGCCCGGCGCCCACAGCGCCGTGCCGGCCCCCTGGGGCTCCGGGCTCGGGCGAGGGCAGTGGGGGGTGGCGGCGGCCCGGGCCTCCTCCTGGGCTGGAACGTGGCGCGGTCGTACCACGGGGGCATGCAGCAGGCGGCCGCGAGGTTGCTCCCCTTGGGGCTGCCGGCGGCGCTGGCCACCGCCAGGCGCAGGCGCCTCAGGCCCAGGGCCCAGTGCCAGTTGCCCGCGGGCGCCTTGCCCCAGGCCGCGAAGGCCCGCCCCCAGCCCTCCTCCGCTGACAGGGCGACCAGGGGGTCATCAGCCTCGTCGGCCCGGCGGCTGGCCCGCCAGCAGCACAGCGGCCCCACCCCAGGGGCCCCTGGCCACCCGGCGGCAGAGCCCACCAGCCGGCGACCACCTTGTCTCGGCCCACCCCGTCGGGGGCCTCCCAGGCGGCCGCGGGCGCTGCTGGCATGCTGGCGGTGCATGTGAGGGCGGCGAGTTGCGGGAAGCCCCGAAGTGCGGCGGGAGGGCACGCGAAATCGAGGCTGGGCCGGCCTTCTTTGAGTTACGGGCAGGGTGACCCACGGGTCCGCAGGCAGCAGCGCAGCGGCAGTGGCACTTCAGGCTTCGCTTATTGGAATGGACGGCAAGCATAGGGACAACACGGCCCGGCGGCTGGCCCGCCAGCCGGCGACCTCCTTGTCTCGGCCCGCCCCGTCGGGGGCCTCCCAGGCGGCCGCGGGCACTGCTGGCATGCTGGCGCTGCATGTGAGGGCGGCGAGTTGCGGGAAGCCCCGAAGTGCGGCTGGCCCGCCAGCAGCACAGCGGCCCCACCCCAGGGGCCCCTGGCCACCCGGCGGCAGAGGCCACCAGCCGGCGACCACCTTGTCTCGGCCCACCCCGTCGGGGGCCTCCCAGGCGGCCGCGGGCGCTGCTGGCATGCTGGCGCTGCATGTGAGGGCGGCGAGTTGCGGGAAGCGCCGAAGTGCGGCGGGAGGGCACGCGAAATCGAGGCTGGGCCGGCCTTCTTTGAGTTACGGGCAGGGTGACCCACGGGTCCGCAGGCAGCAGCGCAGCGGCAGTGGCACTTCAGGCTTCGCTTATTGGAATGGACGGCAGGCCTAGGGACAACACGGCCGGGCGGCTGGCCCGCCAGCAGCACAGCGGCCCCACCCCAGGGGCTAGGGGCTTGCGATGTGAAAGGGCAACTTGGGCGCTGCTGGCATGCTGCTGCTGCATCGCGGCGAATTGCAGGCTGGGCCGGCCTTGTTTGAGTCATGGGTTCGCATGCAGCAGCGCAGCGGCAGCGGCACTTCAGGCTTCTCTTATTGGAATGGATGCCAAGCCTGGGGCCTGTGGTCCAACCACAGACCTCCGGCGCCCAGAGGACGCTTGGAAGGGAGACCCGGGGTGTACGAGGTAGGGGCTTGCATACACGGCTCGGAGGGGGGTTCGCGGGGTAGGGGCTAGGGGCTTGTACGGCTGGGAAGGGGGTTAGGGGGGTAGGGGCTAGGGGCTTGCACGGCTCGGAAGGGGGGTAGGGGGGAAGGGGCTAGGGGCTTGCACGGCTCGGAAGGGGGCTAGGGGGGTAGGGGCTAGGGGCTTGCACGGCTCGGAAGGTGCTAGGGGGAGGTGCCATTTTTCGTTTGTGAGGTAATGTTGTTTTACGGTACCGTGCTGAAAGGCATGAACCCAGATATAAATAGTTCTGCAAAGCGCGGCCTGGTGAGGAAGTTTGGGGAAGAAGTTCGGAAATTTGGCTTGTCATCAGGAGGCAATATCTTCCTGGCGCCGCAGCATTTTCAGGCGCCGGTTGCGGCTTATTAATGCAGGCTGTATGTACGTTATTAATATGTTTATGGCGGCAGCCCAGCCTCTTCCTAAGCGAAACGACGCCAACCCTAGGGCCTTCCTCCCTAGGCCCTTCCCCCCTAGCCCTGTTCCCGTTTGGCGGCGGCTGCAAGGCTTGGGGGGCGGGCGGTTGCGTCTGATAGCCCTGTAGGCGCAGGTGCTAGAAGGCGGCAAGCGGCAGCAAAGCGGCAAAAGGCGGGCGAATGCGGGCAGGAAGACGGAATCTGCTCCCGACGGGATTCGAACTCGCGCCCGCAGTTGGTAAAGGCTGTCGACGTCAGCCCCCCTCAGCCGAGGGCTGAGGGTGTCAGCACAAGCTGGGCCTTCGGCCCGAAGGGCGCTGACACCCTGTGGTGGTGGGGGGGGGGTAGGGTAGGGGGTAGGGGGTAGGGGGTGGGGGGGGGGGGGGTAGGGGCCAGGGGGTAGGGGGGGGGCGAGGGCTAGGGGGTAGGGGGGAAGGTGTTATGGAAGGCAGCGGTGCTGCCATTGTGGTGTTGCCCCGCCTGCTGGAAAGTAAATAGGAGGGTGCAGTAATGCAGGTGTAAGTAGTGTAGGGGGCAGGGGCAGGGATGTTGTACGGCAGCCGGTATGACGCACGGACGCAACCCGTCCACCTAGTTGAGGAGCGAGCGAGGTCATCTGGCAGACACGCACGCCAGGCTTGCATGGCGTGGAGCGTCCAGTCGGTGTTGTACAATCCGTGGAGGCAGTAAAGGGTGCCGAGGGGGAAGGGAGGATTGAGGGTGTTGCGGGTAGGGGTCACTGTGGTTTGTGGGTGTTATTGATGCTGGCTCGGGTGGCGCAGGGTGGGAAGGCTGCCCTGGTGCTGCCAGTGTTGCTGGGGTTGCTGACGGTGGTGCTACAGTGGCCGGACAGGCAGGTCACGCCGCGCTCCCAGCCGCCGCCGCCCCCTGGCACGTCAGCACGGCGGCGGCCAGTCGGGCGTGCACGTCGGCCACCTGCACCCCAGCCCCGGCGTAGAGCATTGGCACTCCGAGGCAGTGGCGCGCCTGCCGTGGCTCGGTGGGCTCGAACATGTTGCTGTCGTACCACGGGTGCGTGCAGCGGGCGGCCGCGATGCGCCGCCGCTGCCCGCAGGCCCGGCGCCCACAGCGCCGCGCCGGCCCCCTGGGGCTCCGGGCTCGGGCGAGGGCAGTGGGGGGTGGCGGCGGCCCGGGCCTCCTCCTGGGCTGGAACGTGGCGCGGTCGTACCACGGGGGCATGCAGCAGGCGGCCGCGAGGTTGCTCCCCTTGGGGCTGCCGGCGGCGCTGGCCACCGCCAGGCGCAGGCGCCTCAGGCCCAGGGCCCAGTGCCAGTTGCCCGCGGGCGCCTTGCCCCAGGCCGCGAAGGCCCGCCCCCAGCCCTCCTCCGCTGACAGGGCGACCAGGGGGTCATCAGCCTCGTCGTCCCGGCGGCTGGCCCGCCAGCAGCACAGCGGCCCCACCCCAGGGGGCCCCTAATCACACGGCGGCAGAGCCCACCAGCCGGCGACCTCCTTGTCTCGGCCCACCCCGTCGGGGGCCTCGCAGGCGGCCGCGGGTGCTGCTGGCATGCTGGCGCTGCATGTCAGGGCGGCGAGTTGCGGGAAGCCCCGAAGTGCGGCGGGAGGGCACGCGAATTCGAGGCTGGGCCGGCCTTGTTTGAGTTACGGGCAGGGTGACCCACGGGTCCGCAGGCAGCAGCGCAGCGGCAGTGGCACTTGAGGCTTCTCCTATTGGAATGGACGGCAAGCCTAGGGACAACACGGCCCGGCGGCTGGCCCGCCAGCAGCACAGCGGCCCCACCCCAGGGGCCCCTGGCCACCCGGCGGCAGAGCCCACCAGCCGGCGACCACCTTGTCTCGGCCCACCCGCGGCCGCGGGCGCTGCTGGCATGCTGGCGCTGCATGTGAGGGCGGCGAGTTGCGGGAAGCGCCGAAGTGCGGCGGGAGGGCACGGGAAGTCGAGGCTGGGCCGGCCTTGTTTGAGTTACGGGCAGGGTGACCCACGGGTCCGCAGGCAGCAGCGCAGCGGCGGTGGCACTTGAGGCTTCTCTTATTGGAATGGACGGCAGGCCTAGGGACAACACGGCCGGGCGGCTGGCCCGCCAGCAGCACAGCGGCCCCACCCCAGGGGCTAGGGGCTTGCGATGTGAAAGGGCAACTTGGGCGCTGCTGGCATGCTGCCGCTGCATGTGAGGGGGGCGCTGCGTCGGGCGGTGGGAGGGCTTGGCGAGTTGCGGGAAGGCCCGAAGTGCGGCGGGATTGCATGCTGGGCCGGCCTTGTTTGAGGCATGGGTTCGCAGGCAGCAGCGGCCACACGGCCTGGCCACACGGCGGCAGAGCCCACCAGCCGGCGACCTCCTTGTCTCGGCCCACCCCGTCGGGGGCCTCGCAGGCAGCCGCGGGTGCTGCTGGCATGCTGGCGCTGCATGTCAGGGCGGCGAGTTGCGGGAAGCCCCGAAGTGCGGCGGGAGGGCACGCGAATTCGAGGCTGGGCCGGCCTTGTTTGAGTTACGGGCAGGGTGACCCACGGGTCCGCAGGCAGCAGCGCAGCGGCAGTGGCACTTGAGGCTTCTCCTATTGGAATGGACGGCAGGCCTAGGGACAACACGGCCGGGCGGCTGGCCCGCCAGCAGCACAGCGGCCCCACCCCAGGGGCCCCTGGCCACCCGGCGGCAGAGCCCACCAGCCGGCGACCACCTTGTCTCGGCCCACCCCGTCGGGGGCCTCCCAGGCGGCCGCGGGCGCTGCTGGCATGCTGGCGCTGCATGTGAGGGCGGCGAGTTGCGGGAAGCGCCGAAGTGCGGCGGGAGGGCACGCGAGATCGAGGCTGGGCCGGCCTTGTTTGAGTTACGGGCAGGGTGACCCACGGGTCCGCAGGCAGCAGCGCAGCGGCAGTGGCACTTGAGGCTTCTCGCAGCGGCAGTGGCACTTGAGGCTTCTCTTATTGGAATGGACGGCAGGCCTAGGGACAACACGGCCGGGCGGCTGGCCCGCCAGCAGCACAGCGGCCCCACCCCAGGGGCTAGGGGCTTGCGATGTGAAAGGGCAACTTGGGCGCTGCTGGCATGCTGCTGCTGCATGTGAGGGGGGCGCTGCGTCGGGCAGTGGGAGGGCTTGGCGAGTTGCGGGAAGGCCCGAAGTGCGGCGGGATTGCATGCTGGGCCGGCCTTGTTTGAGGCATGGGTTCGCAGGCAGCAGCGCAGCGGCAGCGGCGCTTCAGGCTTCAGGGAGACCCGGGGTGTACGAGGTAGGGACTTGCATGCTAGGAAGGGGGTTAGCGGGAAAGGGGCTAGGGGCTTGCACGGCTCGGAAGGGGGGTAGGGGGGTAGGGGCTAGGGGCTTGCACGGCTCGGAAGGGGGCTAGGGGGCTGGCGGGCCAGCTGCACAGCGGCTCCACCCCAGGGGCTAGGGGCTTGCGATGTGAAAGGGCAACTTGGGCGCTGCTGGCATGCTGCCGCTGCATGTGAGGGGGGCGCTGCGTCGGGCGGTGCAAGGGTTTGGCGAGTTGCGGGAAGGCCCGAAGTGCGGCGGGATTGCCGGCTGGGCCGGCCTTGTTTGAGGCATGGGTTTGCAGGCAGCAGCGCAGCGGCAGCGGCGCTTCAGGCTTCAGGGAGACCCGGGGTGTACGAGGTAGGGACTTGCATGCATGGCTAGGAAGGGGGTTAGCGGGGAAGGGGCTAGGGGCTTGCACGGCTCGGAAGCCGGGGCTAGGGGGGAAGGGGCTAGGGGCTTGCATGGCTAGGAAGCCGGGGCTAGGGGGGTAGGGGCTAGGGGCTTGCACGGCTAGGAAGGGGGGTAGGGGGGTAGGGGCTAGGGGCTTGCACGGCTCGGAAGGGGGCTAGGGGGGTAGGGGCTAGGGGCTTGCACGGCTCGGAAGGGGGCTAGGGGGGTAGGGGCTAGGGGCTTGCACGGCTCGGAAGGTGCTAGGGGGAGGTGCCATTTTTCGTTTGTGAGGTAATGTTGTTTTACGGTACCGTGCTGAACGGCATGAACCCAGGTGTGAATAGTTGTGCAAAGCGCGGCCTGGTGCGCAAGATTGGGGAAGAAGTTTGAAAAGTTGGCTTGTCATCGGGGGGCCATATCTTCCTGGCGCCGCAGCAATTTCAGGCGCCGATTGCTGCTTCTTAACGCAGGCTGTATGTAGGTTATTAATACCTTTATGGCGGCAGCCCAGCCTTTTCCTAAGCGAAACGACGCCAACCCTAGGGGCTTCCTCCCTAGGGCCTTCCCCCCTAGCCTTGTTCCCGTTTGGCGCCGGCTGCAAGGCTTGGGGGGCGGGCGGTTGCGTCTGATAGCCCTCCAGGCGCAGGTGCTAGAAGGCGGCAAGCGGCAGGAAAGCGGCAAAAGGCGGGCGAATGCGGGCAGGAAGAAGGAATCTGCTCCCGGCAGGAATCGAACAGGGGTGTGACAACTAAACCGGCTGTCGACGTCAGCCCCCCTCAGCCGAGGGCTGAGGGTGTCAGCACAAGCTGGGCCTTCGGCCCGAAGGGCGCTCACACCCTGTGGTGGTGGGGGGGGGTAGGGTAGGGGGTAGGGGGGGGGGGGGGGGGGTAGGGGCCAGGGGGTAGGGGGGGGCCAGGGCTAGGGGGTAGGGGGGAAGGTGTTATGGAAGGCAGCGGTGCTGCCATTGTGGTGTTGCCCCGCCTGCTGGAAAGTAAATAGGAGGGTGCAGTAATGCAGGTGTAAGTAGTGTAGGGGGCAGGGGCAGGGATGTTGTACGGCAGCCTGTATGACGCACGGACGCAACCCGTCCACCTAGTTGAGGAGCGAGCGAGGTCATCTGGCAGACACGCACGCCAGGCTTGCATGGCGTGGAGCGTCCAGTCGGTGTTGTACAATCCGTGGAGGCAGTAAAGGGTGCCGAGGGGGAAGGGAGGATTGAGGGTGTTGCGGGTAGGGGTCGCTGTGGTTTGTGGGTGTTATTGATGCTGGCTCGGGTGGCGCAGGGTGGGAAGGCTGCCCTGGTGCTGCCAGTGTTGCTGGGGTTGCTGACGGTGGTGCTACAGTGGCCGGACAGGCAGGTCACGCCGCGCTCCCAGCCGCCGCCGCCCCCTGGCACGTCAGCACGGCGGCGGCCAGTCGGGCGTGCACGTCGGCCACCTGCACCCCAGCCCCGGCGTAGAGCATTGGCACTCCGAGGCAGTGGCGCGCCTGCCGTGGCTCGGTGGGCTCGAACATGTTGCTGTCGTACCACGGGTGCATGCAGCAGGCGGCCGTGATGCGCCGCCGCTGCCCGCAGGCCCGGCGCCCACAGCGCCGCGCCGGCCCCCTGGGGCTCCGGGCTCGGGCGAGGGCAGTGGGGGGTGGCGGCGGCCCGGGCCTCCTCCTGGGCTGGAACGTGGCGCGGTCGTACCACGGGGGCATGCAGCAGGCGGCCGCAAGGTTACTCCCCTCGGGGCTGCCGGCGGCGCTGGCCACCGCCAGGCGCAGGCGCCTCAGGCCCAGGGCCCAGGGCCAGTTGCCCGCGGGCGCCTTGCCCCAGGCCGCGAAGGCCCGCCCCCAGCCCTCCTCCGCTGACAGGGCGACCAGGGGGCCGCGGGCGCTGCTGGCATGCTGGCACTGCATGTGAGGGCGGCGAGTTGCGGGAAGCGCCGAAGTGCGGCGGGAGGGCACGCGAAATCGAGGCTGGGCCGGCCTTGTTTGAGTTACGGGCAGGGTGACCCACGGGTCCGCAGGCAGCAGCGCAGCGGCAGTGGCACTTGAGGCTTCTCGCAGCGGCAGTGGCACTTGAGGCTTCTCTTATTGGAATGGAGGGCAGGCCTAGGGACAACACGGCCGGGCGGCTGGCCCGCCAGCAGCACAGCGGCCCCACCCCAGGGGCTAGGGGCTTGCGATGTGAAAGGGCAAGTTGGGCGCTGCTGGCATGCTGCCGCTGCATGTGAGGGGGGCGCTGCGTCGGGCGGTGGGAGGGCTTGGCGAGTTGCGGGAAGGCCCGAAGTGCGGCGGGATTGCAGGCTGGGCCGGCCTTGTTTGAGGCATGGGTTCGTGTCTCGGCCCACCCCGTCGGGGGCCTCGCAGGCGGCCGCGGGTGCTGCTGGCATGCTGGCGCTGCATGTCAGGGCGGCGAGTTGCGGGAAGCCCCGAAGTGCGGCGGGAGGGCACGCGAGTTCGAGGCTGGGCCGGCCTTGTTTGAGTTACGGGCAGGGTGACCCACGGGTCCGCAGGCAGCAGCGCAGCGGCAGTGGCACTTGAGGCTTCTCCTATTGGAATGGACGGCAAGCCTAGGGACAACACGGCCCGGCGGCTGGCCCGCCAGCAGCACAGCGGCCCCACCCCAGGGGCCCCTGGCCACCCGGCGGCAGAGCCCAGCAAGCCTAGGGACAACACGGCCCGGCGGCTGGCCCGCCAGCAGCACAGCGGCCCCACCCCAGGGGCCCCTGGCCACCCGGCGGCAGAGCCCACCAGCCGGCGACCACCTTGTCTCGGCTCACCCCGTCGGGGGCCTCCCAGGCGGCCGCGGGCGCTGCTGGCATGCTGGCGCTGCATGTCAGGGCGGCGAGTTGCGGGAAGCGCCGAAGTGCGGCGGGAGGGCACGCGAAATCGAGGCTGGGCCGGCCTTGTTTGAGTTACGGGCAGGGTGACCCACGGGTCCGCAGGCAGCAGCGCAGCGGCAGTGGCACTTGAGGCTTCTCGCAGCGGCAGTGGCACTTGAGGCTTCTCTTATTGGAATGGACGGCAGGCCTAGGGACAACACGGCCGGGCGGCTGGCTCGCCAGCAGCACAGCGGCCCCACCCCAGGGGCTAGGGGCTTGCGATGTGAAAGGGCAACTTGGGTGCTGCTGGCATGCTGCCGCTGCATGTGAGGGGGGCGCTGCGTCGGGCGGTGGGAGGGCTTGGCGAGTTGCGGGAAGGCCCGAAGTGCGGCGGGATTGCAGGCTGGGCCGGCCTTGTTTGAGGCATGGGTTCGCAGGCAGCAGCGCAGCGGCAGCGGCGCTTCAGGGTTCTCTTATTGGAATGGATGCCAAGCCTAGGGCCTGTGGTCCAACCACAGACCTCCGGCGCCCAGAGGAAGTTTGGAAGGGAGACCCGGGGTGTACGAGGTAGGGGCTTGCATACACGGCTCGGAGGGGGGTTCGCGGGGAAGGGGCTAGGGGCTTGTACGGCTGCGATGGGGGTTAGGGAGGTAGGGGCTAGGGGCTTGCACGGCTCGGAAGGGGGCTAGGGGGGTAGGGGCTAGGGGCTTGCACGGCTCGGAAGGGGGCTAGGGGGGTAGGGGCTAGGGGCTTGCACGGCTCGGAAGGTGCTAGGGGGAGTTGCCATTTTGCGTTTGTGAGGTAATGTTGTTTTACGGTAGCGTGCTGAAAGGCATGAACCCAGGCATAAATAGTTTTGCAAAGCGCGGCCTGGTGAGCAAGTTTGGGGAAGAAGTTTGAAAATTAGGCTTGCCATCAGGAGGCAATATCTTCCTGGCGCCGCAGCATTTTCAGGCGCCGGTTGCGGCTTATTAATGCAGGCTGTATGTACGTTATTAATATGTTTATGGCGGCAGCCCAGCCTCTTCCTAAGCGAAACGACGCCAACCCTAGGGCCTTCCTCCCTAGGCCCTTCCCCCCTAGCCCTGTTCCCGTTTGGCGGCGGCTGCAAGGCTTGGGGGGCGGGCGGTTGCGTCTGATAGCCCTGTAGGCGCAGGTGCTAGAAGGCGGCAAGCGGCAGCAACGCGGCAAAAGGCGGGCGAATGCGGGCAGGAAGGCGGAATCTGCTCCCGACGGGATTCGAACTCGCGCCCGCAGTTGGTAAAGGCTGTCGACGTCAGCCCCCCTCAGCCGAGGGCTGAGGGTGTCAGCACAAGGGGGCTAGGGGGGTAGGGGCTAGGGGCTTGCACGGCTCGGAAGGTGCTAGGGGGAGGTGCCATTTTTCGTTTGTGAGGTAATGTTGTTTTACGGTACCGTGCTGAAAGGCATGAACCCAGGTATGATTAGGTTTGCAAAGCGGCCTTGTAAAGACTGCACGCCAGCAGGCCAGCGGCAGGAACGTCAGGAATAAGCGTCTATTAATGCGCATTGTTATCGTTACGTTTCAAATTCTGTTATTCAGTACAGCCGCAGGGATACAGTAGGACGGGTTGAGTACTTAAGGAAACATGTCAACTGGTGGCACCAGGTTAGGTGCATTAAGTAGTGTTCGGGTTGTTTCGGTTGGATAGGCGTAAGATAAGATATGACATGTGGCGGTTGGTAGTTATGGCATGGCCGGGGGTTGCAGTCAGGAGTTGCAGTCGAGTAGTGCAGTCGGGAGTTGCAGGCGGCAGTTCGCCGAAGGTGCTATACATGTCATACGCTTAATCCGTTACCTGGTAAATTAGTTTGGCGATGAGAGGTCCGAACCGTTACATGTAATGGTTGCAACACGATTGGCCTGAGAGCTTTATAGCAATTGCAATAAGTAATTTTATGCAACTCTTATTCTATCGCGTAGCGAACTTGCTTGGAATGAAGTGGAGGAGCATATGACTGGGAACAGTTATATTTCCCAGTCATGTCATTTATCAGCGATTTTTCTTCCAGCCAGGTTAGTGTCTGCCGAACCGGTGCCAAGGTTGGAATGACGGCCAGGGGGGTACGGCCTAGCGGCGAGAGCATGCCATTTCCAGGCTGGGCCGGCGTTGTCTGGTGTGTTGAGGCCATCTTCCGTAGCCGTGTTGCCGTTTTGTGCCGGCTGCATGGTGGTAGTGTTGTTGGGGTCTATGCTGGTGCTGTGGTTAAGTGGTACTCATGGTGATGGACGGTTCAGAAGGTGTAGTTCAGTGGTAGTCATGGTGTTGCTGCGGTTGGGCCGGAGGCCCCCGCCGCCGAGAGGAAGGTTGGAACGAGCGCCAGGGGGGTACGGGCCAGGGGTTTGCATGCACGGCAGTTGGGTAGTGACGGCAAGGGTGATGTGGAGGTCACTTGCCTGCGGTGGTGTTCCTGGGGTCTATGCTGGTGCTGCGGTTAAGTGGTACTCATGGTGATGGACGGTTCAGAAGGTGTAGTTCAGTGGTAGTCATGGTGTTGCCGCGGTTCGGCCGGAGGCCCCCGCCGCCGAGAGCGGTGGTGTTCCTGGGGTCTATGCCACTCCGGGGCTACAGAGTAGGGGGGAGGGGCAAGCCAGGAGGCCAGCGGCAGGAACGTCAGCAAGAAGCGTCTACTCATGCGCATTGTTCTCGTTACGTTTCATTCTCTATTATACAGTACATCTGCAGTGATTTGAGTAGGACTGGCTGAGTAGTTTGAAAGTTGTGCAATGGTGGTACTAGGTTAGGTGCATTAAGTAGTGTTCGGCAGTAAAGGCCGCCGAGGGGGAAGGGAGGATTGAGGGTGTTGCGGGTAGGGGTCGCTGTGGTTTGTGGGTGTTATTGATGCTGGCTCGGGTGGCGCGGGGTGGGAAGGCTGCCCTGGTGCTGCCAGTGTTGCTGGGGTTGCTGGCGGTGGTGCTGCAGTGGCCGGACAGGCAGGTCACGCCGCGCTCCCAGCCGCCGCCGCCCCCTGCCACGTCAGCGCAGCGGCGGCCAGCCGGGCGTGCACGTCGGCCACCTGCACCCCAGCCCCGGCGTAGAGCATGCAGGCACGGGCGGCCGGCACTCCGAGGCAGTGGCGCGCCTGCCGTGGCTCGGTGGGCTCGAACATGTTGCTGTCGTACCACGGGTGCATGCAGCAGGCGGCCGCGAGGCGCCGCCGCTGCCCGCAGGACCGGCGCCCACAGCGCCGCGGCGGCCCCCTGGGGCTCCGGGCTCGGGCGAGGGCAGTGGGGGGTGGCGGCGGCCCGGGCCTCCTGCTGGGCTGGAACGTGGCGCGGTCGTACCACGGGGGCATGCAGCAGGCGGCCGCGAGGTTGCTCCCCTCGGGGCTGCTGGCGGCGCTGGCCACCGCCAGGCGCAGGCGCCTCAGGCCCAAGGCCCAGTGCCAGTTGCCTGCGGGCGCCTTGCCCCAGGCCGCGAAGGCCCGCCCCCAGCCCTCCTCCGCTGACAGGGCGACCAGGGGGTCATCGGCCTCGTCGGCCCGGCGGCTGGCCCGCCAGCAGCACAGCGGCCCCATCCCAGGGGGCCCCTGGCCACACGGTGGCAGAGCCCACCAGCCGGCGACCTCCTTGTCTCGGCCCACCCCGTCGGGGGCCTCCCAGGCGGCCGCGGGTGCTGCTGGCATGCTGGCGCTGCATGTCAGGGCGGCGAGTTGCGGGAAGCCCCGAAGTGCGGCGGGAGGGCACGCGAATTCGAGGCTGGGCCGGCCTTGTTGGAGTTACGGGCAGGGTGACCCACGGGTCCGCAGGCAGCAGCGCAGCGGCAGTGGCACTTGAGGCTTCTCTTTTTGGAATGGACGGCAAGCCTAGGGCGTGTTGTCCAACCAGAGGCCTCCGCCGCCCAGAGGAAGCTTGGAAAGGAGGGCCGGGGTGTACGAGGTAGGGACTTGCATGCATGGTTAGGAAGGGGGTTAGCGGGGAAGGGGCTAGGGGCTTGCATGGCTAGGAAGCCGGGGCTAGGGGGGTAGGGGCTAGGGGCTTGCACGGCTCGGAAGGGGGGTAGGGGGGTAGGGGCTAGCGGCTTGCACGGCTCGGAAGGGGGCTAGGGGGGTAGGGGCTAGGGGCTTGCACGGCTCGGAAGGTGCTAGGGGGAGGTGCCATTTTTCGTTTGTGAGGTAATGTTGTTTTACGGTACCGTGCTGAACGGCATGAACCCAGGTGTGAATAGTTGTGCAAAGCGCGGCCTGGTGCGCAAGATTGGGGAAGAAGTTTGAAAATTTGGCTTGTCATCGGGAGGCCATATCTTCCTGGCGCCGCAGCAATTTCAGGCGCCGATTGCTGCTTCTTAACGCAGGCTGTATGTAGGTTATTAATACCTTTATGGCAGCAGCCCAGCCTTTTCCTAAGCGAAACTGCGCCAACCCTAGGGGCTTCCTCCCTAGGGCCTTCCCCCCTAGCCCTGTTGGCGTTTGGCGCCGGCTGCAAGGCTTGGGGGGCGGGCGGTTGCGTCTGATAGCCCTCTACGCGCAGGTGCTAGAAGGCGGCAAGCGGCAGGAAAGCGGCAAAAGGCGGGCGAATGCGGGCAGGAAGAAGGAATCTGCTCCCGGCAGGAATCGAACAGGATGTCACAATTGCACCGGCTGTCGACGTCAGCCCCCCTCAGCCGAGGGCTGAGGGTGTCAGCATAGAGGCAAGGCCTTACGCGGTCGACAGGATTCGAACCTATGCGGGAGATCCCATCTGATTTCGAGTCAGACCCCTTAACCACTCGGGCACGACCGCTTGATGACATCTCATTCAATCAATGGTATAAGTACTCTCATATGTACGGCAACACGAGGGGCCAACAATTCCCGGCCCTAAAACGACAGCCAGGACCGAACCTCAAGTGCCCAAAGGTGGGGCAAATGACTGGGCAGGGCTGTCGGGTCCAACAACCCCTGCTATGACGGTTCTAGTGATGAGCCTGCTGACTACTGTCTTGAAGCCGGTTTTGGCTGCAGGTCTTGACCCCTCCTTTGCACTTGCTGTAGCTTACCCTTCATCGTCACTCCCCAGCAGTTGAGCCAAAGTCAGATCCACAAGCAAAGGAGGGGAGGCAGTCACCAGGATTGACGAGGAGGTGTTTGAGGCCAGCAATGAGTGTATGGTGTGTGAGGCCAAAGTCAAGGGGTGTGTTACAAAACCCCAGGCAGGAACGAAAGCAGGGGTGTGTGTGTGTGTGTGTGTGTGTGTGTGTGTGTGTGTGTGTGTGTGTGTGTGTGTGTGTGTGTGTGTGTGTGTGTGTGTGTGTGTGTGTGTGTGTGTGTTGCAATGTCGAGTAAGGCGAGCACTGATGAAAGCTGGAACGTAATGGGCGAGCGGCAAGCTGTGGCGTGGGCGTTTGAAACCCGGCTGGCTGACCAAGCTGAGCTGGCTGACCCGACCGCAATTAAGAAGCCGGGGAGATTGTGCGTGTGTTAAGAAAACTGGCCGCGAGTAGGAACGTACTGATATTGTCGGAAGATGAAGTCCCCACAGAACCGCCGCAGGAGCCAAGGAATATTGTAGCATATGTGTAGATATAGAAGTCCAGTACTGGTGCTGAGAGTATGTAGGACGTAAGAAGCACTCTCGTAAAGCGACCGGACCGAAGGCCCGTAGTAGTAAGTTGAGAGTATGTAGTAGCTGACAATATCGAGTAAAGTAGGTAGGTAGATAGGCTGGAACTGCTGCTGAACAGGTAGCAAAACAGGGGAGCATGCCGAGACGTCGCAGTGCATGCGCGAGCAAAACAAGACAGGCAAAGCAAGTGCAAGACCACTATGTGCGGATGTTACCGTAGACTGACCTGCAGGCAGGAACGAAAGCATCCGGCAGCCAGCAACCAGTGTCAATAACCGACGGCAAGAAGAGGAACATGCGAGGGCGGGAGAAAAGCAGGAACACACGTGAGCGCCGCAACCTAACTATGCTGAACCTAACTGAACTGCAAGGCGAACAAGGAAACAGACAGATATGGCAAACAGTGCGCATGGGATGCCGTACGACAATGCAAAGATGCGCATGCCAGGGAAAGGAGGACTGGTGGGCGGGCTCCTAGTGAGCTCCCCACCACACCAGGCCCCGAGTGCCTCCATGCATGCGGGCACCAGGGGACGTGTGCAAAACCCATGGGCACAAGGCAAAGAGTAGGCAGTACGCAAGTGACAGGCACAGACGCTATGTAACCGCGAAGAACCCAGTGAAGTGACGCGACGCCACGGAGGGGCCACCAAGCCGCCCAGCGCTGGCGCGTAGAACCCAGAAGCTACATGGAGAGGGCCGTGCGGTCGGATAACTGCAGTTGCCACTTGGAAGAGGAAGCCGCCCAGAGCGCCTGGAGCTCCGAGGGTACCACTGGTGGAGTGAAGGTGGGGATCAAGCTCCAAAACGCTCCAAAACGCACGCCGCGAACACGGGGTGACTAGCGACGCGAACTTGGCAGCTGAGCTCCGGTCCATGTCGCCCGCGTCTCGAGGATGGTCTTGGGTAATGCGAGTGCCAACTAACACGCCGCAACGCACACATACCTTTGCGAAGCAACGACCCAATTTACGTGCTGAAGTTGCAATGTCGAGTAAGGCGAGCACTGATGAAAGCTGGAACGTAATGGGCGAGCGGCAAGCTGTGGCGTGGGCGTTTGAAACCCGGCTGGCTGACCAAGCTGAGCTGGCTGACCCGACCGCAATTAAGAAGCCGGGGAGATTGTGCGTGTGTTAAAATAACTGGCCGCGAGTAGGAACATACTGGGATGTCGGAAGATGAAGTCCCCACAGAACCGCCGCAGGAGCCGAGGAATAGGGTAGCGTATGTACATATAGAAGTCCAATACTGGTGCTGAGAGTAAGTAGGACGTAAGAAGCACTCTCGTAAAGCGACCGGACCGAAGGCCCGTAGTAGTAAGTTGAGAGTATGTAGTAGCTGACAATATCGAGTAAAGTAGGTAGGTAGATAGGCTGGAACTGCTGCTGAACAGGTAGCAAAACAGGGGAGCATGCCGAGACGTCGCAGTGCATGCGCGAGCAAAACAAGACAGGCAAAGCAAGTGCAAGACCACTATGTGCGGATGTTACCGTAGACTGACCTGCAGGCAGGAACGAAAGCATCCGGCAGCCAGCAACCAGTGTCAATAACCGACGGCAAGAAGAGGAACATGCGAGGGCGGGAGAAAAGCAGGAACACACGTGAGCGCCGCAACCTAACTATGCTGAACCTAACTGAACTGCAAGGCGAACAAGGAAACAGACAGATATGGCAAACAGTGCGCATGGGATGCCGTACGACAATGCAAAGATGCGCATGCCAGGGGAAGGAGGACTGGTGGGCGGGCTCCTAGTGAGCTCCCCACCGCACCAGGCCCCGAGTGCCTCCGTGCATGCGGGCACCAGGGGACGTGTGCAAAACCCATGGGCACAAGGCAAAGAGTAGGCAGTACGCAAGTGACAGGCACAGACGCTATGTAACCGCGAAGAACCCAGTGAAGTGACGCGACGCCACGGAGGGGCCACCAAGCCGCCCAGCGCTGGCGCGTAGAACCCAGAAGCTACATGGAGAGGGCCGTGCGGTCGGATAACTGCAGTTGCCACTTGGAAGAGGAAGCCGCCCAGAGCGCCTGGAGCTCCGAGGGTACCACTGGTGGAGTGAAGGTGGGGATCAAGCTCCAAAACGCTCCAAAACGCACGCCGCGAACACGGGGTGACTAGCGACGCGAACTTGGCAGCTGAGCTCCGGTCCATGTCGCCCGCGTCTCGAGGATGGTCTTGGGTAATGCGAGTGCCAACTAACACGCCGCAACGCACACATACCTTTGCGAAGCAACGACCCAATTTACGTGCTGAAGTTGCAATGTCGAGTAAGGCGAGCACTGATGAAAGCTGGAACGTAATGGGCGAGCGGCAAGCTGTGGCGTGGGCGTTTGAAACCCGGCTGGCTGACCAAGCTGAGCTGGCTGACCCGACCGCAATTAAGAAGCCGGGGAGATTGTGCGTGTGTTAAAATAACTGGCCGCGAGTAGGAACATACTGGGATGTCGGAAGATGAAGTCCCCACAGAACCGCCGCAGGAGCCGAGGAATAGGGTAGCGTATGTACATATAGAAGTCCAATACTGGTGCTGAGAGTAAGTAGGACGTAAGAAGCACTCTCGTAAAGCGACCGGACCGAAGGCCCGTAGTAGTAAGTTGAGAGTATGTAGTAGCTGACAATATCGAGTAAAGTAGGTAGGTAGATAGGCTGGAACTGCTGCTGAACAGGTAGCAAAACAGGGGAGCATGCCGAGACGTCGCAGTGCATGCGCGAGCAAAACAAGACAGGCAAAGCAAGTGCAAGACCACTATGTGCGGATGTTACCGTAGACTGACCTGCAGGCAGGAACGAAAGCATCCGGCAGCCAGCAACCAGTGTCAATAACCGACGGCAAGAAGAGGAACATGCGAGGGCGGGAGAAAAGCAGGAACACACGTGAGCGCCGCAACCTAACTATGCTGAACCTAACTGAACTGCAAGGCGAACAAGGAAACAGACAGATATGGCAAACAGTGCGCATGGGATGCCGTACGACAATGCAAAGATGCGCATGCGCATGTGTGTGTGTGTGTGTGTGTGTGTGTGTGTGTGTGTGTGTGTGTGTGTGTGTGTGTGTGTGTGTGTGTGTGTGTGTGTGTGTGTGTGTGTGTGTGTGTGTGTGTGTGTGTGTGTGTGTGTGTGTGTGTGTGTGTGTGTGTGTGTGTGTGTGTGTGTGTGTGTGTGTGTGTGTGTGTGTGTGTGTGTGTGTGTGTGTGTGTGTGTGTGTGTGTGTGTGTGTGTGTGTGTGTGTGTGTGTGTGTGCTGCAGCAGCATCTGCTGTGTTAAGAAAACTGGCCGCGAGTAGGAACGTACTGATATTGTCAGAAGATGAAGTCCCCACAGAACCGCCGCAGGAGCCGAGGAATATTGTAGCATATGTGTAGATATAGAAGTCCAGTACTGGTGCTGAGAGTATGTAGGACGTAAGAAGCACTCTCGTAAAACGACCGGGCCTGCAGGCAGGAACGAAAGCATCCGGCAGCCAGCAACCAGTGTTCATAACCGATGGCAAGAAGAAGAACATGCGAGGGCGGGAGAAAGGCAGGAACACACGTGAGCAGCGCGACCTAACTATGCCGAACCTAACTAAAATGCAAGGCGAATGAGGAAACAGGCAGATATGGCAAAAAGTGCGCATGGGATGCCGTACTACAATGCACAGGTGCGCATGCCAGGGGAAGGAGGACTGGTGGGCGGGCTCCCAGTGAGCTCCCCACCACACCAAGCCCCGAGTGCCACCATGCATCTGCTGTGTGCATGGCTCCAGTTGCTTGCTTGACAAGTGACCTACGAAGCTGACACGCACAGCTTGCTGCAGCCTCAAGCTAAGCAATTCTTCTCAGCAGAGTTATACATTAGTGACGACAGAGGGTGAGTGCGTGGGAGCGGCGCGCACCAGTTGAGGCATGCATGTGGGGTGCGCTTGTGTGCATGCGTGCAGCAGCTGATGGGCGGTCACACACGGAGGCCGGTCTGGAGCAGCTACGATGCCTTCCGAGCCAGCTTGATGATGTGCATGTTATGTACGTGGGGGCGCACATGCAGGCTATACGCATAAAGCACACCGTGTATCGACCCGCACCCATGATGTGGCACATGCTGGTCAACAACATCAGGTTGCTGTATGTATGTCACCCACAGAAGTGCCTATATGTGGCCCACACGCAGCAGTGGATGCTTAACTATGGAAGCCATCTACCTCACCAGACGCCTTGTCCAGTACTGAGCGATGTAAGAGGTCCTCACTGTAGAGTCGATTAGTGTTGGACATGCAGGTTCCAGGGCCAGGTGACTGCCAGGCCTTATGCAAGGCCTTACCCTTAGCGTACCGGTTAGGCATCATGTGTGTAATGATACTGCAATGATAAGAGCAATCACATAGGCTTGTCTAGTATGTTAAGGATGCATAGAAGCTCTAAGTGATGTTAGCATCTCGTGGACATGGTCACATGGTTCCCATGCAGAAATATACTCTGTTGTTACATCATCAACACTTGCTCGATGGGCAGATAGGCAGCACCAAACATGTGAGATACTGAGCAAAGACGCCAGGAGTGTCGGCTTTCCACACAGGGGGCAGCAGATTCCCATGCATGAGGGTGTCGACTTTATAGATGAGAGGTGCCAACGTAAATTCTTTGACGATTCTTGACAGCCTCCTACACAGGTGACGTTAGTTGGCTTCCAGTTTTCATGATGCAGCAGTTAGTTCTGCCCTTAGCAGCAGGAGGCTAGCACCAGTTTCCCAGCTTCATCCACGCATTGCGTGGTGGAACCAGAGTGTGGAGCAGTGTTTATTTTGTTGGAAGCTACATGCACCCCTCTTTGGTTTGGTAAGCAGCACATACACGCATGATGGGTAGGAATGTGATGGTGACCGGACATATGGCGATGCTGTTCCTTTCAGGGTGCAGACTGGGCCACTGGGAACATGTACCCATGTTTTGGTGTGTGATAGGAGGGCAAAAGGGTTGTTGTGCGGTGTTTGGGGCACGTGCAAAACCCCAAAATGCCCCCACTGAGGATTGAACTCAGGACCTTTCCCTTACGAAGGGAACGCTCTACCGCTAAGCTATAGAGGCAAGGCCTTACGCGGTCGACAGGATTCGAACCTATGCGGGAGATCCCATCAGTCAGACCCCTTAACCACTCGGGCACGATAGCGCCGCGTCGTTGCCGCGGCCGGGGGTACCGTAAATCCCTTGGGGGCCCTGTAATGTAATGCCAGTCTGCCGGGGCCGTGTCCGACGATTTGTTCGGTTGGGTTCTGTTTCCGCTTGCCTGTTTTCCGGCAAGGGCATGGTAGTCGGTGAAGCCGCCATGCAGGTTATCCCAGGTCTGTGGTGCTGGTCGACGTGGTCGCCGACGGTTGGTTGGGGCGTCTTCGTCGTGATTGGTACCTGCGTTAGCACGGGCGTCACGTCCACCACCATTGCCTTCATCATCGCCGTAGTGGTGGTCGTCAGCGCCGTTGTTGCCTGGCGGTGGACGGACGTTGGGCGCCAATGGTTTGAAGTCGGCGTTCTTCTCCAGCTCCACGGCGTACTTGTAGGCAGGTAGCCCGCCAGGTTGCTTGTGTTGGCAGGGCGTCCCGCAAAGATGGAGGCAGCCAGAGAGCCGGGTTGCAGGTGGCGTGGAGGGCGGAGATGCTTGCTGCAAGAACGGCTGATGGCTCCAATGGGCAATTGATGGGCAAACCTCCGCATTATCCTACGGCGTTTACGCATTGTCCCAGGGTGTTTACGTATCGTCATATGGCGTTTACACATTGTCGTTCACGCGTTGTCATTTACGTTTTATTAACGTCGCTCAGTGAAAGGCGTCCACCCCCTATAGCCGTGTACGCATTGTCATATGGCGTGTACACATTGTCATATGGTGTGTACGCATTGTCCTATGGCGTGTACGCATTGTCCTATGGCGTGTATGCATTGTCCTATGGCGTTTACAACCTAATGTTTACGAGGTATCGTTTACACACTGTCATTTACGCATTGTCTTATACGCATTGTCTTATGACATTTACGCATTGTCCTACATACGACGTGTACGTATTGTCCCATGGCATGTACCTATTGTACTATGGCGTTTTTTTAGCATCACGCCATGCGGTACTGTACGTCATATGGCATTTACACATTGTCGTTTACACGTTGTCATTTACGTTTTATCAACGTCGCTCAGTGAAAGGCGTCCACCCCCTATAGCCGTGTACGCATTGTCATATGGCGTGTACGCATTGTCCAATGGCGTGTACGCATTGTCCTATGGCGTTTACAACCTAACGTTTACGCGGTGTCGTTTACACACTGTCGTTTACACATTGTCTTATACGCATTGTCTTATGACATTTACGCATTGTCCTACGACGTGTATGTATTGTCCTGTAGCGTGTACGTATTGTACTATGGCATTTGTTTGGCGTCACACCATGCAGTACTGTACGTCATATGGCGTTTACACATTGTCGTTCACACGTTCTTATTTACGTTTTATTAACGTCGCTCAGTGAAAGGCGTCCACCCCCTATAGCCGTGTACGCATTGTCATATGGCGTGTACGCATTGTCCTATGGCGTGTATGCATTGTCCTATGGTGTTTACGCATTGTCCTATGGCGTGTACGCATTGTCCAATGGTGTGTACGCATTGTCATATGGCGTGTACGAATTGTCCTATGGCGTGTACGCATTGTCCTATGGCGTGTACGCATTGTCCTATGGCGTTTACAACCTAACGTTTACGAGGTATGGTTTACACACTGTCGGTTACGCATTGTCTTATACGCATTGTCTTATGACATTTACGCATTGTCCTACGACGTGTACGTATTGTCCTATGGCATGTACGTATTGTACTATGGCGTTTTTTTGGCGTCACGCCATGCTGTACTGTACGTCATATGGCATTTACACATTGTCGTTTACACGTTGTCATTTACGTTTTATCAGCGTCGCTCAGTGAAAGGCGTCCACCCCCTATAGCCGTGTACACATTGTCATATGGCGTGTACGCATTGTCCTATGGTGTGTACGCATTGTCCTATGGCGTGTACGCATTGTCCTATGGCGTTTACAACCTAACGTTCACGCGGTGTCGTTTACACACTGTCGTTTACGCATTGTCAGGGGGGGTGCCAGGAATCACACGGAGGGCTGGGGTGACGTATAGGCAATGAGGGGAGAAGAGGGGGAGAAGGGGGGTGACAGGGCGTGTCAAAACCCACAGTCAGAATATCACAACTGCGAATGGCTCATTAATTAAGTTATAGTTCAGCTGACAATAGAGTGTGGGCGGGTTTCCTATATAGTAACCATAAAACTGCGAATGGCTCATTAAATCAGTTATAGTTTAGTTGACAATACAGTGTGGGCGAGGGAGGTGAGGAAGGCAGTTGGAGACCGTGCCCTAACCCATGCTGTACAGTACGCCCAGGTGAGATGGTGGTACTGAGATGCCGCTGGAGTGATCAGCAAAGTTGGAATGATGAGGGAGCGGCGAGGGGGATGGGGAGCTTGAAGTGGGGTGGGAGCCTGTGTCATTACCCATACCGTACTACACATGGCCAGGTGAGATGGTGATACGGAGATGCTGCGGGAGTGGTCAGAGGTGCTGGAGTGATGAAGGGGTGGTGAGGGGAGTGGGGAGCATGGAGGGGGGTGGGAGAGCGTGTCGAAACCCATGTCGTACTGTGTTGCCGTACTACAATTGGTAATGTATAGAATTGATGCAGGGGTGGTCAGAGGAGCTGGAGTGATGATGGGGTGGCGAGATGAGTGGGGAGCATGGAGGGGGGTGGGAGAGCGTGTCGAAACCCGCGTCGTACTGTGTTGCCGTACGACAACACACCTAATGGTGATGTACAAGATTGATGCAGGGGTGGCCAGAGGAGCTGGAGTGATGAGGGGGTGGCGAGGGGAGTGGGGAGCACGGAGGGGGGTCGGAGACCGTGTCATAACCCAACCCGTACTGTACCGCCAGTTGTTGTGGCGAGGGGGGAGATGGTGCCAGGAGTCACAAGGAAGGTCGGGGTGACGTGTAGGCGACGAGGGGAGAAGAGGGGGAGGAGGGGGGTGGGAGGCCGTGTCGAAACCCAAGCCGTACTGTACTGCCAGTTGTTGTGGCGAGGGGGGGATGGTGCCAGGAATCACAAGGAGGGCTGGGGTGACGTGTAGGCGACGAGGGGAGAAGAGGGGGAGGAGGGGGGTGGGAGAGCGTGTCAAAACACATGCCGTACAGATGCCGTACAAGTGTACGACAGCTGCCGTACGCTGCCGTACCGTTGTCGTTGCCGTACAGTTGCTGTACATGTCGTACACCACATGACGTCTTGTTACACAGTACGGCAACTGTGCCGTACAGTTTGCTGTCGTACAGTGTGTTGTCGTACTCGAGATCTCTCAGAACACCATCCCCACAGGCCCAGGCATCATCTCCAAGGGTGCCCAGGAAGTCGCCAAGAGGTCGCCACCTGGCTCGAACCAGAGACCTCTGGATGGATAAGCCACGACCATAAGAATGTACGACATAAGGAGGTTGCCAAAAAATTCCGAACAGACAGACGGACGGATACAATTTCGATAGCGCCGCGTCGTTGCCGCGGCCGGGGGTACCGTAAATCCCTTGGTGCCCCGTAGTCGTTATGGTTCCAGTTGGCGTATATGTATACAACGAGTAGGGCAACAATGCGTATATACGTAGGGACGATGCGTTAGGCGACAATGCGTAGGGGAACAATGCGTAGGGAAAGAATGCGTAGGACGACAATGCGTAAGGCAACAATGCGTAGGATAATAATGCGCAGGGAGACAATGCGTAGGGCAACAGGCCCAAGGCCCAGTGCCAGTTGCCTGCGGGCGCCTTGCCCCAGGCCGCGAAGGCCCGCCCCCAGCCCTCCTCCGCTGACAGGGCGACCAGGGGGTCATCGGCCTCGTCGGCCCGGCGGCTGGCCCGCCAGCAGCACAGCGGCCCCATCCCAGGGGGCCCCTGGCCACACGGTGGCAGAGCCCACCAGCCGGCGACCTCCTTGTCTCGGCCCACCCCGTCGGGGGCCTCCCAGGCGGCCGCGGGTGCTGCTGGCATGCTGGCGCTGCATGTCAGGGCGGCGAGTTGCGGGAAGCCCCGAAGTGCGGCGGGAGGGCACGCGAATTCGAGGCTGGGCCGGCCTTGTTGGAGTTACGGGCAGGGTGACCCACGGGTCCGCAGGCAGCAGCGCAGCGGCAGTGGCACTTGAGGCTTCTCTTTTTGGAATGGACGGCAAGCCTAGGGCGTGTTGTCCAACCAGAGGCCTCCGCCGCCCAGAGGAAGCTTGGAAAGGAGGGCCGGGGTGTACGAGGTAGGGACTTGCATGCATGGTTAGGAAGGGGGTTAGCGGGGAAGGGGCTAGGGGCTTGCATGGCTAGGAAGCCGGGGCTAGGGGGGTAGGGGCTAGGGGCTTGCACGGCTCGGAAGGGGGGTAGGGGGGTAGGGGCTAGCGGCTTGCACGGCTCGGAAGGGGGCTAGGGGGGTAGGGGCTAGGGGCTTGCACGGCTCGGAAGGTGCTAGGGGGAGGTGCCATTTTTCGTTTGTGAGGTAATGTTGTTTTACGGTACCGTGCTGAACGGCATGAACCCAGGTGTGAATAGTTGTGCAAAGCGCGGCCTGGTGCGCAAGATTGGGGAAGAAGTTTGAAAATTTGGCTTGTCATCGGGAGGCCATATCTTCCTGGCGCCGCAGCAATTTCAGGCGCCGATTGCTGCTTCTTAACGCAGGCTGTATGTAGGTTATTAATACCTTTATGGCAGCAGCCCAGCCTTTTCCTAAGCGAAACTGCGCCAACCCTAGGGGCTTCCTCCCTAGGGCCTTCCCCCCTAGCCCTGTTGGCGTTTGGCGCCGGCTGCAAGGCTTGGGGGGCGGGCGGTTGCGTCTGATAGCCCTCTACGCGCAGGTGCTAGAAGGCGGCAAGCGGCAGGAAAGCGGCAAAAGGCGGGCGAATGCGGGCAGGAAGAAGGAATCTGCTCCCGGCAGGAATCGAACAGGATGTCACAATTGCACCGGCTGTCGACGTCAGCCCCCCTCAGCCGAGGGCTGAGGGTGTCAGCATAGAGGCAAGGCCTTACGCGGTCGACAGGATTCGAACCTATGCGGGAGATCCCATCTGATTTCGAGTCAGACCCCTTAACCACTCGGGCACGACCGCTTGATGACATCTCATTCAATCAATGGTATAAGTACTCTCATATGTACGGCAACACGAGGGGCCAACAATTCCCGGCCCTAAAACGACAGCCAGGACCGAACCTCAAGTGCCCAAAGGTGGGGCAAATGACTGGGCAGGGCTGTCGGGTCCAACAACCCCTGCTATGACGGTTCTAGTGATGAGCCTGCTGACTACTGTCTTGAAGCCGGTTTTGGCTGCAGGTCTTGACCCCTCCTTTGCACTTGCTGTAGCTTACCCTTCATCGTCACTCCCCAGCAGTTGAGCCAAAGTCAGATCCACAAGCAAAGGAGGGGAGGCAGTCACCAGGATTGACGAGGAGGTGTTTGAGGCCAGCAATGAGTGTATGGTGTGTGAGGCCAAAGTCAAGGGGTGTGTTACAAAACCCCAGGCAGGAACGAAAGCAGGGGTGTGTGTGTGTGTGTGTGTGTGTGTGTGTGTGTGTGTGTGTGTGTGTGTGTGTGTGTGTGTGTGTGTGTGTGTGTGTGTGTGTGTGTGTGTGTGTGTGTGTGTGTGTGTGTTGCAATGTCGAGTAAGGCGAGCACTGATGAAAGCTGGAACGTAATGGGCGAGCGGCAAGCTGTGGCGTGGGCGTTTGAAACCCGGCTGGCTGACCAAGCTGAGCTGGCTGACCCGACCGCAATTAAGAAGCCGGGGAGATTGTGCGTGTGTTAAGAAAACTGGCCGCGAGTAGGAACGTACTGATATTGTCGGAAGATGAAGTCCCCACAGAACCGCCGCAGGAGCCAAGGAATATTGTAGCATATGTGTAGATATAGAAGTCCAGTACTGGTGCTGAGAGTATGTAGGACGTAAGAAGCACTCTCGTAAAGCGACCGGACCGAAGGCCCGTAGTAGTAAGTTGAGAGTATGTAGTAGCTGACAATATCGAGTAAAGTAGGTAGGTAGATAGGCTGGAACTGCTGCTGAACAGGTAGCAAAACAGGGGAGCATGCCGAGACGTCGCAGTGCATGCGCGAGCAAAACAAGACAGGCAAAGCAAGTGCAAGACCACTATGTGCGGATGTTACCGTAGACTGACCTGCAGGCAGGAACGAAAGCATCCGGCAGCCAGCAACCAGTGTCAATAACCGACGGCAAGAAGAGGAACATGCGAGGGCGGGAGAAAAGCAGGAACACACGTGAGCGCCGCAACCTAACTATGCTGAACCTAACTGAACTGCAAGGCGAACAAGGAAACAGACAGATATGGCAAACAGTGCGCATGGGATGCCGTACGACAATGCAAAGATGCGCATGCCAGGGAAAGGAGGACTGGTGGGCGGGCTCCTAGTGAGCTCCCCACCACACCAGGCCCCGAGTGCCTCCATGCATGCGGGCACCAGGGGACGTGTGCAAAACCCATGGGCACAAGGCAAAGAGTAGGCAGTACGCAAGTGACAGGCACAGACGCTATGTAACCGCGAAGAACCCAGTGAAGTGACGCGACGCCACGGAGGGGCCACCAAGCCGCCCAGCGCTGGCGCGTAGAACCCAGAAGCTACATGGAGAGGGCCGTGCGGTCGGATAACTGCAGTTGCCACTTGGAAGAGGAAGCCGCCCAGAGCGCCTGGAGCTCCGAGGGTACCACTGGTGGAGTGAAGGTGGGGATCAAGCTCCAAAACGCTCCAAAACGCACGCCGCGAACACGGGGTGACTAGCGACGCGAACTTGGCAGCTGAGCTCCGGTCCATGTCGCCCGCGTCTCGAGGATGGTCTTGGGTAATGCGAGTGCCAACTAACACGCCGCAACGCACACATACCTTTGCGAAGCAACGACCCAATTTACGTGCTGAAGTTGCAATGTCGAGTAAGGCGAGCACTGATGAAAGCTGGAACGTAATGGGCGAGCGGCAAGCTGTGGCGTGGGCGTTTGAAACCCGGCTGGCTGACCAAGCTGAGCTGGCTGACCCGACCGCAATTAAGAAGCCGGGGAGATTGTGCGTGTGTTAAAATAACTGGCCGCGAGTAGGAACATACTGGGATGTCGGAAGATGAAGTCCCCACAGAACCGCCGCAGGAGCCGAGGAATAGGGTAGCGTATGTACATATAGAAGTCCAATACTGGTGCTGAGAGTAAGTAGGACGTAAGAAGCACTCTCGTAAAGCGACCGGACCGAAGGCCCGTAGTAGTAAGTTGAGAGTATGTAGTAGCTGACAATATCGAGTAAAGTAGGTAGGTAGATAGGCTGGAACTGCTGCTGAACAGGTAGCAAAACAGGGGAGCATGCCGAGACGTCGCAGTGCATGCGCGAGCAAAACAAGACAGGCAAAGCAAGTGCAAGACCACTATGTGCGGATGTTACCGTAGACTGACCTGCAGGCAGGAACGAAAGCATCCGGCAGCCAGCAACCAGTGTCAATAACCGACGGCAAGAAGAGGAACATGCGAGGGCGGGAGAAAAGCAGGAACACACGTGAGCGCCGCAACCTAACTATGCTGAACCTAACTGAACTGCAAGGCGAACAAGGAAACAGACAGATATGGCAAACAGTGCGCATGGGATGCCGTACGACAATGCAAAGATGCGCATGCCAGGGAAAGGAGGACTGGTGGGCGGGCTCCTAGTGAGCTCCCCACCACACCAGGCCCCGAGTGCCTCCATGCATGCGGGCACCAGGGGACGTGTGCAAAACCCATGGGCACAAGGCAAAGAGTAGGCAGTACGCAAGTGACAGGCACAGACGCTATGTAACCGCGAAGAACCCAGTGAAGTGACGCGACGCCACGGAGGGGCCACCAAGCCGCCCAGCGCTGGCGCGTAGAACCCAGAAGCTACATGGAGAGGGCCGTGCGGTCGGATAACTGCAGTTGCCACTTGGAAGAGGAAGCCGCCCAGAGCGCCTGGAGCTCCGAGGGTACCACTGGTGGAGTGAAGGTGGGGATCAAGCTCCAAAACGCTCCAAAACGCACGCCGCGAACACGGGGTGACTAGCGACGCGAACTTGGCAGCTGAGCTCCGGTCCATGTCGCCCGCGTCTCGAGGATGGTCTTGGGTAATGCGAGTGCCAACTAACACGCCGCAACGCACACATACCTTTGCGAAGCAACGACCCAATTTACGTGCTGAAGTTGCAATGTCGAGTAAGGCGAGCACTGATGAAAGCTGGAACGTAATGGGCGAGCGGCAAGCTGTGGCGTGGGCGTTTGAAACCCGGCTGGCTGACCAAGCTGAGCTGGCTGACCCGACCGCAATTAAGAAGCCGGGGAGATTGTGCGTGTGTTAAAATAACTGGCCGCGAGTAGGAACATACTGGGATGTCGGAAGATGAAGTCCCCACAGAACCGCCGCAGGAGCCGAGGAATAGGGTAGCGTATGTACATATAGAAGTCCAATACTGGTGCTGAGAGTAAGTAGGACGTAAGAAGCACTCTCGTAAAGCGACCGGACCGAAGGCCCGTAGTAGTAAGTTGAGAGTATGTAGTAGCTGACAATATCGAGTAAAGTAGGTAGGTAGATAGGCTGGAACTGCTGCTGAACAGGTAGCAAAACAGGGGAGCATGCCGAGACGTCGCAGTGCATGCGCGAGCAAAACAAGACAGGCAAAGCAAGTGCAAGACCACTATGTGCGGATGTTACCGTAGACTGACCTGCAGGCAGGAACGAAAGCATCCGGCAGCCAGCAACCAGTGTCAATAACCGACGGCAAGAAGAGGAACATGCGAGGGCGGGAGAAAAGCAGGAACACACGTGAGCGCCGCAACCTAACTATGCTGAACCTAACTGAACTGCAAGGCGAACAAGGAAACAGACAGATATGGCAAACAGTGCGCATGGGATGCCGTACGACAATGCAAAGATGTGTGTGTGTGTGTGTGTGTGTGTGTGTGTGTGTGTGTGTGTGTGTGTGTGTGTGTGTGTGTGTGTGTGTGTGTGTGTGTGTGTGTGTGTGTGTGTGTGTGTGTGTGTGTGTGCTGCAGCAGCATCTGCTGTGTTAAGAAAACTGGCCGCGAGTAGGAACGTACTGATATTGTCAGAAGATGAAGTCCCCACAGAACCGCCGCAGGAGCCGAGGAATATTGTAGCATATGTGTAGATATAGAAGTCCAGTACTGGTGCTGAGAGTATGTAGGACGTAAGAAGCACTCTCGTAAAACGACCGGGCCTGCAGGCAGGAACGAAAGCATCCGGCAGCCAGCAACCAGTGTTCATAACCGATGGCAAGAAGAAGAACATGCGAGGGCGGGAGAAAGGCAGGAACACACGTGAGCAGCGCGACCTAACTATGCCGAACCTAACTAAAATGCAAGGCGAATGAGGAAACAGGCAGATATGGCAAAAAGTGCGCATGGGATGCCGTACTACAATGCACAGGTGCGCATGCCAGGGGAAGGAGGACTGGTGGGCGGGCTCCCAGTGAGCTCCCCACCACACCAAGCCCCGAGTGCCACCATGCATCTGCTGTGTGCATGGCTCCAGTTGCTTGCTTGACAAGTGACCTACGAAGCTGACACGCACAGCTTGCTGCAGCCTCAAGCTAAGCAATTCTTCTCAGCAGAGTTATACATTAGTGACGACAGAGGGTGAGTGCGTGGGAGCGGCGCGCACCAGTTGAGGCATGCATGTGGGGTGCGCTTGTGTGCATGCGTGCAGCAGCTGATGGGCGGTCACACACGGAGGCCGGTCTGGAGCAGCTACGATGCCTTCCGAGCCAGCTTGATGATGTGCATGTTATGTACGTGGGGGCGCACATGCAGGCTATACGCATAAAGCACACCGTGTATCGACCCGCACCCATGATGTGGCACATGCTGGTCAACAACATCAGGTTGCTGTATGTATGTCACCCACAGAAGTGCCTATATGTGGCCCACACGCAGCAGTGGATGCTTAACTATGGAAGCCATCTACCTCACCAGACGCCTTGTCCAGTACTGAGCGATGTAAGAGGTCCTCACTGTAGAGTCGATTAGTGTTGGACATGCAGGTTCCAGGGCCAGGTGACTGCCAGGCCTTATGCAAGGCCTTACCCTTAGCGTACCGGTTAGGCATCATGTGTGTAATGATACTGCAATGATAAGAGCAATCACATAGGCTTGTCTAGTATGTTAAGGATGCATAGAAGCTCTAAGTGATGTTAGCATCTCGTGGACATGGTCACATGGTTCCCATGCAGAAATATACTCTGTTGTTACATCATCAACACTTGCTCGATGGGCAGATAGGCAGCACCAAACATGTGAGATACTGAGCAAAGACGCCAGGAGTGTCGGCTTTCCACACAGGGGGCAGCAGATTCCCATGCATGAGGGTGTCGACTTTATAGATGAGAGGTGCCAACGTAAATTCTTTGACGATTCTTGACAGCCTCCTACACAGGTGACGTTAGTTGGCTTCCAGTTTTCATGATGCAGCAGTTAGTTCTGCCCTTAGCAGCAGGAGGCTAGCACCAGTTTCCCAGCTTCATCCACGCATTGCGTGGTGGAACCAGAGTGTGGAGCAGTGTTTATTTTGTTGGAAGCTACATGCACCCCTCTTTGGTTTGGTAAGCAGCACATACACGCATGATGGGTAGGAATGTGATGGTGACCGGACATATGGCGATGCTGTTCCTTTCAGGGTGCAGACTGGGCCACTGGGAACATGTACCCATGTTTTGGTGTGTGATAGGAGGGCAAAAGGGTTGTTGTGCGGTGTTTGGGGCACGTGCAAAACCCCAAAATGCCCCCACTGAGGATTGAACTCAGGACCTTTCCCTTACGAAGGGAACGCTCTACCGCTAAGCTATAGAGGCAAGGCCTTACGCGGTCGACAGGATTCGAACCTATGCGGGAGATCCCATCAGTCAGACCCCTTAACCACTCGGGCACGATAGCGCCGCGTCGTTGCCGCGGCCGGGGGTACCGTAAATCCCTTGGGGGCCCTGTAATGTAATGCCAGTCTGCCGGGGCCGTGTCCGACGATTTGTTCGGTTGGGTTCTGTTTCCGCTTGCCTGTTTTCCGGCAAGGGCATGGTAGTCGGTGAAGCCGCCATGCAGGTTATCCCAGGTCTGTGGTGCTGGTCGACGTGGTCGCCGACGGTTGGTTGGGGCGTCTTCGTCGTGATTGGTACCTGCGTTAGCACGGGCGTCACGTCCACCACCATTGCCTTCATCATCGCCGTAGTGGTGGTCGTCAGCGCCGTTGTTGCCTGGCGGTGGACGGACGTTGGGCGCCAATGGTTTGAAGTCGGCGTTCTTCTCCAGCTCCACGGCGTACTTGTAGGCAGGTAGCCCGCCAGGTTGCTTGTGTTGGCAGGGCGTCCCGCAAAGATGGAGGCAGCCAGAGAGCCGGGTTGCAGGTGGCGTGGAGGGCGGAGATGCTTGCTGCAAGAACGGCTGATGGCTCCAATGGGCAATTGATGGGCAAACCTCCGCATTATCCTACGGCGTTTACGCATTGTCCCAGGGTGTTTACGTATCGTCATATGGCGTTTACACATTGTCGTTCACGCGTTGTCATTTACGTTTTATTAACGTCGCTCAGTGAAAGGCGTCCACCCCCTATAGCCGTGTACGCATTGTCATATGGCGTGTACACATTGTCATATGGTGTGTACGCATTGTCCTATGGCGTGTACGCATTGTCCTATGGCGTGTATGCATTGTCCTATGGCGTTTACAACCTAATGTTTACGAGGTATCGTTTACACACTGTCATTTACGCATTGTCTTATACGCATTGTCTTATGACATTTACGCATTGTCCTACATACGACGTGTACGTATTGTCCCATGGCATGTACCTATTGTACTATGGCGTTTTTTTAGCATCACGCCATGCGGTACTGTACGTCATATGGCATTTACACATTGTCGTTTACACGTTGTCATTTACGTTTTATCAACGTCGCTCAGTGAAAGGCGTCCACCCCCTATAGCCGTGTACGCATTGTCATATGGCGTGTACGCATTGTCCAATGGCGTGTACGCATTGTCCTATGGCGTTTACAACCTAACGTTTACGCGGTGTCGTTTACACACTGTCGTTTACACATTGTCTTATACGCATTGTCTTATGACATTTACGCATTGTCCTACGACGTGTATGTATTGTCCTGTAGCGTGTACGTATTGTGCTATGGCATTTGTTTGGCGTCACACCATGCAGTACTGTACGTCATATGGCGTTTACACATTGTCGTTCACACGTTCTTATTTACGTTTTATTAACGTCGCTCAGTGAAAGGCGTCCACCCCCTATAGCCGTGTACGCATTGTCATATGGCGTGTACGCATTGTCCTATGGCGTGTATGCATTGTCCTATGGTGTTTACGCATTGTCCTATGGCGTGTACGCATTGTCCAATGGTGTGTACGCATTGTCATATGGCGTGTACGAATTGTCCTATGGCGTGTACGCATTGTCCTATGGCGTGTACGCATTGTCCTATGGCGTTTACAACCTAACGTTTACGAGGTATGGTTTACACACTGTCGGTTACGCATTGTCTTATACGCATTGTCTTATGACATTTACGCATTGTCCTACGACGTGTACGTATTGTCCTATGGCATGTACGTATTGTACTATGGCGTTTTTTTGGCGTCACGCCATGCTGTACTGTACGTCATATGGCATTTACACATTGTCGTTTACACGTTGTCATTTACGTTTTATCAGCGTCGCTCAGTGAAAGGCGTCCACCCCCTATAGCCGTGTACACATTGTCATATGGCGTGTACGCATTGTCCTATGGTGTGTACGCATTGTCCTATGGCGTGTACGCATTGTCCTATGGCGTTTACAACCTAACGTTCACGCGGTGTCGTTTACACACTGTCGTTTACGCATTGTCAGGGGGGGTGCCAGGAATCACACGGAGGGCTGGGGTGACGTATAGGCAATGAGGGGAGAAGAGGGGGAGAAGGGGGGTGACAGGGCGTGTCAAAACCCACAGTAAGAATATCACAACTGCGAATGGCTCATTAATTAAGTTATAGTTCAGCTGACAATAGAGTGTGGGCGGGTTTCCTATATAGTAACCATAAAACTGCGAATGGCTCATTAAATCAGTTATAGTTTAGTTGACAATACAGTGTGGGCGAGGGAGGTGAGGAAGGCAGTTGGAGACCGTGCCCTAACCCATGCTGTACAGTACGCCCAGGTGAGATGGTGGTACTGAGATGCCGCTGGAGTGATCAGCAAAGTTGGAATGATGAGGGAGCGGCGAGGGGGATGGGGAGCTTGAAGTGGGGTGGGAGCCTGTGTCATTACCCATACCGTACTACACATGGCCAGGTGAGATGGTGATACGGAGATGCTGCGGGAGTGGTCAGAGGTGCTGGAGTGATGAAGGGGTGGTGAGGGGAGTGGGGAGCATGGAGGGGGGTGGGAGAGCGTGTCGAAACCCATGTCGTACTGTGTTGCCGTACTACAATTGGTAATGTATAGAATTGATGCAGGGGTGGTCAGAGGAGCTGGAGTGATGATGGGGTGGCGAGATGAGTGGGGAGCATGGAGGGGGGTGGGAGAGCGTGTCGAAACCCGCGTCGTACTGTGTTGCCGTACGACAACACACCTAATGGTGATGTACAAGATTGATGCAGGGGTGGCCAGAGGAGCTGGAGTGATGAGGGGGTGGCGAGGGGAGTGGGGAGCACGGAGGGGGGTCGGAGACCGTGTCATAACCCAACCCGTACTGTACCGCCAGTTGTTGTGGCGAGGGGGGAGATGGTGCCAGGAGTCACAAGGAAGGTCGGGGTGACGTGTAGGCGACGAGGGGAGAAGAGGGGGAGGAGGGGGGTGGGAGGCCGTGTCGAAACCCAAGCCGTACTGTACTGCCAGTTGTTGTGGCGAGGGGGGGATGGTGCCAGGAATCACAAGGAGGGCTGGGGTGACGTGTAGGCGACGAGGGGAGAAGAGGGGGAGGAGGGGGGTGGGAGAGCGTGTCAAAACACATGCCGTACAGATGCCGTACAAGTGTACGACAGCTGCCGTACGCTGCCGTACCGTTGTCGTTGCCGTACAGTTGCTGTACATGTCGTACACCACATGACGTCTTGTTACACAGTACGGCAACTGTGCCGTACAGTTTGCTGTCGTACAGTGTGTTGTCGTACTCGAGATCTCTCAGAACACCATCCCCACAGGCCCAGGCATCATCTCCAAGGGTGCCCAGGAAGTCGCCAAGAGGTCGCCACCTGGCTCGAACCAGAGACCTCTGGATGGATAAGCCACGACCATAAGAATGTACGACATAAGGAGGTTGCCAAAAAATTCCGAACAGACAGACGGACGGATACAATTTCGATAGCGCCGCGTCGTTGCCGCGGCCGGGGGTACCGTAAATCCCTTGGTGCCCCGTAGTCGTTATGGTTCCAGTTGGCGTATATGTATACAACGAGTAGGGCAACAATGCGTATATACGTAGGGACGATGCGTTAGGCGACAATGCGTAGGGGAACAATGCGTAGGGAAAGAATGCGTAGGACGACAATGCGTAAGGCAACAATGCGTAGGATAATAATGCGCAGGGAGACAATGCGTAGGGCAACAATACGTAGGGTGACAATGCGTAGGGCAACAACGCGTAGGGAAAGAATGCGTAGGGTGACAATGCGTAAGGCAACAATGCGTATGGCAACAATGCGGAGGGAGACAATGCGTAGGGCAACAATGCGTAGGGAAAGAATGCGTATTGTGGTCCGCCGGCATAACATACCAAGCGCGGGAATATGCCGTAGGGAGGTAGGGGCGAGAGAGGAAGTGGGGGAGGGACTGATGGGAGAGAGAGAGAGACGTACCAGAAGAGAGGTGGAAAAGAAGGATAGGGAATAGCCACAAACAGTAGAGTGCGTTGGTGTGGGGGGCGACAACTTGGGTTACGGCGTTCAGGAGGAGGAGAAAAAGAGGAGTGCAACAGCGTAGTGGCAATTAACTGGATGTGATGAACGGCGGTATGCTGAAGCATGACAACGATATGCCGTACGGAGGTAGGGGCGAAAGAGAGAGTGGGGGAGGGAGTGCCGGGAGAGAGAGAAAGAGAGAGAAAGACGGAGGTAGGAGGAATGGAGGGAACTAGAAGAGAGGTGGAAATAGCCACAAAAAGGCTGAAAATTGCCAATGAATGCTAAGTGATGACGCAATGTGCGGTCGGAGATGGATACGTAGGTGGCACCTAATACGGACAGTTTCTTGTTTGCTGGTTGCAGCCGTTGCCGCATGGTTGCAATTGTTCTGCACGGATTTGTACACCGTTGAGTTCGATGTGTCAGTACCTGCCGGATCATTGGGGTCTTTGCAGTTGGTCAGTCAAAACACGGCTGTTGACCGTGTGACAAACGGAAGGCGCATCTTGTATATGTCGCTTGTCAATTGGTTAATGCAGTTGTTTACGAGCTAGCTGTTAACGGTCGAGAGCATGGGGCGTTTCGTGTACGTTGATCGGCATATGGTTAATCGAACACTGGTTATTTTGCCGTCATTCAGAGGTCGTCTCAAGGTAGTTTCGCTGTTGCTAAAATAACATTCTGCAGTCGTTAAACGGTCCTTGTCCGTTTACGCAAAGAAGATACCATACGTGATACTGGCTTAAAGATCAGCGTCCTTCCACCGCCTAGCCGTACACGCATTGTATAGTTCACCCGTCTGGTCGTATACGCGTTGTACATTGTACCGTTGCCGTACACATTATCGCCCTACACATCGTTACCCTACACATTGTCGCCCCACGCCTTATCGGCCTACGCAATGTTGCCCTACGCATTGTTACCCTACACATTGTTGTCTTACGCATTGTTGCCCTACGCATTGTTTTCCTACGCATTGTTCCTACGCATCGTTGCTCTACGCATTGTCGCCCTACGCTTTCTAGGGTGCTGTTTTCCTACAAAAACGCATTGTCTTCCTACGCATTGTTCATACGCATTGTTGCCCCTACGCATTGTCGCCCCACGCATCGATCCCCGACGCATTGTCGCCCTGCGCCTTCTCGGCGTACGCATTATTGCCCTACGCCTTGTTGCACCTTGTCGCCCTACGCATTGTTACCCCACGCATCGTCACCCTACGCATTGTTTCTCTACGCATTGTTCTTACGCATTGTCGCCCTACGCATTGTCATGCAACGTGTTGTTCCATAACGCACGGTTACCCAAAAACGTGTTGTTTTCCTACGCATTGTTCAGATGCATTGTTGGCCCTACGCATGGTCGCCCTACGCATCGTTGCCCAAATGCATCGTCGCCCTACGCCTTCTCGGCCTACACATTGTTGCACTACGCATTGTTACGCCTTCTCGCCCTACGCATTGTTGCCCTACGCATTGTTATCCAACATATTCTTCAATAACGCATTGCTACCCAAAAACGCATTGTTTTCCTACGCATTGTTCTTACGCATTGTTCTTACGCGTTGTTCTTACGCATTGTTCGTTCCTACGCATTGTCACCCTACGCATTGTTACACCTTCTCGTCCTACGCATTGTCGCCCTACGCATTGTCGCCCTACGCATTGTTTCCCTACGCATTATTCCTACGCATCGCTGCCCTACGCATTGTTATCCAACGTATTCTTCCCTTACGCATTGTTACCCTACGCATTACTGCTATACGCATTGTCGCCCAACGGATTATCGCCCAACGCATTATTATTTTACACTTTGTTGCCCACCGCATTGTTACCCTACGCATTGTTATCCAACGTATTCTTCCCTTACTCATTGTTACCCTACGCATTACTGCTATACGCATTGTTGCCCAACAGATTATCGCCCAACGCATTATTATTTTACACTTCGTTGCCCACCGCATTGTTACCCTACGCATTGTAGTACGCATTGTAGTACGCATTGTATTGCGCACCCCCCTGTGTGTCGTCCTACGTATTGTAAACACTGTTTTGCGCCCACTCTCTCTCTCCCCAGGACGGACTCGTTTGCGACGCCGTTCTCCAGCCGCTCCAGCTCAAGCCGTGCCTGGCCGGCTACGCCAAACACTAGGTACCAATACGGCACAACCACTCCGCCGCTCACACACTGCCTGCGCCTGGCCGTATACGCATCGCAACGATGCATCGTCTACACACAATACGCAATACGTAACGACATAGCCGTGTAGCGCAGCCGACATAGCGACCAAAACGGTCCCCCCGTCATATGGCATGTGCGCATTGTCCTATGGCGCTTACGCATTGTCCTATGGCGTGTACGTATTGTCCTATGGCGTTTACACACTGACGTTTACACGATGTCGTTTACACACTGTCATTTACGCATCGTGTTAGACGCATTGTCTTATGACATTTACGCATTGTCCTACGACATGTACGTATTGTACTATGGCATGGACGCTTTTGTTTGCGTCACACCATGCCGTACTGTACGACAAGGTGAAATGCCCTACGCATTGTTCCTACGCATCGTCGCCCTACGCATTGTTATTCAACGTATTCTTCTATAACGCATTCTTACCCTACGCATTACTGCCCTACGCACTGTTGCCCTACGGATTAATGCCCAGCGCATTCTTGTGATGGTTGTGGCATGCTGTACAGATGTACGGTAATGTACGGACAGTGTTAGACGCATCGTGTTAGACGCATTGTCTTATGACATTTACGCATTGTCCTACGATATGTACGTATCGTACTATGGCAGGTCATAACCCAACCCGTACTGTACCGCCAGTTGTCGTGGTGAGGGGGGAGATGGTGCCAGGAGTCACAAGGAGGGTTGGGATGACGTGTAGGTGACGAGGGGAGAAGAGGGGAAGGAGGGGGGTGGGAGGCCGTGTCGAAACCCAAGCCGTACTGTACTGCCAGTTGTTGTGGCCAGGGGGGGATGGTGCCAGGAATCACAAGAAGGGCTGGGGTGACGTGTAGGCGACGAGGGGAGAAGAGGGGGAGGAGGGGGGTGGGAGAGCGTGTCGAAACCCAAGCCGTACTGTACTGCCAGTTGTTGTGGCGAGGGGGGGATGGTGCCAGGAATCACAAGGAGGGCTGGGGTGACGTATAGGCGACGAGGGGAGAAGGGGGGGAGGAGGGGGGTGGGAGGTCGTGTCAAAACACATGCCGTACAGATGCCGTACAAGTGTACGACGGCCGCCGTACGACAGTTGTCGTACACTGCCGTACATGTCGTACACCACATGACGTCTTGCCACACAGTACGGCACAATAGCCGTACAGTATGCTGCCGTACAGTGTGTTGTCGTACTCGAGATCTCTCAGAACACCATCCCCACAGGCCCAGGCATCATCTCCAAGGGTGCCCAGGAAGTCGCCAAGAGGTCGCTACCTGGCTCGAACCGGAGACCTCTGGCTGGCTGGGCACAGGACTGAACGCTTAGCGCCCCAAGGACCTTGCCACCACTTTCGCGGACACACAGACAGATAGTGCCGCGTCGTTGCCGCGGCCGGGGGTACCGTAAATCCCTTGGTGCCCCGTAGTCGTTATGGTTCCAGTTGGCGTATATATGTACAACGAGTAGGGCAACAATGCGTATATACGTAGGGACGATGCGTTAGGCGACAATGCGTAGGGGAACAATGCGTAGGGAAAGTATGTTTATTATGTAACATATTTATATGCAAAACAGTGTTTACGATACGTAGGACGACACACAGGGGGGTGCGCAATACAGTGCGTAGTACAATGCGTAGGGTAACAATGCGGTGGGCAACGAAGTGTAAAATAATAATGCGTTGGGCGATAATCTGTTGGGCAACAATGCGTATAGCAGTAATGCGTAGGGTAACAGTGCGTAAGGGAAGAATACGTTGGATAACAATGCGTAGGGTAACAATGCGGTGGGCAACAAAGTGTAAAATAATAATGCATTGGGCGATAATCCGTTGGGCGACAATGCGTATAGCAGTAATGCGTAGGGTAACAATGCGTAAGGGAAGAATCCGTTGGATAACAATGCGTAGGGCAGCGATGCGTAGGAATAATGCGTAGGGAAACAATGCGTAGGGCGACAATGCGTAGGGCGACAATGTGTAGGGCGACAATGCGTAGGATGAGAAGGTGTAACAATGCGTAGGGTGACAATGCGTAGGAACGAACAATGCGTAAGAACAAGGCGTAAGAACAATGCGTAAGGCAACAATGCGTAGGGCAACAATACGTAGGGTGACAATGCGTAGGGCAACAATACGTAGGGTGACAATGCGTAGGGCAACAACGCGTAGGGAAAGGATGCGTAGAGTGACAATGCGTAAGGCAACAATGCGTATGGCAACAATGCGCAGGGAGACGATGCGTAGGGGAACAATGCGTAGGGAAAGAATGCGTAGGACGACAATGCGTAAGGCAACAATGCGTAGGGCAACAATACGTAGGGTGACAATGCGTAGGGCAACAATACGTAGGGTGACAATGCGTAGGGCAACAACGCGTAGGGAAAGAATGCGTAGGGTGACAATGCGTAAGGCAACAATGCGTATGGCAACAATGCGCAGGGAGACAATGCGTAGGGGAACAATGCGTAAGGAAAGAATGCGTAGGACGACAATGCGTAAGGCAACAATGCGTAGGGTGACAATGCGTAGGGCGACAATGTGTAGGGTAAGAAAGCGTAGGGACGATGCGTAATGCGATAATGCGTAGGGCAACAATGCGTAAGAAAAGATTGCGTAGGGCGATAATGCGTAAGGCAACAATGGATAGGGCAATAATGCGCAGGGAAACAATGCGTAGGGCAACAATGCGTAAGGCGACAATGTGTAAGGCAACAATGCGTAGGGACAATGCGTTAGGCGAGAATGCGTAGGTGAACAGGTATCAACGCGTAAGGCAACAATGCGCAGGGCGACAATGCGCAGGGCAACAATGCGTAGGGACAGTGCGTAGGGTGACAATGCGTAGGGCAACGATGTAGGGCGATAATGCGATACGCGATGGTCGAAGCGATGCTGACCGTACTGTACCATAAACATGCCTCAGCGTGTTTACGTGGCATGTTTGTCGTTCATATGATGAGATTGGCTCGTTGGCGTACGTATTGGAAGTTGGCGTATAGCGAACGTATTGGTCGTTAACAGTATTGTAAGGGATACGACCGTGTGGTTATGACCGTGTCATTGGTGGACGTGTTTGCTCCGGCAACCGTCATAGCTCCAGCAACCGTGGACATCCTAGTGTTATTGGTCGACAACAAGTGAAATTAACTGTTCAGGACATGAAACGTGTGCGATAAGGTTTTGGAAGTGCATAGCACGTAAACGCATAACTACACGAATGGCATAGTACAACTGGCACACCATACGTGGAACATATGGCGTTGTTGACATACAACTACGACCAAGCCCAGTAGGACGACTCCGCAGCGTGTGTGACACTGTTCGTATGGCACAGATCGTGTACCAATGTATGTACGCATAACCGGAATGCATAGAAGACTTTGACGCCAACAAGCGCAATACTAGACGGAATGGCAGAGTACAACTGGCACATTGCGCATGGCTCTGTTCGTATAGCGTGGTATGCGGAGTAATAGTCCTCATCGTAGTACGTACACGAACAGACGCGACGGTACGAAGACACCGGACCCTTCATCAGCATTCACGGCCAAATACGAATGGCACAGTGCGTATGGCCATAAACTTCTAAGTGCGTACAGTGAACCTGTACTTCAATTACGCAAGACCAAAGGTGTGATACCCAAACGCATGACACTGCACGGGTGGCGTGTCATTTCAGGCGCGGGGTACCAAGCGGGTGATGCGGGTGAATCGTTTGGTTGTCAGCACCTCGACGTCGGCGTGCATCTCGAAGGGCTCCTGGAGGAAGTTGATGATGTTGGGCAGGTTGACGGTGGCAATCTCGACCGTGCCGAACTCCTCCAGGTATCCGGGTACGTGCTGAACGACGTCGAGGGTGTTGGCGTACACGGCGTAGTGGTGGTCGTCGTGCGTGAGGGCCATCGGCAGAACGTGCTCGGTGTGGCCGGTCAGGGACGGCTTGACCTGGAGCGGCTGGAGAACGGCCTTGCGAATGAGTCCGTCCTGGGGAAAGAGTGGGCGCAGAGTAGTGTTTACAGGACGTATGACGATACATAAAGTACTGCAGTACGACATGGGCAGTACCACGGCAGTAATGCGTAGAGCAACAATGCGTTATGGAAGAATACGTTGGATAACAATGCGTAGAGCGATGATGCGTAGGAACAATACGTAGGGCAACAATGCGTAGGGCAAGGATGCGTAGGGCAACAATGCGTAGGGCAGCAATGCGGTGGGCAAAAAAGTGTAAAATAAAATGCGTTGGGTAACAATGCGAACAGCAGCGATGCGTAGGGCAGTAATGCGTAGGGTAACAAAGCGTAAGGGAAGAATACAGTGGATAACGATGCGTATGATTACAATGCGTATGGCGAGAATGCGTATAGATACAATGCGTATGGCAACAATGCGTATAATCAGAATACGTAGGGTAATAATGCGTAGGATAACAATGCGTAGGGCAAGAAGGCGTAGTATGGTACGTATAATGCGTACAATAAGGCAAGGAGCGACCCACCTGCGGCCGAGTGCTCTCCGCGTCACCTTCCCACTCCTGTGCCAGTCGGTTCATCCAGTTGACACCGCTTGCGTCGGCGCCGCCGTTGATCTTGGCGATGGCCTTCAGGATGAACTTGCGAACAGCGCGGGTAGGGTGGGCACCGAAGATGAAGGAGGAGTTGGTCCAGACAGTGCCTACGAGGTAAGGTGTTGGTCGTGAAGCAAAACGATAAGCATTGCGGTCATGGGGGTGCGGGATTGGGCCAAATTGGTACGCAGACGGTGTGAATGTTGAGGTTAAGCGTTGTAGCGTAATGTGAAACATCAATTGTTGCGCTTGTGTGATACCGTACATAACATGGGTAGACGGTTATGTCGTTACGTATTACCATATGATGCATTGCACGCATCCAATACGATGTGCATGGCACGGGCAACGTATGGTATCTTTTTTGTCGATAACTTACCGTCGAAGGCCTCGTTCTTGCGGTCAAAGTAGCCGTTGATGTACAGCGCCTGTCCCGTCGCCGCAGCGTGGTCCAGTAGGCGGGCCATGGAGGGAGTGAGAGCAGACGCCCGTGACTTAATGGCCATCTTTACGGGGTTGGGGTCGTTGGGATCTCCGGTGGCTACCATGGCGTCCAGCTTCTTGAACCGCTCGTCGCGTCCGGAGTATTCCGTCAGGGCGCCGTACGGATACACTAACATGGGCGCCTCGTTGGAAGTGTTGCCGGAGTCGGTGGCAGGGTTAGCGCCAAGTGTGCGGAAGCGGTGAGTTGTCAGCGGAATGAAGCGCGTGTGGGGTGATATCTGCGAAGGCATAGGGTACGTAGGGGGGGTAACACGTGTATGTGAGCGGGGGTATGTGGTAAGGTATGTTGATACGCAAAGGCTGTGATACGTAAGTGCTATTAGATGTAAGCGCTACAATTAAGCGGTTTGTTAGGTAAGAGCCATCACTACTCGCGGCGCTATGACCACGGTATGGTGCATTTGGGATCACAGCATTATGCTGGGTATACAACATGACGGTATGTTGCGGGATACGTAACGGTATTGTTGATAAAGTTGATAAGTTTGCATGGTTCCGATCATGGAAAGGTATGTGTAATGCGTCTGAGATTGGGTTTATACGTTCCTCACCGTCACTTGGGCGGCGTCGCCGATATGGAACTGCGTTGACGACACTTGGGCGAGGCGTCCCAGGACCTTGTTGGACTGCACAGGGCCGCCGACGACAGGGTTAATGGTGACGATGTTGCCCAGCGCGTTGACGAGGCGGTTGAGGTAGGGGTCGCTAATTAGCACAACGGCGACCTTGAGAGCGATCTCGCCTTCGTCGTCCTTCGGAACGATGGGGCCCATGAGGACGCTGATGTTGTCGCGTACACCATTCTCGAATGGGCTGGGCTGCGGTCCAAACATGGCAGTTGCCTGGAATTCCAGAGCCGTTGGTTGAGCAGGAGAGCAGCCTGAGGCACTGCTGGATGCAGCGGATATTCTGCGAAAAGGAAATGTGAGGGAGAGAAGTGAGTAGCGTCTTAACGGAAATGGGATTTAGGTAAGCATGCGCGGCGCCAATGTTATTGGTAAGCTGTGAATATGACCCGTGGGTCTGTCGTCGGTCGAAAGGGCTATAAGTACAAAGCCATGCTGGTAAATGTAGCATATAGTCAGCGTGAAATGGCGTAAATTGGCGGTATTGGTTTGTGTGTAAACAGCTGATTGCGGGATGGGAGCGGAAAATACGGGAGCAGGCAGTGACCCTTGGGTCCCGTTTGCTGGAAAATATAGCGAAACTGAAGGCTATTGCGTAAAGCGAAATTGTATGATATTGGAACGCAAGCAAGCGGTTTACGCCATCGGGTTAATAAGTGCAGTGCGAACCTGGTGGAGTCAGTGTTGGCAGGGCGCTTGCCGCTTGACGGAGTATTGGTATCGGCGGCGGTGTCTAGCGGTCTGCGAATGTAGGGCATGAGGGCACGGGGCGAATATTTAATCATTAATCTAAGAGCAGAAGTTATGTGTAGCAATTGTAGGCATCACCACCGTAGCAATAAGACAGCCAGCAACGAGGAAGCAATATGGAATGGCATGACAAGACCGCTAGCAATGGTTGAGAAAACGGCTACATTAGACTAAACTGATAGGTGTGTGGCAAGACGCGCGGCGAGCCTCCTCGGCGTCCTTTTGCGCGGCAATCTTGTAATTTACCTTTTGCCAACAGGTGGCGTCTTGGGCGACATTGCGGGCAGTAACGATACGAACCAGACAATGAGCAAGGTTTAATGACGTGGCGGTATCATGGTAGTGTGAAGCGGCTGGAAAAATAGAATGCTAGTAAACAATTAAAGCGGTGGTGATATTTATAGGAAGTAAGGTACCGACATGACTGGGTGTCGTACATGTTGTCATGTGATGGTCTCGGCATGCTGTCGGGATGAGTTGGCTTCGGAAGGATAAGCGCGCGAATAGCGCGAGCTGCAATGCTTGTCACAGAAAGTTAACGGTGAATACACGTCGTCAAACTACATAGAACATGGAAGAAATGAAGAGTAATGTGTGAAGGGACGAAGTACTGAGTTGGAATTACCTACGCGGGTATATAAAGCGCAGTGCATCGCAGACAATCCATGGCGTTAAATAAAGCGCAGTGCATCGCAGACAATGTAGAAGTATAGCGAAAGTATGAATTTTTGATTGTTAGTACCGTGTAATGGTGTTGGTTATGCTGTAAGTGGTATGTTGTTACCCGTTGTGTTAATTGCAGTGACAAGCAATATGCACCGGCAGTGCAAACTGAAGCCAAGGCGTCCGACATGAGAACAATGAGCCTCGGACACTACGCTGTTGCGACTGACCAAATGAATGGGCTCCCACCTCCCTTCAAGTTCCCCATGCCCCGTGCCGCTCCTTCGTTATTCGAACGATCGCTAAGATCGCTCTGGCGGCATCTGAGTAGCATCGTCTCACATGGGTGTACTGTACGGCATGGGTTAGGGCGCGGTTTTGGACGGCCCTCTTCACCTCCCTCGCGCAGTATTGTCAACTGAACCATAATCGATCAAATGAGCCACTCGCAGTTCGATGGTTACTATATAAGAAATGTGCAGATAGCGTATGCATTGGACCGGATGGCGTAGAAATGCAGGCGGTTAACCGTTCAAAGCATCATTCATGCATGTCAGGCGCCATCTCAAAAAAACATGACACACATCCGTACAGTATACGCTGCCGTTCACTATTTGTTGCCAAGAGGCCTTTCGAAAACGGCATGTTGCCAAGAGGCGTTCAGTCTTCCATATTTTACGGCATGGGTATGACACCCTGCTCGCCCTGAATAGCATGAACCAACTTGTAGCCCCCCCTCCCAAACCATGCTCTTCCATTTGCAGGTGTTTCCTTTCCTTATTTCCCGGCCCTCTTCTATTTGTCTCCACTCCTCCTGCGTCCGTTGTTCTCTCTCCTAGCATTTTTCTTCTCTACCCTTTTCGCGCCTACCTCCATACGGCATATCCCCGACGGCATACCAACGTGCACCAACCAATCACGTGAACCAACCAAAGCGACGTGCCAAATTATGCGAGACAATCGAGTGGCACTTGTAACTCTACGGATACCAAGCACCGGGTGCCTCGGACGGATAGCCTCGACCGTTCCAGCCAGGCGGCGGTGGCGTGTCAGTGAGTTGTAGTTGCGACGTGTCGGGCGGCTTGGCGCTGGTCCATAAGCAGTTCCAGTCCAGCCGAGGCTCAACGGCATGGTCGGCGAGGAGCTGGGGAAGCACAGCGTTTCGAGAATCATACCCGGCTCCAAGCAGCCGCCTAGCCAGGCGTCAACGTGCGCACCGCCAGGGCTCCAACCCGCTATCTCGTCCTGGGACCAGCAAACGCGTCTGCCGGCGGATGTTGTCATGGATAGCGCAACGCCCAGGGCGTTCATCGGTAAGAGGACATCAGGAAGCTGGCGACCGTTGTATCGCACGGTCGCAAGGACAGGCGGCAATGGCCGTCTGCGGGCGGCGCACAATGCGCTCCACTCCTTGCGAGACCGAGCGTCGAAGATGGTGGCCTGCCGTGCGTCGTTCTCGACGATTGCCTCACGAGCAGACGTTATTATGTTGTTGAGAAGCGGCTGCGTGAGGTGCAGCAGAGGGACGGTTGCTTCCAGTTGGTCTCTACAGCAAGTTCAAACGGCGGCGATAATTGCGGCCATTAGCGTGATGAAAGGCAGCTGATGATACAACGGAAGAGATGGTTTTCATAAATGTGGATTGGCAGCAAACTGTACTGACAATGCGTCTAACACGATGCGTCTAACACTGTCCGTACATTACCGTACATCTGTACAGCATGCCACAACCATCAGAAGAATGCGCTGGGCAACAATCCGTAGGGCAACAGTGCGTAGGGCAGTAATGCGTAGGGTAAGAATGCGTTATGGAAGAGTACGTTGAATAACAATGCGTAGGGCGATGATGCGTAGGAACAATGTGTAGGGCATTTCACCTTGTCGTACAGTACGACATGGTGTGACGCAAACAAAAGCGTCCATGCCATAGTACAATACGTACATGTCGTAGGACAATGCGTAAATGTCATAAGACAATGCGTCTAAGGGTCATGCAGCAGGATTGCGGTACAAGACGTGTACGTGCGTGGTAATATATACATATGCGGTACATTAATTTACAAGAGTAGGGAGATGCGTGAGCGTAGCGGAGATCATTGGGTATTTTGTCGCGGGGATGAAGATCAAACGGGACATACGAGCAGGAACGAGAATATGCTTACCGTGTGGGCCTTTCAGCAAGCGTCGTTCTGTGCGGTTCAGGTTGTGCCGCCGGCGGGTAGTCTCGCCTGTGTCAGGGTACGGTGTAATGTGCATAATAAGAATAGGTGCATGACTGGACAAATTTCAAATTACGGCATGGATGTTAGGAGAAGATGTAGCAAAGCGTGAGGGATTGCATGCGTATGTAGGTTGCACGACGTAAGCATCAAGGTAAAATGGAAGGGCATGCGTGTAAACGGACACGAACTGCATACAGTGATGAAGTGCACAATGGAACAGGAGTTGCATGCGTACAGGTGAGTGTCGTACAGGGGTGAGTCGCTGAGCATACATGAATGCAGGCGTGTGTCTAACGAGTTGGTTTCAAGTTGTTTCTGTACCCCAGAACGCTGCCGTTTTCGAAACAATCATTACGACCCGTTGCAGTTTCTCACGTTAACGAGCTTACCTGGTTTGCGGATCCATAGAAGGAACGGGAATGCCCCGCGGTAGCGACTTGGTCGGTTCAGAAGATACCCGTTCACAGACCATTCGGTAGTAGGTATCGGCGTTTGGCATTACGCGATACCGGACGTTAATGGTAGGCACGAAAGCGTGGCGGGACTGCGATACAGCGCTGGCGAGGTTGGCGACGTCAGCAACGTGGGGCATGACTGCGGTACTTGCGGATGTGTCAACAATAGCGAGGCCGGGAAGCCACCGCGTGAAGCCACCGCCACGTCTGATGCTGACAAGGGGTTCGATGTCCTCTTGGGGGACGGACAGCACGCGGACGTCACCGAACAGGGAAGTGCCGGCAACGTAGAACGCCTGCCGACCCAGGTCGTCCTGCAGCACAAGGAGACATGCGTGAATAGGCGGCACGACGGCCTCAGAGGTGTTGGAGGAACGAGGTGGTAGCGAGGAGGGTGGGGAACATGTAGGGGGATGGAGAGCGTGTCGAAATTCATGCCGTACTACGTTGCCGTACATCCAGATGCAGTACACATGGTCGGGGTGAATCGGACAAACAGAGCGTGCTGCTGGTTGGCAGCGGTCGTGCACGGTGCCCATGGTTACGTAACGACATGTGTAAAGGAAGCGACACCATCGAGTGGTCATGGCATGTGCGTAGCACTCAATATTTCTCGGTAAGGATGTGGCAGTTGGAAGCATTTGAGTGGCATCTTCGCTGCTGAACTATCAGCCTTAACATCACTTACAATGCGAGCGTACACAAACGTCTTGGCTTGCTCGGGCAAGCGCAAGCTGGAGTTCCAGACAAGGTTGGTGCGCCCATCCAGGCTGAACATGGCACCTGGAAGGCAAGCGATTGGCCAAGCGAGCCAGCATCTCCTCCACGGATGCCGGATCGACGCTGTCACCGGCGGCGGTTTTCATGGTCACAACAACTTGGCTGAAGAAGCGTTCCGGCAGGAGTGCTGAAGCAACATCGACAGATACAAGGCCGTTGTCTGCAACCTTGTAGGCCGACCATTTTCCAACGCTACCAGGGCCGCCATGCTGAGTATTTCGATAGAGGATGGTAGCCGTTTGGATATCATCATAGACGACGATCCCAAGTCGTGTAGATGGCGGAAGGGCATTGTTCAAGCGATCCAGGGTGATGGCGCTCCCTGCATAGATTAAGCCGTCAGTACATCAATAAACGTGTTTACATTAGATAATGTAATGTTGATACCTTCAAGTCGTGGGAACGGCTTGCAAGTTCCGAAGTCCACGCCCATCCTCCGCATAGCCGCAATTAATGGACCTTGCTGAATTATGGTTGGAGCGAGCACGAGACTACGTTGAATGCGAGCAGCCATGATTATGTAGTTATGCAGAAAAGAAAGAAAGGCACATGAAAAGGGAACGTAAAATGGGACGTTTCAAATTTACGCCACGACGAAAGCAAAGTAGTAGGCGTTGAGTTGTATTAACAGAAGGTGAGAGATGTGAGCACACCATTACAAAGCGTGACCGCACAAGGATAACTGTACGAGAACCCTGGTGATGTACGACCCCATGTCACGACGGGAAACTGATGCCTCGCGAGGTCAGAACGCACGCCTACAAGCACAAGTAGCATGTACTTAATTGACAATCTTTGTGCGTAATAGCCGTCCATTAGGTGGTCCCGAAATTGACGCATCTAGCGCGATGGAACCAATATATCTGACAGAAGCCGAATTCCAGAAATTAACGCAAGCATTTTCAAAACGGTTGTGGATACACGAGCAGGAAGTAGTGGTGCATGAGATCGGCAGCAGCGTGGTGAGTGTTCATTACGGCAATCGAGAGTCAGCGAGCAGAGTATTGGTTACAAAGTAGCATAGCGCAAGATTTGCATGTTTCGCGGGATGCACGTCGGAGAAGATACGTTTTGTTCACGATTGGGCGAATTGTCCTTGCCTGCTCGCTACCATTAACTGCATGTCCTCTGCCTAATTCCTTCGTGCCCCAGTTGTTGAACGACAACAAGTACTCCACGCCAATCGAGGAATCTGGCGACAGCTGGAACCTCTTCCATTTCTCAGCCAAGCCTTGCGTTCTCGTGGGAGGAAGCCGCGTTCCATGCGTTTCGGTTGACGGAGACCTTCAACGCAGCGTGTGGCATCTCGCGGCTCGCTTCTCATGTATATCGGCAGAGGGTCTATCGATAAACGCACCAGAGGACGTGGCATTCGTACGTTTTCACTCCCCGGACACCAGCACACGGTGGCAGTACGAGTTGGATTGGATCGTACCTCTACGCCAGCAGCCGTGCAGCGCAGAACCATCATCCAGCGCGGCAGATAAATTTAACGCTGCGCTAGAGTCTCAGCCTTTCCCAGCGGACCAGTATGCGCTGCTTTCGCACGGTATTGAGATTGCAGACGACAAGCAGTTCTTAATGGACGTCGGCGCTTGGGCTCGGAAACAGGACTTGGACAGGTTTATCGGCAGCACTGTCAACATGGAGGAGTTCCAGTTTGTATTTGACGTCAACCCGCGTACCATTGCGGCGGAGATGGAGGATCAGCCTCCTAGGCCAGCCATGACTCCTGCGGTGGAGCGTTCTCTTCTCCAGAGAGCGGCTGGGATCCGCGCTGCTCTCCTGGAAGGTGGACGCTACAATCTGCTGCTGGAAGAACTATCGAACGAAGCATTGCGGCCGGGAGCAGCGACGACTGCACCACCGCCGCCAGCAATCGGCGGAGGCGTCGCAGCGGGTGGCAGCGAGTTGGATGTCGATTTCGACAACCGAGGCCAAGGTTTTCGCGGTGGGGGTGCGGTCAGCGGCAGGCGTGTCGGTCATGCAAGTGGCCGATGCGCAGGTGGTCGTGGTCGAAAACGGTTGTCACGTGCCCAGGAGCACGAGACTGTAGATTCTGGTTCTGGTCAGCCAATCGAAGAAGGGGCTGGGGCTGGGCCCTCTACAGCAGCTGCGCCATCCAGTGAGAGAGTCATAGGAGGGTCCCAGAAGCAGCCGGCTGTCAGGCAGATACCCATACACGAACCTGAGATAGTCGCATGGGGCAGCCACGTGGCTGCAGCATTTGAAGCTAACGCCACGCTCTTCCCTAACGCTACACAGCAGGAGCGCACCTCTGCGTACAGCAACATATCTTCATTGCCGAGTCTTGTTATTAAGATGGGGTCGAGTGACATGCCAGCCGTCAACAGGTACCACCAGTCGGTGACGTTCGAGCGCATTAGGCGCTTACTGAGCGACTTGCCAACTCAGCTGCCGTACCGTACGTCATGGGGCCCCCCCGACATGGGGCGCCTGACAGCTGCCGTCATCGGCGGCATGCTGCCACCAGGAACGCTCGTCCTGAATCACGTAGACAAGATGGGCACCAGGCCCCGAGTCGGCATCGTGCTGTGCGGCTACAAGCAGTGGGGGAAGTCGGGTTTTGCAGTGCCCGTGCTATGCATGTGCGACAGCTGTTCGCAAACCAGCGACATCACCAAGCGGATCTTTGACCTGCAGTCCAGCTTCCACAGGCACGCAGGCCAAACGTGCCTGGACTGCATGCGTTTCAACACTAACGCGCTGCTGCATCTTCCCATGGACGGCGCGCCCAGCGACTCCGATGCGGCCTACAACAACGACATCGACTCCCCCAGTGCAGCGGGCTACACCGGAATGGTGCTCGTCTCGATTCCCCGCCTTCTGGCCGCATGGGCCAAGGTTGGCGGTCGATCCCTGAGGCGATTCCCGAAGCAGCTTTTCGAGGCGAAGTCGCCCGGCCAGAATTGGCTGCTCCCGTCGGACCCGGAACGTCTCAGCCGGTTCCAGTACGCAGACGAACTCATCAGCGAGTGGTCGAAGAATAAGCTGCAGGCCACGCCGTCCGGTGCCATTAAGAACGAGTTTGACACGCGCCTTAACCGGTTGCCGCCCGTTGATAATGCGGCAGCGGAAAAGGACGCCGAGGAGGCTCACCGCGCGTCTTGCCACACGCCGGCCATGTTTCGGTACGAGCTCTACAAGCGACAAGAGGCGAAGGAAGCACGAGCTGGCCTGGAGGGTGCTGCCGTGCACCAACCGGGCACCGGGAAGTCTGGGTAAGTCTGGTTAGGAGTAAAGGAGGTTTGCTCATAAGAGGTAGATGGTCATAGGATACATGTAATGCAGGAATCGGTTACATGGGGCGGCAGGTAGATGACGCATTGTAAATGTCATTTCGGGCAACACCGCTGATTTGTGCGGATTACGGCAGGGGATCGCAGCAGAATTAACATGGAGTGCCAATGCAAATACGCAGCGTATTCGTCCATGAATTTTGTCGTACCCGCCATGACCTGCATTGCACATTCAATGTCGTACCTGCCATGGCCCTACCATCCATGTTTCCACAGGTCACAACGCGCCTAACGTGCAGCAGCAGGGCAAGCTCGTGCACACATGCCCGTTTAACGGGTAAGTGTCGTACATCGTCGGCAAAGGATATCGATATTAGTTAATCCTAGTAGGTAATGTGCAGACATTTTGTTAATATTTGATAGGAAATAATATAGGAGTGGGAAACATACGGAGGGAGAGTGGGTCGCTAACAATAGTGACGGAAGTAGGAGCAGATAGAGGTAAGAGTCTAAGGCATAAGGGTCGGAGCGAAACCCAATTTATAGACAGGTGAAAGGAAGGGGATAGGGTGCGTAACATATGGTTACACGGAGCGGCAGGGAGATTAACACGGCAAGGCGATTAGCAAAGGCATGTTGCATCGCATACATTATTCCATGTGCAACTATGCAACCATGCAACCATGCAACCATGCAACCATGCAACCACGCAACCATGCAACCATGCAACCATGCAACCATGCAACCATGCAACCATGCAACCATGCAACCATGCAACCATGCAACCATGCAACCATGCAACCACGCAACCATGCAACCATGCAAACATGCAAACATGCAACCATGCAAACATGCAACCATGCAACCATGCAACCATGCAACTACACACTGCTCCATATGCCACTGTACAACGCCTCCCTCCCCGTTCAACCATGTGCCCACAGGTCGCAAGGTATCTAACGCACCTGGGCAGGTCGGAAGCGTTGTGGTCCGCCGGCATAACATACCAAGCGCGGGAATATGCCGTAGGGAGGTAGAGGCGAGACAGGAAGTGGGGGAGGGACTGATGGGAGAGAGAGAGAGACGTACCAGAAGAGAGGTGGAAAAGAAGGATAGGGAATAGCCACAAACAGTAGAGCGCGTTGGTGTGGGGGGCGACAACTTGGGTTACGGCGTTCAGGAGGAGGAGAAAAAGAGGAGTGCAACAGCGTAGTGGCAATTAACCGGATGTGATGAACGGCGGTATGCTGAAGCATGACAAGGATATGCCGTACGGAGGTAGGGGCGAAAGAGAGAGTGGGGGAGGGAGTGTCGGGAGAGACAGAAAGAGAGAGAAAGACGGAGGTAGGAGGAATGGAGGGAACTAGAAGAGAGGTGGAAATAGCCACAAAAAGGCTGAAAATTGCCAATGAATGCTAAGTGATGACGCAATGTACGGTCGGAGATGGATACGTAGGTGGAACCTAATACGGACAGTTCCTTGTTTGCTGGTTGCAGCCGTTGCCGCATGGTTGCAATTGTTCTGCACGGATTTGTACACCGTTGAGTTCGATGTATCAGTACCTGCCGGATCATTGCGGTCTTTGCAGTTGGTCAGTCAAAACACGGCTGTTGACCGTGTGACAAACGGAAGGCGCATCTTGTATATGTCGCTTGTCAATTGGTTAATGCAGTTGTCTACGAGCTAGCTGTTAACGGTCGAGAGCATGGGGCGTTTCGTGTACGTTGATCGGCATATGGTTAACCGAACACTGGTAATTTTGCCGTCATTCAGAGGTCGTCTCAAGGTAGGTTCGCTGTTGCTAAAATAACATTCTGCAGTCGTTAAACGGTCCTTGTCCGTTTACGCAAAGAATCCTACTCCACTGACGGTTACCATACGTGATACCGGCTTAAAGATCAGCGTCCTTCCACCGCCTAGCCGTACACGCATTGTATAGTTCACCCGTCTGGTCGTATACGCGTTGTACATTGTACCGTTGCCGTACACATTATCGCCCTACACATCGTTACCCTACGCATTGTCGCCCCACGCCTTATCGGCCTACGCAATGTTGCCCTACGCATTGTTACCCTACACATTGTTATCTTACGCATTGTCGCCCTACGCATTGTTTTCCTACGCATTGTTCCTACGCATCGTTGCTCTACGCATTGTCGCCCTACGCTTTCTAGGGTGCTGTTTTCCTACAAAAACGCATTGTCTTCCTACGCATTGTTCATACGCATTGTTGCCCCTACGCATTGTCGCCCCACGCATTGATCCCCGACGCATTGTCGCCCTGCGCCTTCTCGGCGTACGCATTATTGCCCTACGCCTTGTTGCACCTTGTCGCCCTACGCATTGTTACCCCACGCATCGTCACCCTACGCATTGTTTCTCTACGCATTGTTCTTACGCATTGTCGCCCTACGCATTGTCATGCAACGTGTTGTTCCATAACGCACGGTTACCCAAAAACGCGTTGTTTTCCTACGCATTGTTCTGATGCATTGTTGGCCCTACGCATGGTCGCCCTATGCATCGTTGCCCAAATGCATCGTCGCCCTACGCCTTCTCGGCCTACGCATTGTTGCACTACGCATTGTTACGCCTTCTCGCCCTACGCATTGTTGCCATACGCATTGTTGCCCTACGCATTGTTATCCAACATATTCTTCAATAACGCATTGCTACCCAAAAACGCATTGTTTTCCTACGCATTGTTCTTACGCATTGTTCTTACGCGTTGTTCTTATGCATTGTTCGTTCCTACGCATTGTCACCCTACGCATTGTTACACCTTCTCGTCCTACGCATTGTCGCCCTACGCATTGTCGCCCTACGCATTGTTTCCCTACGCATTATTCCTACGCATCGCTGCCCTACGCATTGTTATCCAACGTATTCTTCCCTTACGCATTGTTACCGTAGGCATTACTGCTATACGCATTGTCGCCCAACGGATTATCGCCCAACGCATTATTATTTTACACTTTGTTGCCCACCGCATTGTTACCCTACGCATTGTTATCCAACGTATTCTTCCCTTACGCATTGTTACCCTACGCATTACTGCTATACGCATTGTTGCCCAACGGATTATCGCCCAACGCATTATTATTTAACAATTCGTTGCCCACCGCATTGTCACCCTACGCATTGTAGTACGCATTGTATTGCGCACCCCCCTGTGTGTCGTCCTACGTATTGTAAACACTGTTTTGCGCCCACTCTCTCTCTCCCCAGGACGGACTCGTTTGCGATGCCGTTCTCCAGCCGCTCCAGCTCAAGCCATGCCTGGCCGGCTACGCCAAACACTAGGTACCAATACGGCACAACCACTCCGCCGCTCACACATTGCCTGCGCCTGGCCGTATACGAATTGCAACGATGCATCGTCTACGCACAATACGCAATACGTAACGACATAGCCGTGTAGCGCAGCCGACATAGCGACCAAAACGGTCCCCCCGTCATATGGCATGTGCGCATTGTCCTATGGCGTTTACGCATTGCTTCCCTACGCATTATTCCTACGCATCGCTGCCCTATGCATTGTTATCCAACGTATTCTTCCCTTACGCATTGTTACCCTACGCATTACTGCTATACGCATTGTTGCCCAACGGATTATCGCCCAACGCATTATTATTTTACACTTTGTCGCCCATCGCATTGTTACCCTACGCATTGTTATCCAACGTATTCTTCCCTTACGCATTGTTACCCTACGCATTACTGCTATACGCATTGTTGCCCAACGGATTATCGCCCAACGCATTATTATTTTACACTTTGTCGCCCACCGCATTGTTCCACTACGCATTGTAGTACGCATTGTATTGCGCACCCCCCTGTGTGTCGGCCTACGTATTGTAAACACTGTTCCGCACCCACTCTCTCTCTCTCCCCAGGACGGACTCGTTTGCGACGCCGTTCTCCAGCCGCTCCAGCTCAAGCCGTGCCTGGCCGGCTACGCCAAACACTAGGTACCAATACGGCACAACCACTCCGCCGCTCACACACTGCCTGCGCCTGGCCGTATACGCATCGCAACGATGCATCGTCTACACACAATACGCAATACGTAACGACATAGCCGTGTAGCGCAGCCGACATAGCGACCAAAACGGTCCCCCCGTCATATGGCATGTGCGCATTGTCCTATGGCGCTTACGCATTGTCCTATGGCGTGTACGTATTGTCCTATGGCGTTTACACACTGACGTTTACACGATGTCGTTTACACACTGTAATTTACGCATCGTGTTAGACGCATTGTCTTATGACATTTACGCATTGTCCTACGACATGTACGTATTGTACTACGACATGTACGTATTGTACTATGGCATGGACGCTCTCTTGGCGTCACACCATGCCGTACTGCACGACAAGGTGAGATGGTGAAACTGAGACACTGCCAGAGCGCCGCCAGTTGTTGTGGCGAGGGGGGAGATGGTGCCAGGAGTCACAGGCAGGGTCGGGGTGACATGTAGGCGACGAGGGGAGAAGAGGGGGAGGAGGGGGGTGGAAGGCCGCGTCGAAACCCAAGCCGTACTGTACTGCCATTTGTTGTGGCGAGGGGGGGATGGTGCCAGGAATCACACGGAGGGTTGGGGTGACGTGTAGGCGACGAGGGGAGAAGAGGGGGAGAAGGGGGGTGGGAGAGCGTGTCGAAACCCAAGCCGTACTGTACTGCCAGTTGTTGTGGCGAGGGGGGGATGGTGCCAGGAGTCACAAGGAGGGTCGGGGTGACGTGTAGGCGACGAGGGGAGAAGAGGGGGAGAAGGGGGGTGGGAGAGCGTGTCGAAACCCAAGCCGTACTGTACTGCCAGTTGTTGTGGAGAGGGGGGGATGGTGCCAGGAGTCACAAGGAGGGTCGGGGTGACGTATAGGCGACGAGGGGAGAAGAGGGGGAGGAGGGGGGTGGGAGGCCGTGTCAAAACCCAAGCCGTACTGTACTGCCAGTTGTTGTGGAGAGGGGGGGATGGTGCCAGGAGTCACAAGGAGGGTCGGGGTGACGTATAGGCGACGAGGGGAGAAGAGGGGGAGGAGGGGGGTGGGAGGCCGTGTCAAAACACATGCCGTACAGATGCCGTACAAGCGTACGACAGCTATCGTACGCTGCCGTACAGTTGCCGTACATGTCGTACACCACATGACATCTTGCCACACAGTACGGCAATTGTGCCGTACAGTTTGCTGCCGTACAGTGTGTTGTCGTACTAGAGATCTCTCAGAATACCATCCCCACAGGGCCAGGCATCATCTGCAAGGGTGGCCAGGAAGTCGCCAAGAGGTCGCTACCTGGCTCGAACCGGAGACCTCTGGCTGGCTGAGCACAGGACTGAACGCTTAGCGCCCTAAGGAAGTTGCCACCAATTTTGCGGACAAACAGACAGACAGACGGACAAAATTTCGACCGACTGTCCTCCAATCCTCCCCTCCACTTCGTTACGGGGGGATTTACGGCTGAGCACAGGACTGAACGCTTAGCGCCCTAAGGAAGTTGCCACCAATTTTGCGGACAAACAGACAGACAGACGGACAAAATTTCGACCGACTGTCCTCCAATCCTCCCCTCCACTTCGTTACGGGGGGATTTACGGTCACAGACAGACAGACAGACAGACAGACAGACAGACAGACAGACAGACAGACAGACAGACAGACAGACAGACAGACAAAATTTCGACGACGACCGACTGTCCTCCAATCCTCCCCTCCACTTTGTTACGGGGGGATTCGACCGACTGTCCTCCAATCCTCCCCTCCACTTCGTTACGGGGGGATTTACGGTCACCGACTGTCCTCCAATCCTCCCCTCCACTTCGTTACGGGGGGATTTACGGTCACCGCCTGATGACATCTCATTCAATCAATGGTATAAGTACTCTCATATGTACGGCAACACGAGGGGCCAACAATTCCCGGCCCTAAAATGACAGCCAGGACCGAACCTCAAGTGCCCAAAGGTGGGGCAAATGACTGGGCAGGGCTGTCGGGTCCAACAACCCCTGCTATGACGGTTCTAGTGATGAGCCTGCTGACTACTGTCTTGAAGCCGGTTTTGGCTGCAGGTCTTGACCCCTCCTTTGCACTTGCTGTAGCTTACCCTTCATCGTCACTCCCCAGCAGTTGAGCCAAAGTCAGATCCACAAGCAAAGGAGGGGAGGCAGTCACCAGGATTGATGAGGAGGTGTTTGAGGCCAGCAATGAGTGTATGGTGTGTGAGGCCAAAGTCAAGGGGTGTGTTACAAAACCCCAGGCAGGAACGAAAGCAGGGGTGTGTGTGTGTGTGTGTGTGTGTGTGTGTGTGTGTGTGTGTGTGTGTGTGTGTGTGTGTGTGTGTGTGTGTGTGTGTGTGTGTGTGTGTGTGTGTGTGTGTGTGTGTGTGTGTGTGTGTGTTCTGCAGCAGCATCTGCTGTGTTAAGAAAACTGGCCGCGAGTAGGAACGTACTGATATTGTCGGAAGATGAAGTCCCCACAGAACCGCCGCAGGAGCCGAGGAATATTGTAGCATATGTGTAGATATAGAAGTCCAGTACTGGTGCTGAGAGTATGCGGGACGTAAGAAGCACTCTCGTAAAACGACCGGGCCTGCAGGCAGGAACGAAAGCATCCGGCAGCCAGCAACCAGTGTTCATAACCGATGGCAAGAAGAAGAACATGCGAGGGCGGGAGAAAGGCAGGAACACACGTGAGCAGCGCGACCTAACTATGCCGAACCTAACTAAAATGCAAGGCGAATGAGGAAACAGGCAGATATGGCAAAAAGTGCGCATGGGATGCCGTACTACAATGCACAGTTGCGCATGCCAGGGGAAGGAGGACTGGTGGGCGGGCTCCCAGTGAGCTCCCCACCACACCAAGCCCCGAGTGCCACCATGCATCTGCTGTGTGCATGGCTCCAGTTGCTTGCTTGACAAGTGACCTACGAAGCTGACACGCACAGCTTGCTGCAGCCTCAAGTAATAATAATAATAAGATTACGCCGGGCTGGCCCTGGCGTGGTTTAAGGGGGCGGGTGGTGGTGAGGATCAACGGGTTTCCCCTCCCCTGTACACCCTCCGCCACCGCTATGGGGTAGTTGTATGTAGGTGGGTGTTACCCTCCTGGGTCTTCTGGGGGGAGGCCTCGTTCCATTCTCCTCCGGTGCTTCACGATGGCGTTGAGGAAGTTGATGGCATTGTCATGTAGTGCGTCGCAGCATGTGCGTGCGGCCTGCGCGCTGACACCCAGAGTGAGAAGGAGCGGGTGCAAGTCCTTGCGTATCGTTCCACCGAATCCTAGGCTGACCGCTTCTTGATTGGTGTACTGGACTTTCCACCCGGCTTTTGTGAGGAGATCGGCTAGTTGTCGGTGTTGGTCTTTTTTCTCGTTTTGTTTTGCCTGGTGGTTGGTGTCAGCAGTGTAGCCAACTTCAAGGATGTGTACTGTGTAGTTTGCCTTATTGCAAGGTCCTGTGTATCCCGGCTGTACGGTTGCTTGCCTGGGCAGCTTTGGAATGCACAGGATGTCGGGTCGCAGCTTCAATCTTATACTGTCGGGCACGCTCCCGTCAAACAGCCACACAGGAGGGCGGTCCTCAGCTATGTACTCAGGCAGTGCATCCCTCGCAGCTGCGTCCATGACCATGAAGCATCCCCCACTGCTACCTTTCGTGATCGCACGGGTGAGCAGTTGGACTGCCAGGTTATGTCTTTTTATATACATGGCCTGCATAAGCGAATGCCTGCAGCCCCCTAGGATATGGCCTCCGGAGTCGGGTAGCCCGCATAGCGGGCAGGGAGCATGTTCATGGCCGTTCGCATCGGATAGGAAGCTCTAAGTGATGTTAGCATCTCGTGGACATGGTCACATGGTTCCCATGCAGAAATATACTCTGTTGTTACATCATCAACACTTGCTCGATGGGCAGATAGGCAGCACCAAACATGTGAGATACTGAGCAAAGACGCCAGGAGTGTCGGCTTTCCATACAGGGGGCAGCAGATTCCCATGCATGAGGGTGTCGACTTTATAGATGAGAGGTGCCAACGTAAATTCTTTGACGATTCTTGACAGCCTCCTACACAGGTGACGTTAGTTGGCTTCCAGTTTTCATGATGCAGCAGTTAGTTCTGCCCTTAGCAGCAGGAGGCTAGCACCAGTTTCCCAGCTTCATCCACGCATTGCGTGGTGGAACCAGAGTGTGGAGCAGTGTTTATTTTGTTGGAAGCTACATGCACCCCTCTTTGGTTTGGTAAGCAGCACATACACGCATGATGGGTAGGAATGTGATGGTGACCGGACATATGGCGATGCTGTTCCTTTCGGGGTGCAGTCTGGGCCACTGGGAACATGTACCCATGTTTTGGTGTGTGATAGGAGGGCAAAAGGGTTGTTGTGCGGTGTTTGGGGCACGTGCAAAACCCCAAAATGCCCCCACTGAGGATTGAACTCAGGACCTTTCCCTTACGAAGGGAACGCTCTACCGCTAAGCTATAGAGGCAAGGCCTTACGCGGTCGACAGGATTCGAACCTATGCGGGAGATCCCATCTGATTTCGAGTCAGACCCCTTAACCATAGCGCCGCGTCGTTGCCGCGGCCGGGGGTACCGTAAATCCCTTGGGGGCCCTGTAATGTAATGCCAGTCTGCCAGGGCCGTGTCCGACGATTTGTTCGGTTGGGTTCTGTTTCCGCTTGCCTGTTTTCCGGCAAGGGCACGGTAGTCGGTGAAGCCGCCATGTAGGTTATCCCAGGTCTGTGGTGCTGGTCGACGTGGTCGCCGACGGTTGGTTGGGGCGTCTTCGTCGTGATTGGTACCTGCGTTAGCACGGGCGTCACGTCCACCACCATTGTCGTCATCATCGCCGTAGTGGTGGTTGTCAGCGCCGTTGTTGCCTGGCGGTGGACGGACGTTGGGCGCCAATGGTTTGAAGTCGGCGTTCTTCTCCAGCTCCGCGGCGTACTTGTAGGCAGGTGGCCCGCCAGGTTGCTTGTGTTGGCAGGGGTCGCCGACGAGGACAGCAGGGCGTCCCGCAAAGATAGAGGCAGCCAGAGAGCCGGGTTGCAGGTGGCGTGGAGGGCGGAGATGCTTACTGCAAGAACGGCTGATGGCTCCAATGGGCAATTGATGGGCAAACCTCCGCATTATCCTACGGCATTTACGCATTGTCCCAGGGTGTTTACGTATCGTCATATGGTGTTTACACATTGTCGTTCACGCGTTCTCATTTACGTTTTATTAACGTCGCTCAGTGAAAGGCGTCCACCCCCTATAGCCGTGTACGCATTGTCATATGGCGTGTACGCATTGTCCAATGGCGTGTATGCATTGTCCTATGGCATTTACGCATTGTCCTATGGCGTGTACGCGTTGTCCAATGGCGTGTACTCATTGTACTATGGCGTTTACGCATTGTCCTATGGCGTGTACGCATTGTCCTATGGCGTGTACGCATTGTCCTATGGCGTTTACAATGTAACGTTTACGAGGTGTCGTTTACACACTGTCGTTTACGCATTGTCTTATACGCATTGTCTTATGACATTTACGCATTATCCTACGACGTGTACGTATTGTCCTATGGCATGTACGTATTATACTATGGCGTTTTTTTGGTGTCACGCCATGCCGTACTGTACGTCATATGGCATTTACACATTGTCGTTTACGCGTTGTCATTTACGTTTTATCAGCGTCGCTCAGTGAAAGGCGTCCACCCCCTATAGCCGTGTACGCATTGTCATATGGCGTGTACGCATTGTCATATGGCATGTACGCATTGTCCTATGGCGTGTACGCATTGTCCTATGGCGTGTACACATTGTCCTATGGCGTGTACGCATTGTCCTGTGGCGTTTACAACCTAACGTTCACGCGGTGTCGTTTACACACTGTCGTTTACTCATTGTCTCATACGCATCGTCTTATGACATTTACGCATTGTCCTACGACGTGTACGTATTGTCCTATGGCATGTACGTATTGTACTATGGCGTTTTTTTTTGGCGTCACGCCATGCCGTACTGTACGTCATATGGCATTTACACATTGTCGTTTACGCGTTGTCATTTACGTTTTATCAGCATCGCTCAGTGAAAGGCGTCCACCCCCTATAGCCGTGTACGCATTGTCATATGGCGTGTACGCATTGTCCTATGGCGTGTACGCATTGTCCTATGGCGTGTACGCATTGTCCTATGGCGTGTACGCATTGTCCTATGGCGTTTACAACCTAACGTTCACGCGGTGTCGTTTACACACTGTCGTTTACACACTGTCGTTTACGCATTGTCTTATACGCATTGTCTTATGACATTTACGCATTGTCCTACGACGTGTACGTATTGTCCTATGGCATGTACGTATTGTACTATGGCGTTTTTTTGGCGTCACGCCATGCCGTACTGTACGTCATATGGCATGTACACATTGTCGTTTACGCGTTGTCATTTACGTTTTATCAGCGTCGCTCAGTGAAAGGCGTCCACCCCCTATAGCTGTGTACGCATTGTCCTATGGTGTGTACGCATTGTCCTATGGCGTGTACGCATTGTCCTATGGCGTGTACGCATTGTCCTATGGCGTGTACGCATTGTCCTATGGCGTTTACAACCTAACGTCCACGCGGTGTCGTTTACACACTGTCGTTTACGCATTGTCTTATACGCATTGTCTTATGACATTTACGCATTGTCCTACGACGTGTACGTATTGTCCTATGGCATGTACGTATTGTACTATGGCGTTTTTTTTGGCGTCACACCATGCCGTACTGTACGTCATATGGCATTTACACAATGTCGTTTACGCGTTGTCATTTACGTTTTATCAGCATCGCTCAGTGAAAGGCGTCCACCCCCTATAGCCGTGTACGCATTGTCATATGGCGTGTACGCATTGTCCTATGGCGTGTACGCATTGTCCTATGGCGCGTACGCATTGTCCTATGGCGTGTACGCATTGTCCTATGACGTGTACGTATAGTCCTATGGCGTTTACAACCTAACGTCCACGCGGTGTCGTTTACACACTGTAGTTTACGCATTGTCTTATGACATTTACGCATTGTCCTACGACGTGTACGTATTGTCCTATGGCATGTACGTATTGTACTATGGCGTTTTTTTTGGCGTCACACCATGCCGTACTGTACGTCATATGGCATTTACACAATGTCGTTTACGCGTTGTCATTTACGTTTTATCAGCATCGCTCAGTGAAAGGCGTCCACCCCCTATAGCCGTGTACGCATTGTCATATGGCGTGTACGCATTGTCCTATGGCGTGTACGCATTGTCATATGGCGTGTACGCATTGTCCTATGGCGTGTACACATTGTCCTATGGCGTTTACACACTGACGTTTACGTGGTGTTGTTTACACACTGTCGTTTACGCATTGTCGTATACGCATTGTCTTTTGACATTTATGCATTGTCCTACGATGTGTATGTATTGTCCTATGGCATGTACGTATTTTACTATGGCATTTGTTTGGCGTCACACCATGCCGTACTGTACGTCATATGGCATTTACGTACGACAACATACCTAATGGTGATGTACAGGATTGATGCAGGGGTGGCCAGAGGAGCTGGAGTGATGAGGGGGTGGCGAGGGGAATGGGGAGCATGGAGGGGGGTGGCAGAGCGTGTCGAAACCCAAGCTGTACTGTACTGCCAGTTGTTGTGGCGAGGGGGGGGGATGGTGCCAGGAATCACAAGGAGGGTTGGGGTGACGTGTAGGCGATGAGGGGAGAAGAGGGGGAGAAGGGGGGTGGGAGAGCGTGTCGAAACCCAAGCCGTACTGTACTGCCAGTTGTTGTGGCGAGGGGGGGATGGTGCCAGGAGTCACAAGGAGGGTCGGGGTGACGTATAGGCGACGAGGGGAGAAGAGGGGGAGGAGGGGGGTGGGAGGCCGTGTCAAAACACATGCCGTACAGTACAAGTGTACGACAGCTGTCGTACGCTGCCGTACAGTTGTCGTACACTGTCGTACAGTTGCCGTACATGTCGTACACCACATGACATCTTGCCACTGCCGTACAGTGTGCTGCCGTACAGTGTGTTGTCGTACTCGAGATCTCTCAGAACACCATCCCCACAGGCCCAGGCATCATCTCCAAGGGTTGCCCAGGAAGTCGTCAAGAGGTCGCTACCCGGCTCGAACCGGAGACCTCAGCCTCAGCGAGGCCTGGCCTGGCTCAGCACAGGACTGAACGCTTAGCGCCCCAAGGACCTTGCCACCACTTTCGCGGACACACAGACAGACAGACAGACAGATAGCGCCGCGTCGTGGTCGCCGCGGCCGGGGGTACCGTAAATCCTGATTGGTGATGAATTCGCGAACGAACAAGCTTTGCGTGCCGGCATGACTTCAGCATTGCAGACCTAACGTTGGCGCGCCGACCAGTGTTGTGAGGTTGCTCATGTGTTGCAGACAAGCATGGTCGGCGGACCTGATGTCAGCGTGCGGCTCATGTTCGAAAGCAATAGTCGGCATGGCGTACATGTACAGCATGGCGTCGAACTGCTTCAAATTCAAATTTTGGGGCGCCTCCGGACGTTTTCCGCTATCGGTGACCTCTTGGGGCTGCCCTACGGCATGTTGGCGTGTCCAAGGCATGAAAAGCCCTTGTTCTGTACCAACATATACAGGTAGAGCCTCGCTACCTGCGCACTACATGCACACACACACAGAAACACATCTGCGCATGAGGGCGACGTCTCATGACCCGTGGGTCAGTGATCACCAAAAAAGCTATCATTTTTGGCGATCAGCAATCGGCGCTTTTCAGGAGATGCGCCGACTTCACGACCGTGCTTCTCGTCGAAACCAGCTTGCAAATTGCGCCGAAAGACCTTTGCCGATGCCAGGCAAATTGTGCCGAAATCTAAAGAGCTTTCACGGCGATCTCCCCTGACAGCATTCGCCGATCAGCAATCGCCGATCAACCATAGTTTTCGGCGATCAGTAATCGGCGCTTTTCAGGAGATGCGGCGATTTCACGACCATGCTTCTCGCCGAAACCAGCTTGCCAATTGCGCCGAAAGACTCTCGCCGATGCCAGGCAAATTGCGCCGAAATCTAAGAAGCTTTCACGGTGACCACCCCTGACAGCATTCGCCGATCAGTAATCGCCGATAAACCCTCGTCTTCGGCGACCAGTAATCGGCGCTTTTCATCAGACGCGCTGACTTCACGACCACGCTTCTCGCCGAAACCAGCTTACATTTTGCGCCGATTTTGTTTTGCCGAAACCATATCAGTCGCCGAAACAGTTTTAGACTGATTTTGGAAAGTAACCAAGAAACTGCGAATGGCTCATTAACTCAGTTATGACATCACAATGCAAGACATCGCAACAAGGAGACGGGCGGCACACGGTGCCCCAACCCATGCCGTACCGTGTCGCTGTACGACAGGGGTGTTCAGAGGAGCTAGAGCGATGAAGAGGTGGTGAGGGGAATAGGGAGTTTGGAGAGGGGTGGTCACGGTCACCAAACAGTTTTACGCCGATTTCTAAAAGTAACCAAGAAACTGCGAAAGGCTCATTAAATCAGTTATAGCTTAATCGACATTACAACGCAAGACATCACAACAAGGAGACCGGCGGCACACGGTGCCCGAACCCATGCCGTACTGTGTCACTGTACGACAGGGGTGTTCAGAGGAGCTGGAGCGAGGAAAGGGTGGTGAGGGGAGTGGGGAGTATGGAGGGGCGTGGTCACGGTCACCGAACCGTTTTACACTGATTTTGGAAAGTAACCAAGAAACTGCGAATGGCTCATTTACTTAGTTACAGCTTAGTCGACATCACAATGCAAGATATTGCAACAAGAAGAAGATTGGTGATACGTGGTGCCCGAAGCCATGCCGTATCGTGTTGCTGTACGACAGGGGTGGTCAGAGGAGCCAGAGCGACGAGGGGGTGGTGAGGGGAGTGGGGAGCATGGAGGGGGGTGGTCACGGTCACCAAATGGTTTGACGCTGATTTTGGAAAGTAACCAAGAAACTGCGAATGGCTCATTAATTCAGTTATAGCTTAGTCGAGATCACAATGCAAGATATTGCAACAAGAAGATTGGTGATACGCGGTGCCCGAAGCCATGCCGTACCATGTCGCTGTACGACAGGGGTGGTCAGAGGAGCTAGAGCGGCGAGGGGGTGGTGGAGGGAGTGGGGAGCATGGAGGGGGGTGGGAGGGCGTGTCGAAACCCATGCCGTACTGCATTGCCGTACACCTCGTGATGATGCAGGGGCGTTCAGAGGTGCTGGAGGGACGAGGGGGTGGTGAGGTGAGTTGGGAGCATGGGGGGGGGGGAAGGCGTGTCGAAACCCATGCCGTACTGCGTTGCCGTACACCTCATGGTGATGCAGGGGCGTTCAGAGGTGCTGGAGGGACGAGGGGGTGGTGAGGGGGGCGGGGAGCATGGAGGGGGGTGGGAGGGCGTGTCGAAACCCATGCCGTACTGCGTTGCTGTACGGCACCACACCTCAGGACACCATCCTGATGATGCCAGGCATGATGAGTGATGAGGGGGTGGTGAGGGGAGTGGGGAGCATGGAGGGGGGTGGGAGAGCGTGTCGAAACCACTGCCGTACAGCTGTCGTACAGCTGTCGTACACGTCGTACACCACATGATGTGTCACCACACAGCATGGCAACTGTGCCGTACAGTTTGCTGCCGTACAGTGTGTTGTCGTACTCGAGATCTCCCAGAACACCATCCCCATAGGCCCAGGCATCATCTCCAAGGGTACCAAGGAAGTCGCCAAGAGGTCGCTACTCGGCTCGAACTGGAGACCTCTGCCTGGCTGAGGATAGGACTGAACGCTTAGCGCCTTAAGGTCGTTGCCACCCCTTTTGTGAACAGACGGACGGATAGCGCCGCGTCGTGGTCGCCGCGGCCGGGGGTACCGTAAATCCTGATTGGTGATGAATGAATTCGCGAACGAACAAGCTTTGCGTGCCGGCATGACTTCAGCATTGCGGACCTAACGTTGACGCGCCGACCAGTGTTGTGAGGTTGCTCATGTGTTGCAGACAAGCATGGTCGGCGGACCTGATGTCAGCGTGCGGCTCATGTTCGAAAGCAATAGTCGGCATGGCGTACATGTATGGCATGGCGTCGAACTGCTTCAAATTCAAATTTTGGGGCGCCTCCGGACGTTTTCCGCTATCGGTGACCTCTTGGGGCTGCCCTACGGCATGTTGGCGTGTCCAAGGCATGAAAAGCCCTTGTTCTGTACCAACATATACAGGTAGAGCCACGCTACCTGCGCACTACATGCACACACACACACACACACACACACACACAAACACATCTGCGCATGAGGGCGACGTCTCATGACCCGTGGGTCAGTGATCACCAAAAAAGCTATCATTTTCGGCGATCAGCAATCGGCGCTTTTCAGGAGATGCGCCGACTTCACGATCGTGCTTCTCGTCGAAACCAGCCTGCAAATTGCGCCGAAAGACCTTTGCCGATGCCAGGCAAATTGTGCCGAAATCTAAAGAGCTTCCACGGCGATCTCCCCTGACAGCATTTGCCGATCAGCAATCGCCGATCAACCATAGTTTTTGGCAATCAGTAATCGGCGCTTTTCAGGAGATGCGGCGACTTCACGACCATGCTTCTCGCCGAAACCAGCTTGCAAATTGCGCCGAAAGACTCTCGCCGATGCCAGGCAAATTGCGCCGAAATCTAAGAAGCTTTCACAGTGACCACCCCTGACAGCATTCGCCGATCAGTAATCGCCGATAAACCCTCGTCTTCGGCGACCAGTAATCGGCGCTTTTCATCAGACGCGCCGACTTCACGACCACGCTTCTCGCCAAAACCAGCTTACATTTTGCACCGATTTTGTTTTGCCGAAACCATATCAGTCGCCGAAACAGTTTTACACTGATTTTGGAAAGTAACCAAGAAACTGCGAATGGCTCATTAAATCAGTTATAGCTTAGTCGACATCACAATGCAAGACATCGCAACAAGGAGACGGGCGGCACACGGTGCTCCAACCCATGCCGTACCGTGTCACTGTACGACAGGGGTGTTCAGAGGAGCTAGAGCGATGAAGAGGTGGTGAGGGGAATAGGGAGTTTGGAGAGGGGTGGTCACGGTCACCAAACAGTTTTACGCCGATTTCTGAAAGTAACCAAGAAACTGCGAATGGCTCATTAAATCAGTTATAGCTTAATCGACATTACAACGCAAGACATCACAACAAGGAGACCGGCGGCACACGGTGCCCGAACCCATGCCGTACCGTGTCACTGTACGACAGGGGTGTTCAGAGGAGCTGGAGCGAGGAAGGGGTGGTGAGGGGAGTGGGGAGTATGGAGGGGGGTGGTGATTTTGGAAAATCAGCGTAAAACTGTTTGGTGACCGTGACCACCCCCCTCCATATACTAAGCGGCGCGCGCGCGCGCCGACACTGCGAGGCGTTGGGGGCTGGAAGGCGGGGCGGGGATGGTGTGTGCGTGTGGGGGGGGGGGGTGTTAAGAAAACTAGCCGGGAGTGTGTGTGTTGGGGGGTCAATTGCTGTGCTGAAGATGGGTATGGCTGAGTGAGGATGGGCTGGGAAGGACTGGAAGGACGGCACCGTGGTGTTACATGAAGGCACGAAACAGCATGAGCTGTAATCAAAAAGCACCAAGGTAGGTAGGAGGATCGAAGGCGCATGGCACCAGGGCTGTGGCGTATTTTGGCAATGTAGCCGAGCAAGCGGAACCGCACAGCCGCGGCCTGCGGAGGAATGGCGGGCAGGAGATGAGGGGCACGCCGGGACGGGGTAGGGGTGAGGAGTGTACAGGAAATGAGCGGGTAGCAAGGGAAGTGTCGCGCGGAGGGGATGTAGCGGTACCGTGGGTGGTGTAATAGGAGCGTCAAGGCAGAAGACGTGAGCGCATGAGCGGTGTGACGAGGCGATAGATGCGTGAGTGACATGCGGAAAGGGAGGAGCGGGCACGGTAATGAGGGGGCGGGAAGGGGCGGTGCGCGTGAGGGTCCAAATTATTGGAAGGACCCACCTGTTGTGGTACGGGCACGGGGCAAGGTGGGAAGGTGGCGCTAGCGTTGCTGCGGAGGAGAAGCCTGTATAGGAGGAAGGTATGAGAGGGGAGAGAAGGGGGATGAGAGGGGTGTCTATGATAAGACAGGCGGCAGGGCCGGGGTGTGCGACGTGGGACTGGGCGCACCTGCGGCCTCGCAGCATGGTAGGCGTTCAGCAGCTCCTGCATGCGAGCGGGGTGCTGTTGGATGGTCCGCGCCGAGCCGGCCTCCAGGCGGTCGATCTCAGCGGCGAGGGGGGGCGACCTCTCCGCGCAGCGCAGGAACGCCGTGATGACCTGCGTGCGCTCCTCCGGTTTGTTCCAGAGGGGCGTAAGGAGGCGGACGTCCTCCCATCGCTTAAACCGTGAGAGCATGACGTAGAGCGAGGCCCGCGAGAGGTGGCCGTCGGGCGGCAGCGCCAGGTGGAGAAGCCAGGTGTCGCCGCTGCGGAAGCTCATGCCTTGCACGCAGAAGTCGGTGAGGGCGTAGCCGTCCACGAGGCGAAAGCCGTGCCGCTGCACGTCGACGTCGGGCTCGGAGGGGCGGGCTGCTCGCACGGTGATGCGCTGCTTGATGGGGGTGATGACGATGCAGCCCTCCGGAATGGGGTCGCTGCACACGCGGCCCAGGGCGGGGCCGGCGGGTCGGACCACGATGGCCTGCGGGAGGTGGCGCAGGATGAGGGGGTTTTCGCCGGGGTGGTCCTCCGCGTATTGCTCGTCCTCCGGGTGCAGCGTGATGGCGACGCCCTCTGCCTGGTTGTTGGTGACGCGGTGCAGGGCGGGCGCGTCCCTATCCGCAAAGGTGTACAAGCAGCCCACGAAGAAGAGGTTGAAGGTGGGGATGTCAGCGGTATGGTCGTAAGAGGTGCGGTCCAAGCGGGCAGCGACGTCCGCAGGCACAGGGGTGTGGTCCAGCATGCGGTCGTACGAGCGCCAGATGTAGACGCGCTGGTGGAGGTGGCGGGAGTGCTGCAGCGCCAGGCGGCGGTTGAGCGGCAGCTGTACGGCGTGCCGCAGGACCACCACGCGCGGGGTGTGCAGGTTAGCCAAGGCCTGCGTGCTGATGGCGCAGGAGTTGAGCTTGTCCGCCAGCGCCGCGATTTGCTCCCGGGTCGGCGTATGCCGGCCCTCGAACAGCTTGGCGTCGTCCGCGAGCGAGCCCGTGCTGCGGTGCTCGAAGTCCAGGTTGTACATTTCCTGGAATGTCCAGAAGCGCCGGCGAGCGGCGGAGGCGCGGGCGGCGGAGCCCAGGGCGGCCGGCCGGTGGTCGCGCGGCCTGGCGGCGGAGGTGGCGGCAGGGGCGGGCGCGAAGAGCGGCAACGCCTTGGGGCCCACGTGCTGTCGGGGGTCCCCCACGAGCGTGCAGTGCAGGTCGGCGAAAGGGAGGTCCCGGTACGGGCCGGCATACCCCATGGCCTGCCGAGCGTCCCGCACGTTGGAGGAGATGTCCTCGAAGTGCGGCAGGCCCATGAAGTACACCTCGTCGACGAAGATGAAGCGCCGGCCAGCCAGGTTGTTCTGGAGCTGCTGCATGGGGTCGGTGCCGGCGTGGCCCGCCTGGCGGCGCGTGGCCATGGTGGCGAAGAAGGAGCTGGTGGTGCGGCCGGTGGCGGAGGGCGTGGACACCTGGGGCGAGGGCAGAGTTGAGGAGCCGGCGGCGTGAAAACGCGGCAGCATGGGGGCGCATGCCGCCGGGGGCGGCATTCTTTCCCTCCCTCCCTCCTTCTCTGCCTCGCTCCGTCCGTCCCTCCTTGCCTCCTCTGCTGCCTCGCTTCCTCCGTCCTTCCTCTGTCCTTCCTTCCCTCCCTCCGTTCCTTCCTTTCTCGCTCGCTCCCTCTCTCCCTCCCTCCCTCCCTCCGTCCTTCCCTCCCCCCCGGCGTGAGGCAAGGTGCGTACCTCCAGAGCGCCACGGTGCGTGTAGCTGGTGACGGCGATCATCTCCTGATGGTCGTACTGGAACGCCAGCCACAGCAGCGCTAGCAAGATGCGGCTCTTCCCGGTGCCCGCCCGCCCGGTGATGAGCACGTTGGCGGGCGGCTGCCGCAGTCCGATGCCCTCCAGGAGCAGCGTGTATGCCAGGCGCAGGAAAGGGCGCGCTTGCTCCTCGTGCAGGGAGAACAGGAGAGCCACCTGTTCGGGGGAGGGAAGCTCGCGCTGTGGGCAGCGCGTGTAAGGGGGGAGGGCGCCACCCCGGCATGCCTGCTGCAGCTGCTGGAGCGTCGTGGCTTCGCGAGAGGTGCCACCCCCGATGACGTGGAGCTGCGGCCGGCGGGCCTGCTCAGACGGGGTGGCCATGCGCTGCGGGAGCGTAGCGGAAGCACTGGCGTGCGCTCCAGCAGGGGTGCCGTACATTTGCATCTCCTTGGTCCACGCCATGACCTGGTGCTCTTGCGCCCGAACGCGGTCGGTGGAGGGGTAGGTGATCACCCCCAAGGGGTCGATGGGGGGGATGTACATCATTGGTAGACACGCGGCATGCGTGTACCGCTCCTGGAAAGGGGGCATTGCGATGAAGGCATTAGCCACGGCGGCCGCGTCGAAGGGCTGCTCAGGGGCGGGTTGCGCCGCGGCTGCTTGGGCCTGTAGGAAGGGGAGGGCGGGAAGAGGAGGGGGGGTAAGGCGCGCAGCGCGGGATAGGGCCAAAGGTGTGGTAAGGATGCGGAATGGTGCCACACGATTGCGGCACAATATGGCACAGCAGGATGCGGCTTGTAGGGTAGCGTATGAAAAGGGCGGAAACAGGACTGGAGAAAGGTGCGGTAAGGGTAGGGTTCCGCGCCGCGGAACAATTCCCTACCGCGCATGGCGCAAGGGTTGCCGATGGTGGCGGCAGGAATAGGCCCTACCTCGGCTTCCAACGCGCGCGCTTCCGCCGCTTGCTGTAGGAACGCCGCCTCATCAAAGCGGTCCAGGTCAGCTTCGTGCTGCGCTCCCGCCAGTAGCTCCTCCTCGTCAGCTTCTAACCGGCGCGTAGAAAAGATGCCCTCCGCGGCCTCGCTGTGCTCCAACGCGGCCTCGGCGTCCTGGCTGCTGTCAAGGATCGCCTGCGGGGCAGTCGCCTGCTCCCGCTGCCGTCTGGCATGGCCGCGAGCGTGCACGCCGGCGCGGCGGACCATGTTAGCCTCGAAGTGGGACCACAGGCGCTGCACGGCTGGGCTCTCGCGCTGCGGCGTGCTGTAGAGCGCCCAGAGGGCCGCGGGGTCGGGATCGTCCACATGGAAGGCGTGGTCGTAGACCGACAAGCTGCCCAGGATGAACGCCGCGTACAGGCGGCGCTCCAGGTCGGTCGCCGTGCGGCCCGGCTTAAGGAGCGGATCCCGAATTAGGTGCGGTAGGCGCGGCACGTCATACCGGCGCCAGACGTGCGTCTTGAACTGCAGGTGGAGCGGGTGCAATGTCCGCGTACCCGGCGGCATGGGGAGCTTGCCGCGGTACTTGTCCTATCGGGGCGGCCGGGTGTGGACAAGGGGGCGGGGGGGACGGGGGCGAGGAAGCCAGGTCAGCATGACTCGGATGAGAGCTTTTGGCGGCATGAAGGCGGCGCGGCAAGGAAGGCATGCGACACTAGGGAAGCAGGGTGAGCATGACTGGCATGGCAGGCATCACGCACGGCAGGCTGGCTCCAAAGGCAAGGGATGCATGGAAGGCTAGGTGAGGTCGGGTCTAGACAAGGCGGAGGAGGGCCGCGCACCTTGTAGAAGCACATCGTGACGATAATACTGGGCAGGTCCCGCAGCAAGGGCCCGCGGTACAGGTAGTCGTACACGACGGCAGGAAGGGTGGGCCAACGGTGGCGTGACAGGGCTGCGTCAGGCGGCTCACGTGCAGCTGGGATGGACGGGCCTGCCGCTGCCTCTGCCAGAGCCATACCCTGGAGGCCGTCCTCATTCTCCGCGGCGAGCTCCACGCCGGCGGGACGCGCCAGGCGCGGCGCGATCTCCCCGGTGTCCAGCTCTCCTTGGCCGCTCAGCAGGAAGTTGCCGAACAGGCCAGCGTCATGCGGGACGTAGCGGTGGGACTCGAAACAGTCCGGCTCGCCCAAACGGAACAAGGCGCAGTGCTGGACGGGGAGGCAGTACGTCCCGTGCGCCTGGTTCGTGAAGTGCTCCACAAAAAACTTGCCACGGCTCCGGATCGCCTCCTCGCTGCCTGCCGCTGCCGCCGCATGGCCCGGCGCCGTACGATGCCGCGCCTCGCGGTCCTGCAGCACGGCCACCGTCTCCAACGCCGCCATCCGCTCGTCCACGGGCGGGCCCTTGGTGGTGTACGCGATGGCATACTCGCCGGCGTCGGCGGCGATGATGTCCAGGCTGGGAAGGCACGGCATGGTGGGGTCCGTCAGGGGAGCGTTTGGGTGGTGGTGCCGCCAGATGAGGAGGTCGCGGAACCAGCGGCTCATCTCGACATGCGCCGTGATGGACATGTTGCATGGCTGTGCGAACATGACGGCCGGCACGTACGAGATGAGCCGCTGGCCGGTGCGCTGCAGCAGGATCCCGCGGCCGTGCGGGAGGACGAGGCTGCTGGGGACGATGGGGCACGGTGACTTGAGGCGGCAGCCCTCGTCCGTTGGCGCGCCGCCGTGGGTGCTGCACGTGACGGTGTGTCGGTGGTTCTGCTTGTCCGCCACCGCCTGGGCGGCGAGGTAGATCGCCGTGGCGCGGCGCTGGGCGTCCAAGGGCGGCATGCATGCGGACGCGGGCTCCTCATGCTCCCCACGGGGCTGGACCTGCTGTCGCTCTTCCGTCGGGCTGGTGCTGTCGCCGACGCCAATCCGGAAGCTGGCACCGTGCCGCCCCCCCGCGAACCACTGCCTGCGGTCCGGGAGGCGCTGGAAGGTGAGGTGCTCCACGAACTTCACCAGCAGCTGTTGCGACGCTGGGCTGGCCAGCATGTCCTGCACGCGCTGCGCGCTGAGCTCTGCCAGCCACACGCAGCCGTGCGTGTGCAAGTCGCCCGCCTGGTTGGTCTCGAAGCTGAAGAAGTAGGCGAGGACGTGGCCGAAGAGCGCCTCCGTGTTCGTCTGCCGGGGCGCGCCCACCGGCCAGCCCAGGAAGATAGCACAGAAGGCGCGCACGAAGAGGCTGAAGTACTCGGCCGCCTCCCGGGGATGCTGCACCACCATCTTCCACCGCTGCATGGCATTCGGCCGCTGTACAGGCTCCCCCACCTCAGAGAACGCGTACGGCTGGCCCGCCAGCGCGCTGAACATATGAGAGTCCAACGGCGAGGGGTTCAGGTTGACGGACAGCGACGGCGGCCCCAGGGCTATGTAGGTGCCGCCCAGCTGTCGTGACCGCAGGCTGGCCTTAGAGCGCAACGTGCCCGGCACGCGCCCCGAGATAAAATGGAAGGCGTGGAAGAGGAGCCGCCCGCCCTGCGGCAGCTGCGCCAAGGCGCTGCGCAGCTCCGCCCCAATCAGCCCGCGCCGAGCCAGCTGGACCGCCGCCAGCACGTCCGTCGCCGTCAGGCCGCCCAGCTGACGCATGTGGGACGGCGCCAGCTGCGCCTTGACGGCGGCGAAGCGGTTCACGGTGTGGCGCACGATGATATCTGTGAGGTCAATGATAAAGTAAGGGCTGGGGGGGGCGGCTTCCGGCGGGCACCATCGCAGCAGCTGCGTCCGGCCCCAGTCCTGAAGCGACATCCCTGCCGGGCAAGCGCCCGTGCCGTTCGGGAAGGAGCTGGGGTGCGCCCGCAGGAACCAGAGCGGGTCGTAGTCATATGCAAAGTCCGGCGGGCCGCCGCTGGGTACGACAATGCTGGCGCCCCCTAGCATGCGCTCCACAAACTCCCGCATATCTGCTGCCCGCTGCTGGGCAGCCGCGACGTCCCTAGTGACCGCGGTACGAAGGAGCACTTCCATGTCGTCCAGCCCATGCATGAACTCCCGGCCGCGTAGCGAGAGTAAATCCTGCGGTTCACGGACGCGAAAAGGCAGGGTAAGCCAAGGCGTTAAGCGACGCTAGCGTCGGCAGGTTCCCAATCGCAAGAGGCAGCGTTTGTCCCCCCCCCCCCCCCCCCCCCCCTTGTTGTGCCCGAAAGCACTCCTCACCGTCATGTTTTCTGCACGCTGAACGGCTGGCGTGTTGTCCAGTCCACGCAGCAACTCGGAGGCAGGCAACGGCGGGATGGCCTGCGGTGCACACATGGGAAAAGGTCAAAAGGGGCACAGCGTGCAGGGATGGGCGAGTGGTGGTGGGCAAGACGTAAGAGGCGGCATATGCGTTGGACCGTACCCTCCCCCCCGGGCAATAAGGACCCCTCCATGTGACATGCTGTGCAGTCTGTACAATGGCAATGGTGCTAGGGTTGAGCACGGTGCCGGTCACGCCGCACACCTCGCACGGGCACGGTCGCGTAATGTAGATAGATGTACCGCATGATAGCGTACCAACAATACACGTGCCTTACCGGCGGTACAGTGGCAGCGACAGAAGGGCCAGCGGCATTGCCGCTTGGGGAGTTCGATCGTCGCCGGGCCTGCAGTGGAAGGAAAGACGGCATGATGTGGGGCCGACGGGCGAAAAGGCATGGCCGTGAATGTTATGGGCTAACCTGGGGATGAGATGCTGTGGTGAGTGCAGCCTGACCAGCGTCCCGCTTCTGGCCACGTTGTGGTGGACGGTTGTCATAGATACCCTGCGCCGTCGTTGCGTGACCCCGCAACTCCATCTGCACCCCTTCCATGGCGGCGGCTTCCTGGGCCCCGCTGTCAGCGGATGGCTGCGAGCGCCTTGCCGCACGCTTACATCGTTGCTGACGACCCTGCGGTGCCAAGAGCGTGATGCGTTAGTTAGCGTCCGGAAAGCGCCGCGGATATGACTATTATCTATCTGCGGGAGATCCGGTGGGATCCATCATACCTGCGACGTCAGCAGTCCCTCGTACGCCTGCCCGGGACCGCAGAACCGCGCCAGATGACAAGCCAGTTTCTTCTCCTCCAGGTTTTGGAAACGGCTATCCGTGATGAGGGCCCGTGCTGCTTCTGTAACACCGAAACACGAGCTCCCTTTCTGCTGCAAAAGCTCACGGAGAGCCGCGCCGATCCGGACCGTGTCGTACCGTGTCCTGGTGCGCTGACGGCTACCTTTGCTCCTTATCTTTCTTCCCATCTTTCCACTGGGCGAGGCAGCTGGCAAGCGGAACTGCACTCCCGCAGGTAGGTCCCACATGCCGCCAGCGAAGTGACCCATCATAGCGCCAGGCAATGGTGCAGCAATATCTGCAGAAGGCTGCTGTGGGACGGCACCACCGCTGCTAGGAGAGTCTGTTGCGGTCACCATGCTCTTAGGTGCAGCGGCAGGCTGTACCGAGCTGGGATGTGCACCATGTCCGCCGATGGGTTGCTGCGCCACTGTCACCTCATCCCTTGCGCCATACCGAGTGCGGGCGTATTCCACGGGGTCGCTGCGAAGGGTGCTCAGCAGGGCGCGTGCGTCCTCAGCCTCCTGAACAACCACTGCATCCTCAACAAGCGACTCCGGTACCCCTTGGAGGGCTTCCAGCTCCCGGACCGCTGCCTCATCGAGCCGTGTAGCGCACCGCCCGGATGCCACCATGAAGCGAGCAAACTCCACAACCTTGGGCCCGTCGACGTACAAAGCTGGTGCGCGGCGCATCTTTGCCCGCGCCTCCTCCATGTTTGCCGCCGGACCGATGAACACCACCTTCATACGCCGCGGGACCTCCTCTAGGCGGCACGGGACCAGCTGGCAGATGGCTGGTGCTCCCGGGTTGGGGGTGGCAACAACATGCCCCACATAACCACGCTGCTGCAGCCACAGCGGCCGCTTGCTGGTCGGGGCATGCAGGAACAGAACATGCCGGTGCACGAGCAGCGTGCTCACCAACATGTTCTCCACCATCGTCAGCTGCTCGTACGGGGTTCCATCAGCATGATGCGGCCAGGTCCCCCGATCACACCGGGCAAGAGCAGACCGCGGTATGTGCTTGTTCAACGCCTGCAGCTGCGCGTCGAGCTCCAGCTGCGCTTCTGCCGCCGCTGGTGCCGCTGCGTCCTCCTCCTGCAGCTGCTGCTCCTCCTCTGCCTTGCCAGCGGGTCCGATCTCCTCCGCCTCATCGTCTGCACTACCCACCGAGCGCGGGTACAGTGTACGCCAGCAATCCTCGCAGATCCACAGCGTGTATTCGCTGCCACCGCGCAGCTGCGCCAGGCCCGCCGAAACCTGGGCACCGGCGGGACCGCCCGGCGGCGTGAATGTTGGAAGGGAGGGCCCGAGGCTTGCCATTGCGGCTGGTGCTTGGGACGACGGATGAATGCAGCCGGCCCGTGGGTCGCCCTGTAGACAGTACACTGCGCCGTCCGGCGCTTGCCAAACCGTGTTACCGTCACGAGGGAACGCCGCGCACCGCAGCTCATCCTTTCGGAGGGGCTGTAGCGCGGCACGGACCAGGGAGTAGCCGTACGGATGCACACGGTCGCCGGGATGGCGCATGCTGCACACGCAGCACACCGCATGTCGTGCATTGGCCGCCATGTGCTCCCGGAACTGAACGGCTGCATCAAAGTGCCGGTCCAGCACCTGTACATCATGTGTTGCGTCACGTCGGAAGGGAAGCACCGTTATCACTCCCTATTAGCACCATGAACACCATTAGCATGCTCGGAGCCGTGACGGCCGCACCGGGAGCACGTCGCCGCCCGCAAGGGTCCCCCAGGAGACACCGCTGTAATTCTAGACGCAACTTCTACAACGACTCGCTACTGAGAGACAGCAGGCTACCTCTGAACCGACATACCTGGCTATCCGTACGGCTGGCTTCTTCACGTACGCGCTGCTGAACAGCCTCGTTGATTCCCAATCCCAGCATCTCTTGTACCTCCTGAAGCGCACGGCAGCCGTCATGTGCTTGCCGTACTTGCGCTCCATCACTGATGGGGCGGGACGGAGCAGGGCGGAGCGGGGCTGCCAGGGGCGGGCCATGCTGAGGATCCAGCATTTCTTGCTGAAGCACCTCTTCAGGTTGCCCGGCTTGACGCTCCACTCTTTTCGCAACGCGCCGTTCTTCACAGTGCTGCTCAACGGCTGCATCTCCTCGCCCACGGTACCATGGAATATTAGGCTGCGCCGTTGCTCCGTCAGACGCTCCACTCTCATCACTGCTACTGCCACCCTCATCAGAATCCTTGCACGTGATGAAAGCGGCACGGCATTAGCCAAACCTAACGGCACGAACTGGCGGAATGCTTTTTGCATCCTTACGTCATATTCCGGCTCTCCGGGTTCAAATGGAGCTGCTGCATTGGATGCTACTTTGAAGAGATACTCCTGCTCCTGCTGTACGACACGCTGAACCACCGATATGTCGATGCTTAGGGTTCTGGAAGCCACCGCCGCAAAAGAGTTCCATTTCTGATGCAGCGCGAGCTGTCGCGTTTCAGAATCCTTCTCCAAGATCTCCTCGAGCACAGCGACTACGCAATCGTCCTCCTGTTGCTCCGCCATTCCCCTACAATGCAATGCCGCGCGGCGCGCGCACAGTCCAGCACATCCGTATGAGCATCCAGACACGGCACCGTATTCAAGGCATTTAACTGAATGCTGCACGGCTCAGATTCAGGCCTGCGAGCTTGCCTTCCTTTGTCAACTTACCCATAACAGGAAGCTCAACAGGCACGTCCGACCACGAGCGTTGCACGTCGAAGTTAAGGAGACGCGCCCTACGGTGAATTGCTATGCTACGAATCTGTCAATTCCCTAGGTGTCCTTCGAATCCTGCAATTATATAGAAGTCTCGCCTTCCTTTAAGCATCCTCACGGAATACCGCTTTTCGTATATTTCTTTCTTATGTGCAAATAACGCCTTCAGGTCATATCTCCAGAACAATTCGGGTCGCTGTTCCGGAAGTACGTTACCCTACCGGTAACGACCTTCGCGCAGTACTCATTCACTCCCCTCATCCCCTATTCTCCGTTCCACGTCTGGAATAAAATGCTGTACGGGATGTGGGTTTTGGAGAGTGAAGGATGGTTGTTCGCAACCGACGGCTTGCGGAATATTAAGATGGAGAGTGGAGGATGGTTGTCTGCAAGCGACGGCTTGCCGAATAGTTGGGTGGCAAAGAAAGGCAGCCGTATCGGGACACGCACGTAGAGGCAGCCGCGGTGTTTGGGGGTGGGAGAACCGGATTGGTGGATAGGAGATGTGCTGACGGGGCTGCTTTTTGGCCCCATGCGTGTGCTTTGCAGGGGACGTATGCCAACTCGACGGGCATGGAGGGGTGATGAGGGCGAGGGAGGGAAGGTTAAATGTCGAGGGGTAACGCGAAGTGCAGAGGGAGAGAACCACAGAGACAAGCGCCGTGCTTGTGGGTGTGGAAATTAAAGGAGGTTTGCAGCCATCTTGGCCGGGTGCGAGCGGTGGGTTAGGGGATACTCACCGAGAGGAGCAACCGAGACGGCGCCAATTTATAGGGACCTTACTAGAGAGTGCCGTGGTGGTTTCGCTTTTCATCAGCAAGAACGTCAGGGCGCTTGGCAGACGTCTGGGGCATGGTATGTGGGTATACAGATGGGGTGGAATGGAAGGGTTCATTGGTGACGCAGAATATGTTGGCGGGAAGAGTCCTTTGGGGGGGGGGGGGGGGGACGTCTGCCAAGTTGAGGGGGCATGGAGGAGCGAGGGTGAGAAAGGGGGGGGGGGGGCCTGCACCCGATGGCCAGGTGCAGAGGGGAAGGAACGCAGAGTCAAGCTCCTTGGATGGTAAGGGGGGCAGCAATTAAGGGAGGTTTGCACCCAGGTTGGTCGGGTGCAAGCACCGGCTAGCCGAGTAGCAAGAAGGGTAACCGAGGAAGCGGCAATCGACAGATGACATACTCAAGAGAGTTATAGTAGTGTCGCTTTTAACTGGTAAGGAAGGTGAGGCTTTTCGCAAAGCGTTCCGAGCCGTGAGATGTCATCGCGGTGCGCGCGACCCAAGAAAAGAACTCCAATCGGCCAACTCTTCACATTTTCTATATCGTGGTTACCCGTAGAACGACTATCCATGTTCGGCGGCGTGTTCTGAGATGTGTAGGAACCAGTCGGAGCGAGCATTGGCAAGGGCGCAGTTAAGGTTTCGCTGCCTATGCGGATTTCTTTTGCTACGAGTGAAGATACGTATTAAGACAATAGATTGGCGTTTGCCTCTAAGTTCCGAGACGTGGCACGGGTCGGGAGGCAATTAGCGCTCCGCGCGAAGAGAGCGTTTTAGACGCTATTGCCAACGTAGCTTTATCGTGGACATAGTGCTCTTTAACTTTATAAAGTAAAAACGGTCTGGGATGGTATTTCGGGGGTACCTATTTTCAGCGCGACGACTTTTGACCGGTAACCGTTTGCCGTGCTCATTCTGACGGATACGCGAGAATCCTATGGATTTCTCACTTGCAGTCGCTAGCTCACTCTATGCTTTAAATTTAGCGCACGTCAAAACCCATCGAGATCAGGTTTCGCGTCGGTGAGAGCTGGTCAAAGGCGAACGAGTGCAAGTTCCCGGCCTTCCTGCATAGTGTATATGACGCTTGATTCAAACCCCCGACTCTTATGCTGCCCTTTCACGCCGCATGGGGGGTCGCGCCTAGCCCTGGGGCCCGGCATGTGTGCGACTTTTTTTGTCGTACAGTGGGGTGTGGCTGTATCTACGAGGCTAGAGCCTCGCGACGAAACTGCGAATGGCTCATTAACTTAGTTATAGCTTAGTCGACATCACAATGCAAGATATTGCAACAAGAAGATTGGTGATACGTGGTGCCCGAAGCCATGCCGTACCATGTCGCTGTACGACAGGGGTGTTCAGAGGAGCTGGAGCGAGGAAAGGGTGGTGAGGGGAGTGGGGAGCATGAAGGGGTGGTGAGGGGAGTGGGGAGCATGAAGGGGGGTGGGAAAGCGTGTCGAAACCCATGCCGTACTGTGTTGCCGTACGACACCACATCTCAGGACACCATCCTGATGATGCCAGGCGTGATGAGTGATGAGGGGGTGATGAGGGGAGTGGGGAGCACGGAGGGGGGTGGGAGGGCGTGTCGAAACCCATGCCGTACAGATGCCATACAAGTGTACGACAGTTGTCGTACGCTGTCGTACACTGCCGTACAGCTGTCGTACATAGTCGTACATGTCGTACACCACATGATGCGTCACCACACAGCATGGCAACTGTGCCGTACGTTTTGCTGCCGTACAGTGTGTTGTCGTACTCGAGATCTCTCAGAACACCATCCCCATAGGCCCAGGCATCATCTCCAAGGGTGCCAAGGAAGTCGCCAAGAGGTCGCTACCCGGCTCGAACTGGAGACCTCTGGCTGGCTGAGGATAGGACTGAACGCTTAGCGCCTTAAGGTCGTTGCCACCACTTTTGTGAATGGACAGACAGACAGACAGACAGACAGACAGACAGACAGACAGACAGACAGACGGACAGACAGACAGAGATGATTTAATTGTGATCTGTCCTCCAATCCTCCCCTCCACTTCGTTACGGGGGGATTTACGGTCATTTACGGTCACAGACAGACAGACAGACAGACAGATAGCGCCGCGTCGTGGTCGCCGCGGCCGGGGGTACCGTAAATCCTGATTGGTGATGAATTCGCGAACGAACAAGCTTTGCGTGCCGGCATGACTTCAGCACATTGCGGACCTAACGTTGGCGCGCCGACCAGTGTTGTGAGGTTTCTCATGTGTTGCAGACAAGCATGGTCGGCGGACCTGATGTCAGCGTGCGGCTCATGTTCGAAAGCAATAGTCGGCATGGCGTACATGTACGGCATGGCGTCGAACTGCTTCAAATTTAAATTTTGGGGCGCCTCCGGACGTTTTCCGCTATCGGTGACCTCTTGGGGCTGCCCTACGGCATGTTGGCGTGTCCAAGGCATGAAAAGCCCTTGTTCTGTACCAACATATACAGGTAGAGCCTCGCTACCTGCGCACTACATGCACACACACACAAAAACACATCTGCGCATGAGGGCGACGTCTCATGACCCGTGGGTCAGTGATCACCAAAAAAGCGATCATTTTTGGCGATCAGCAATCGGCGCTTTTCAGGAGATGCGCCGACTTCACGACCGTGCTTCTTGTCGAAACCAGCAAATTGCGCCGAAAGACTCTCGCCGATGCCAGGCAAATTGCGCCAAAATCTAAAGAGCTTTCACGGCGATCTCCCCTGACAGCATTCACCAATCAGCAATCGCCGATCAACCATAGTTTTCTGGTGACGGGGTGACGTCGGCTGTATGCTGTATGACAGCATCAAGGTGACGCGGCAAATGGGCCTATGGGGATGGTGTTCTGAGAGATCTCGAGTAGGGGGATAAGAGGAGATGGATCACTCACACATGGCTGGAATCTTTCACGGCAACCACCCCTGACAGCATTCGCCGATCAGCAATCGCCGATCAACCATAGTTTTCGGCGATCAGTAATCGGCGCTTTTCAGGAGACGCGCCGACTTCACAACCACGCTTCTTGCCGAAACCAGCTTGCAACTTGCGCCGATTTACTTTTGCCGAAGCCATATCCGTCGGGGGTGCCGGACGAGGGGGTGGTGAGGGGAGTGGGGAGCATGGAGGGGGGTGGGAGGGCGTGTCGAAACCCGTGCCGTACTGCGTTGCCGTACACCTCACGGTGATGCAGGAGCGTTCAGAGGTGCTGGAGGGACGAGGGGGTGGTGAGGGGAGTGGGGAGCATGGAGGGGGGTGGGAGGGCGTGTCGAAACCCATGCCGTACTGCGTTGCCGTACACCTCACGGTGATGCAGGAGCGTTCAGAGGTGCTGGAGGGACGAGGGGGTGGTGAGGGGAGTGGGGAGCATGGAGGGGGGTGGGAGGGCGTGTCGAAACCCATGCCGTACTGCGTTGCCGTACACCTCACTGTGATGCAGGGGCGTTCAGAGGTGCTGGAGGGACGAGGGGGAGGTGAGGGGAGTGGGGAGCATGGAGGGGGGTGGGAGTGGGGAGCATGGGTAAAACACCAAACAGTTTTACGCTGATTTTGGAAAGTAACCAAGAAACTGCGAATGGCTCATTAACTTAGTTATAGCTTAGTCGACATCACAATGCAAGATATTGCAACAAGAAGATTGGTGATACGCGGTGCCCGAAGCCATGCCGTACCATGTCGCTGTACGACAGGGGTGGTCAGAGGAGCTAGAGCGGCGAGGGGGTGGTGGGGGGAGTGGGGAGCATGAAGGGGGGCAGGAGGGCGTGTCGAAACCCATGCCGTACTGCGTTACCGTACACCTCATGGTGATGCAGGGGCGTTCAGAGGTGCTTGAGGGACGAGGGGGTGGTGAGGGGAGTGGGGAGCATGGAGGGGGGTGGGAGGGCGTGTCGAAACCCATGCCGTACTGCGTTGCCGTACACCTCATGGTGATGCAGGGGCGTTCAGAGGTGCTGGAGGGACGAGGGGGTGGTGAGGGGAATTGGGAGCATGAAGGGGGGTGGGAGGGCGTGTCGAAACCCATGCCGTACTGCGTTGCCGTACACCTCATGGTGATGCAGGGGCGTTCAGAGGTGCTTGAGGGACGAGGGGGTGGTGAGGGGAGTGGGGAGCATGGAGGGGGGTGGGAGGGCGTGTCGAAACCCATGCCGTACTGCGTTGCAGTACACCTCATGGTGATGCAGGGGCGTTCAGAGGTGCTGGAGGGACGAGGGGGTGGTGAGGGGAATTGGGAGCATGAAGGGGGGTGGGAGGGCGTGTCGAAACCCATGCCGTACTGCGTTGCCGTACACCTCATGGTGATGCAGGGGCGTTCAGAGGTGCTGGAGGGACGAGGGGGTGGTGAGGGGAGTAGGGAGCATGGAGGGGGGTGGGAGGGCATGTCGAAACCCATGCCGTACTGCGTTGCCATACACCTCATGGTGATGCAGGGGCGTTCAGAGGTGCTGGAGGGACGAGGGGGTGGTGAGGGGAGTTGGGAGCATGAAGGGGGGTGGGAGGGCGTGTCGAAACCCATGATGTGTACTGCGTTGCCGTACACATCATGGTGATGCAGGGGCGTTCAGAGGTGCTGGAGAGACGAGGGGGTGGTGAGGGGGGTGGGGAGCATGGAGGGGGGTGGGAGAGCGTGTCGAAACCCATGCCGTACTGCGTTGCCGTACACCTCATGGTGATGCAGGGGCGTTCAGAGGAGCTAGAGCCGCGAGGGGGTGGTGAGGGGAATGGGGAGCATGAAGGTGGGTGGGAGGGTGTGTCGAAACCCATGCCGTACTGCGTTGCCGTACACCTCATGGTGATGCAGGAGCGTTCAGAGGTGCTGGAGGGACGAGGGGGTGGTGAGGGGAGTGGGGAGCATGGAGGGGGGTGGGAGGGCGTGTCGAAACCCGTGCCGCACTGCGTTGCCGTACACCTCACGGTGATGCAGGGGCGTTCAGGGGCGCTGGAGGGACGAGGGGGAGGTGAGGGGAGTGGGGAGCATGGAGGGGGGTGGGAGAGCGTGTCGAAACCCGTGCCGTACTGCGTTGCCGTACACCTCACGGTGATGCAGGGGCGTTCAGAGGTGCTGGAGGGACAAGGGGGTGGTGAGGGGAGTGGGGAGCATGGAGGGGGGTGGGAGAGCGTGTCGAAACCCGTGCCGTACAGATGCCGTACAACCGTACGACAGTTGTCGTACACTGTCGTACACTGTCGTACAGCTGTCGTACATTGTCGTACATGTCGTACATCACATGATGTGTCACCACACAGCATGGCAACTGTGCCGTACAGTTTGCTGCCGTACAGTGTGTTGTCGTACTCGAGATCTCTCAGAACACCATCCCCATAGGCCCAGGCATCATCTCCAAGGGTGCTGAGGAAGTCGCCAAGAGGTCGCTACCCGGCTCGAACTGGAGACCTCTGGCTGGCTGAGGATAGGACTGAACGCTTAGCGCCTTAAGGTCGTTGCCACCACTTTTGTGAACAGACAGACAGACGGACAGACAGACGGACAGACATACGAACTTTAGCGGTGATCTGTCCTCCAATCCTCCCCTTCACTTCGTTACGGGGGGATTTACGGTCACGGACAGACAGATAGCGCCGCGTCGTGGTCGCCGCGGCCGGGGGTACCGTAAATCCTGATTGGTGATGAATTCGCGAACGAACAAGCTTTGCGTGCCGGCATGACTTCAGCATTGCGGACCTAACGTTGACGCGCCGACCAGTGTTGTGAGGTTGCTCATGTGTTGCAGACAAGCATGGTCGGCGGACCTGATGTCAGCGTGCGGCTCATGTTCGAAAGCAATAGTCGGCATGGCGTACATGTATGGCATGGCGTCGAACTGCTTCAAATTCAATTTTTTTTGGCGCCTCCGGATGTTTGCCGCTATCGGTGACCTCTTGGGGCTGCCCTACGGCATGTTGGCGTGTCCAAGGCATGAAAAGCCCTTGTTCTGTACCAACATATACAGGTAGAGCCACGCTACCTGCGCACTACATGCACACACACACACACACACAAACACATATGCGCATGAGGGCGACGTCTCATGACCCGTGGGTCAGTGATCACCAAAAAAGCTATCATTTTCGGCGATCAGCAATCGGCGCTTTTCAGGAGATGCGCCGACTTCACGATCGTGCTTCTCGTCGAAACCAGCCTGCAAATTGCGCCGAAAGACCTTTGCCGATGCCAGGCAAATTGTGCCGAAATCTAAAGAGCTTCCACGGCGATCTCCCCTGACAGCATTTGTCGATCAGCAATCGCCGATCAACCATAGTTTTTGGCGATCAGTAATCGGCGCTTTTCAGGAGATGCGGCGACTTCACGACCATGCTTCTCGCCGAAACCAGCTTGCAAATTGCGCCGAAAGACTCTCGCCGATGCCAGGCAAATTGCGCCGAAATCTAAGAAGCTTTCACGGTGACCACCCCTGACAGCATTCGCCGATCAGTAATCGCCGATAAACCCTCGTCTTTGGCGACCAGTAATCGGCGCTTTTCATCAGACGCGCCGACTTCGCGACCACGCTTCTCGCCAAAACCAGATTACATTTTGCGCCGATTTTGTTTTGCCGAAACCATACCAGTTGCCGAAACAGTTTTACACTGATTTCGGAAAAGTAACCAAGAAACTGCGAATGGCTCATTAAATTAGTTATAGCTTAATCGACATCACAATGCAAGACATTGCAACAAGAAGATTGGTGATACGTGGTGCCCGAACCCATGCCGTACCGTGTCGCTATACGACATGGGTGGTCAGAGGAGCCAGAGCGACGAGGGGGTGGTGAGGGGAGTGGGGAGCATGGAGGGGGGTGGTAACGGTCACCAAACAGTTTGACGCTGATTTTGGAAAGTAACCAAGAAACAACGAATGGCTCATTAACTCAGTTACAGCTCAGTCGACATCACAATGCAAGACATCGCAACAAGAAGACTGGCGGCACACGGTGCCCCAACCCATGCCGTACCGTGCCACTGTACGACAGGGGTGTTCAGAGGACCGAAGCGATGATTGGTGATACGTGGTGCCCGAAGCCATGCCGTACCGTGTCGCTGTACGACAGGGGTGGTCAGAGGAGCTGGAGCGAGGACGGGGTGGTGAGGGGAGTGGGGAGCATGGAGGGGGGTGGTCACAGTCACCAAACAGTTTGACGCTGATTTTGGAAAGTAACCAAGAAACTGCGAATGGCTCATTAACTCAGTTATAGCTTAATCGACATCACAATGCAAGATATTTCAACAAGAAGATTGGTGATACACAGTGCCCGAAGCCATGCCGTACCGTGTCGCTGTACGACAGGGGTGGTCAGAGGAGCTGGAGCGACGAGGGGGTGGTGAGGGGAGTGGGGAGCATGGAGGGGGGTGGGAGGGCGTGTCGAAACCCATGCTGTACTGCATTGCCGTACACCTCATGGTGATGCAGGGGCGTTCAGAGGTGCTGGAGGGACGAGGGGGTGGTGAGGGGGGCGGGGAGCATGGAGGGGGGTGGGAGGGCGTGTCGAAACCCATGCCGTACTGCGTTGCCGTACACTTCACGGTGATGCAGGGGCGTTCAGAGGTGCTGGAGGGACGAGGGGGTGGTGAGGAGGGCGGGGAGCATGGAGGGGGGTGGGAGGGCGTGTCGAAACCCATGCCGTACTGTGTTGCCGTACGACACCACATCTCAGGACACCATCCTGATGATGCCAGGCATGATGAGTGAAGAGGGGGCGATGAGGGGAGTGGGGAGCACGGAGGGGGGTGGGAGGGCGTGTCAAAACCCATGCCGTACAGATGCCGTACAAGCGTACGACAGCATACACTGCCGTACAGCTGTCGTACATAGTCGTACATGTCGTACACCACATGATGTGTCACCACACAGCATGGCACCTGTGCCGTACAGTCTGCTGCCGTACAGTGTGTTGTCGTACTCGAGATCTCCCAGAACACCATCCCCATAGGCCCAGGCATCATCTCCAAGGGTGCCGAGGAAGTCGCCAAGAGGTCGCTACCTGGCTCGAACTGGAGACCTCTGGCTGGCTGAGGACAGGACTGAACGCTTAGCGCCTGAAGGTCGTTGCCACCACTTTTGTGAACGGACAGACAGACGGACAGACAGACAGACAGACAGACATGGCGGGGCACGCCTGGGGGGGGGGCCGTCGCAACTTGTGTGGGGCGTGGTGTAGAGTTTGGGTGTGATTTGGGTTTTGCGTGTTTCGTCCCTTGTTTGGTTTCCTTTGGGCATGTGTTCGATGAAGCGATTACTGTGGGAGTGCTTGCATGCATGCGTGCACATGGGGTGAGGGGCGCGTAAAGCTGGAGTGCATGCATGCGTGTGCGGGTTGCACGGGACGATGGGGCGAGTAAAGCGGGGGTGCTTGCATTCGTGTGTGGGTTGCAGGTTGTGAGGCGGTGAGTAAAGTTGTGGGGCTTGAAGGCGTGCATGTATGGGTTGCATGGGGCGTGCGTGTGTGGGTTGCTCGGGACGAGGGGGCACGTGAAGCAGGATGCATGGGGCGAGTAATGTGGGAGTGCTCATGCGTTCGGCTGCATGTGTCGAGAGGGCGCTTGAAGCGGGAATGTTGAGCGTGTGTGGGCCGCACGGGATGAGGGGGCATGTACTGTCAGAGTGCTGGCATGCGTGTGTGCGTGGGATGCATGGGGTGAATAGGCGAGTAAAGCGTGCATGCGTGTGGGGGCTACAAGGGGACGTGTAATGTGGGAGTGCTTGCATGCATGCGTGTCTGAGTTGCATGGGGCGAGGGGGCACTTGAAGAGGGGGTGCGTGCAAGCGTTCGTGAGTTGCACGGGACGAGGGGGCGAGTATTGTGAGAGTGCTGGCTTGCGCACGTGCGTGGGTTGCATGGGGTGAAAAGACGTGTGAAGCGGGAGTGCGTGCATGCGTGTGGGGGCTACAAGGGGCGCGGGGACGTGTAATGTGGGAGTGCTTCCATGCGTTTGGGTTTGAATTGCATGGGGCAATGGGGCGACTAATGTGGGAGTGCTTGCATGCATGCGTGTCTGAGTTGCATGGGGTGATGGGGTGTGTGAAGCAGGATTGCGTGCATGTGTATGCAGGTTGCACGGGGCAAGGGGACGATTATTGTTGGAGTGCTTGCATGCCTTCGTGCTCGGGTTGCATTGAGTGAGGGGACGAGTTGAGCGAGGGTGCTTGCATGCGTGTGTGGGCGGATTGGGGCGAGAGGGCGCTTTAAGCTGGAATGTGTGTGTGGGCTACAGGTGGTGAGGGGGTGAGTAAAGCGGGCTTGCTTTCATGTGTTGAGAAAACTGGCCGCGAGTAGGACCGTGCTTGCATGGGTGCGTATGTTGGTTGCATGGGGTGAGGGGGCGAGTACGGGGGTACTTGCATGCATGTGTGGGCTGCATGGGGAGGGAGGTGGGTAAAGTAAGAATGCGTGCATGCGTGTGTGTGTGTGTGGGGGGGGGGTTGCATCGGTTGAGGAGACCAGTTAGCTGGGGTGCTGTCCCGAGCACGACGTCCCTCTCAATCACCCTGCCACTCGCTGTCCCTAATCTACAAGGCGCTCCTGATGGATAGGACCCTCCTTCGGACGCGGCCAGCAATAAACAAGATGCTGCACCGCAGAAGGGTGCAAGGGAATGGGCGGGGGACAGGGGCGGAGGCAGGGGCGGGGCGGCAGTGTTTGTAAATGGCAAAGTAAGCGCGTGTCGGGGCGGGGAGGGGCGCACACTGATGGATAGGACTCTCCTTCGGCCGCGGCCAGCAATAAACAAGATGCTGCACCGCAGAAGGGTGCGAGGGCTGCGACACCAGCATGCTCACCTCGGGGCTGGGGCTCCTGCTGGGGGACCTGTGGTCGGCGCCTCTTCGCTCGGTTCCACTGCCGCCCGGCTTGCTTGGCAGCGCGAAGGGAGGCCTGCATGTATGGAAGCAGAGTGCGGGAATGGGCGGGGGAGAGGGGTGGAGGCCGGGGCGGGGCGGCAGCGTTTGTAAATGGCAAAGTAAGCGCGTGTTGGAGCGGGGAGGGGCGCACACTGATGGATAGGACACTCCTTCGGCCGCGGCCAGCAATAAACAAGATGCTGCACCGCAGAAGGGTGCGAGGGCTGCGACACCAGCATGCTCACCTCGGGGCTGGGGCTCCTAGCCTGCTGGGGGACCTGTGGTCGGCGCCGCTCTGTTTGGTTCGCTGCCGCCCGGCTTGCTTGGCAGCGCGAAGGGAGGCCTGCATGCATGGAAGCGGAGTGCGGGAATGGGCGGGGGAGAGGGGCGGAGGCTGGGGCGGGGTGGCAGCGTTTGTAAATGGCAAAGTAAGCGCGTGTTGGAGCGGGGAGGGGCGCACACTGATGGATAGGACCCTCCTTCGGCCGCGGCCAGCAATAAACAAGATGCTGCACCGCAGAAGGGTGCAATGGCTGCGACACCAGCATGCTCACCTCGGGGCTGGGGCTCCTAGCCTGCTGGGGGACCTGTGGTCGGCGCCTCTTCGCTCGGTTCCACTGCCGCCCGGCTCGGCAGCGCGAAGGGAGGTCTGCATGCATGGAAGCGGATTGAGGGAATGGGCGGGGGAGAGGGGTGGAGGCCGGGGCGGGGCGGCAGCGTTTGTAAATGGCAAAGTAAGCGCGTGTTGGAGCGGGGAGGGGCGCACACTGATGGATAGGACACTCCTTCGGCCGCGGCCAGCAATAAACAAGATGCTGCACCGCAGAAGGGTGCGAGGGCTGCGACACCAGCATGCTCACCTCAGAGCTGGGGCTCCTGCTGGGGGACTTGTGGTCGGCGCCGCTCCGTTTGGTTCGCTGCCGCCCGGCTTGGCAGCGCGAAGGGAGGCCTGCATGCATGGAAGCGGAGTGCGGGAATGGGCGGGGGAGAGGGGCGGAGGCTGGGGCGGGGCGGCAGCGTTTGTAAATGGCAAAGTAAGCGCGTGTTGGAGCGGGGAGGGGCGCACACTGATGGATAGGACACTTCTTCGGCCGCGGCCAGCAATAAACAAGATGCTGCACCGCAGAAGGGTGCGAGGGCTGCGACACCAGCATGCTCACCTCGGGGCTGGGGCTCCTGCTGGGGGACCTGTGGTCGGCGCCTCTTTGCTCGGTTCCACTGCCGCCCGGCTTGGCAGCGCGGAGGGAGGCCTGCATGCATGGAAGCGGAGTGCGGGAATGGGCGGGGGAGAGGGGCGGAGGCTGGGGCGGGGCGGCAGCGTTTGTAAATGGCAAAGTAAGCGCGTGTTGGAGCGGGGAGGGGCGCACACTGATGGATAGGACACTTCTTCGGCCGCGGCCAGCAATAAACAAGCTGCTGCACCGCAGAAGGGTGCGAGGGCTGCGACACCAGCATGCTCACCTCAGAGCTGGGGCTCCTGCTGGGGGACCTGTGGTCGGCGCCGCTCCGTTTGGTTCCGCTGCCGCCCGGCTCGGCAGCGCGAAGGGAGGCCTGCATGCATGAGAGGGGAGTGCGGGAATGGGTGGGGGAGAGGGGCGGAGGCAGGGGCTGCTTCACCAGCGGAAATGCATTCACCCCCAATGTGACCAGGGAATCCTCATTGGGCTCCATATCCCATAAGCTTATATCTATATCTTCCTGCAAGGTTTGAAGTATCAATAGCCTCAATGGCGAAACAACACTTGTAACGGTCTTGATCTGGTAGGCTACATGCACTGGCATCTTAGCTCGAGTAGAGGACGCATGCTTACCTTACATGTCAACGAAAGGCTGGTGTTTTAGCGTGCGTGCGGCTGGCACGTTATAGCCATCAGTTGGCGACAAGCAAAGACCCAAGCTGGGCTTACAACTTAGGCTGCAACTTGCGGCTGGAGGGGGGGGGGGCACGTTGCAGCCTGGTGTGTGCGCCCAACTCGTGTATGAGCTTGTCGCCAACTAATTCACTATGACGTACAAGCCGCACGCACGCACGCTAAAGCACCATCTTCTCTCTTGCCAATAAGCTGGGCTGCGCACGTAAGTTGGGCGCTAGAAGGGGGGGGGGTTAGGGGGGGCGAAGCCCCCCCCTCCAGCCGCACGTTGCAGCCTGGTGTGTGCGCCCATCTCGTGTCTGAGCATATTAACATACAATGTTGATGTAAAGAGTCGATAACGTAATTTGAGAACGTAATTTGGTCGTTTGCGGCACGTATGGCAGTCAGTGTGAGACATCGTTGTCAATGCTGGACTGCAAGCAGAAGTGTGAATGCAGTACCAGAAAAGCGACATCAGACGTCGTCTTTTTGAAGGGCATCATTTGCCGAGTTATGTTAACAGCACAACCAGCTATGATACTCCTGCGAGTTTTTTTGTTACCTTCAAGGCTGTGGTAAAGCGAGGAGCGCATTCCTTTTTCCTTACACCCTTGCACTACTTAAGCCCACAACCTCAGGCATATCGTGTATCGTGTATCGTGATATTGTCCAGCCACCCCAACAATCAGAGAACTGAGAAGGGTGCACGCAACAGTCGGAAACTTGCGGCTGGGGGGGGGCTTTTTACCCCCCCCATACCCCCCCCCCCGGGCCCTTCACTGTCCTTTGCTTGTTGCCATTTCATTCGCTATGACGTACAAGCCGCACGCAGAATGTATGGGCGAGTAGTGTGGCATTGCTTGCATGCATGCGTGTCTGAGTTGCATGGTGCGAGGGGGCGCTTGAGGCGGGTGTGCGTGCATGCGTGTGTGGGTTGCACGGGACGAGGGGGCGTGTACTGTGAGAGTGCTGGCATGTGCGCGTGCGTAAGTTGCATGAGGCAAAGGGGCGTGTAAGGCGGGGGTGCCTGCATGCGTGTGGGACTAAATGGGGCGAGAGGGCGCTATAAGCTGGAATGTGGGCATGTGTGTGTGTGGGTTGCAGGTGGTGAGGGGGTGAGTAAAGCGGGCTTGCTTGCATGTGTTGAGAAAACTGGCCGCGAGTAGGAACGTGCTTGCATGGGTGCGTATGTTGGTTGCATGGGGTGAGGGGGCGAGTACGGGGGTACTTGCATGCGTGTGGGAGCTGCATGGGGAAGGGGGGGGGGGGGGTAAAGCAAGAATGTGTGCATGTGTGGGGGGGTTGCATCGGTTGAGGAGCCCAGTTAGCTGGGGTGCTGTCCCGCGCACGACGTCCCTCTTAATCACCCTGCCGCTCACAGCCCTTTCCTCGATGTCCCTAATCTATAAGGCGCTCCTTGCACTCGTCCTTCCGCATGTACCGGTCCTCCCAAGGGCTTCCCAGCACACAGCGCGCCTCACACGTGCACTTACTCACACAGCGCCTCCAACTTGGTCTCTTCCACCTTATACGGCCAACTGGCTTCTGACAGCGTAACAATGCTAACGTATTTCTTTAAATGTTTCGCTGGACATACTTGTATCAGTGACTCCATCCCTGGGAGTCGGGCTGAATCGCACTCGCCTGTGGTGCTCTTCGGCGTGGGCCTCCTACGTTACTTCAGCGCTACAAAGCAAGGTTACCGAATTTTGCAGCTTGATAACGTATTCTGGTCCTTTGCGACACGCATGGCAGTCAGTGTTAGACACCGTTGTCATTGCTGGACTGCAAGCAGCCACTTTAATCCATTATACCATTAGACTGTATAAATGCTATGTAAAACGCCTTTGTTTTTTATGTGGATGTAGTGGTTGTCGAAAGTACCTTTCGCATTGCGGTGTGTGAAGGTCTGGTTTGCCGTTCAATCGTCTGTACCCAAGCTATGGCGTGAATGTGAATACTTACCGTTCTCTTCTTCGGCCACTCAACATTGTCGCTGGAGTATAAGGGCAAGTAGTTAGAATGCCGTACTAGAAAAGCGACGTCAGACGTCGTCTTTTTGAAGGGCATCATTTGCCGAGTTATGTTAACAGCACAACCACCATTGATACTCCTGCGTGTCTTGTTTTTTGGCCTGCCCTTGATTCTAGACGCTCCGCCAGGCCGCGGCTTGGAAGCAAGGGAACAGCCTTAGTGAACACCCCGGCAAATTTAACAGAATTTAGCGTGAGCTTTTTGGCATCTTTTTCGTGCAAAAGGTTTGGAATTTGAATGTGTATATGCAAGTCACAAAGGCAACCTGCGATGTGGCTCCAAGTCAGGAACGATTGTTATGAGTAGAGAGGAGTTTCTAGCTGCAGCGTTCGTCACATAATCAATGCACACGTGTTTGTTGTATTGTGATGTAAAAATAATGATGTGTATATGGGTGAGAAGTGATGTTGGCGTGTGTCGTACAAAGTACAAAGCAAGTTACAAAAGGAGAGGCATTAATCGCATGTCGATAGCTTGCTACACGTTGGTATCCGTTAGGTTGTTGTCGCGGTAAGGCCAGCAGCGTAGTTTAATAGGGCCGATACCAATGGCTTCGGTTTTGCCTTCCTTACTCAATACACACAATGGCCAGGGAATGCATGAAAACATATGAAGTTGACGCTCTGTGTAAAGCAGCCGAGACTATTGCTTCTAGCGGACTGAAACTTACTGCCAAGCTATTGCATGACGAAGTGTGCTCCGACACGCGCTTGAAGGGCTTGACGTATAAACAAGCATTACAAACTATCGTGGCTACTGGGAAGGAAGCGTCGCCAAAGACATTGCTGCAGGAAATGGGGCGGCCCAGTATCACTGTAGGCATGGTGCGGAATCGACTGCGGAAGGAACAAAGTCAAAAAGGTACGGTCGCTCATAGTGAACTGTTTGAAGGTTACCACTGTTTCGCTGACGACATTGCTCCATCGCACAAACAAAGGTGACAATGTTCCAAGCAGTGCTCAAAAGGAGAGCGGTATGGGTACGTTGTTTATTATGAGTGCATTTCAGAAAAGGTACTGGAGGAATGCTGCACCGAAGAGAGCGTACCACTGAATACTAGCCCAACATGCTCTGAATGCCACCCACAAACCCCTGCCCACATAGAAGAAGACAACTTTGGCGACGAGGCTCTGCCAGCATATGACAAACGCAGTGGAGTGCAGAGGTGCACCTACACTACAGTTGAAGCAGCAGAGGAAGCCTGCAGATCTCCATCCCCTCCCCTCCCCTGCCAAAGCTTGGATCCCAAACTCAGCCTCTCTGGATGTTATAGCCTCCACGGTTCAATACACGTTTCCTATGCAAGCCATGCCACCGCCCTGTCCTCCCCACCCCTACTTTCCTGTTGCCTTACCTTTCCTCGCTTTCCTTTCACCACCAACCCTGTTCTTGCTTTCCTATCCCTTTCCCTGCCCACGCCATCCTTTAGCTTCCATGCCTTTATTGTTCTCTCCCCGTGACTCCCCTTGCCAACCCATTCCCACCCCATCCCTGTGCTCGAATGAGGGTGACAGCGAGGGCAACTGATACCTAGGACCGTGCGTCAGTTACTGTGCACGCCTATGATACCCTCGAGTTGCCAACGCAATTGCGACCCTGCTTAGCAAGACGGCTTGCCCCTGAGGGCCGCAGACGCCGGGCTTGCTGGTGCAATATGCCAATTCGCACTATCCAGGCATGCCCCTCGACGCTGTAAACGCCTCCCTCATATGACCCTACGCAGCCATCTGACCCTCCCAAACGGGACACCCATGCGCCACTCTCCTAAGCAGCCTCGTCAGCCCCCCAGCCCGCCACCTTACCCACCCAAGCATGACTCCCACACACCGCCATCATAAGCAGCCGCGAAAACGCACTAAACCACCCCACCACACCTTCACCCCCCCCCCGCCGCACACCCGCTTGGGCAGGCCACGGGACCGCTTCGGTCTGGTTGTTACCTTTCAAAGCTGTGGAAAAGCGAGGCACGACATCCTTCGGGCGAAGCCCCCCCCACCCCCTCCAGCCGCACGTTGCAGCCTGGTGTGTGCGCCCAACTCGTGTATGAGCTTGTCGCCAACTAATTCACTATGACGTACAAGCCGCACGCACGCACGCTAAAGCACCATCTTCTCTCTTGCCAATAAGCTGGGCTGAGCCGTAAGTTGGGCGCTAGAAGGGGGGGGGTTAGGGGGGGGGGGGGCGAAGCCCCCCCCCCCCCTCCAGCCACACATTGCAGCCTGGTGTGTGCGTCAACTCGTGTATGAGCTTGTCGCCAACTAATTCACTATGACGTACAAGCCGCACGCACGCACGCTAAAGCACCATCTTCTCTCTTGCCAATAAGCTGGGCTGCACCGTAAGTTGTGTGCAAGAAGGGGGGGGGGGGTAGGGGGGGGGCGAAGCCCCCCCCCCCTCCAGCCACACATTGCAGCCTGGTGTGTGCGTCAACTCGTGTATGAGCTTGTCGCCAACTAATTCACTATGACGTACATGCCGCACACACGCACGCTAAAGCACCATCTTCTCTCTTGCCAATAAGCTGGGCTGCGCACGTAAGTTTCGGCTAGAAGGGGGGGGGGGGGGTAGGGGGGGGGGCGAAGCCCCCCCCCTCCAGCCGCACGTTGCAGCCTGGTGTGTGCGCCCAACTCGTGTATGAGCTTGTCGCCAACTAATTCACTATGACGTACATGCCGCACACACGCACGCTAAAGCACCATCTTCTCTCTTGCCAATAAGCTGGGCTGCGCACGTAAGTTGGGCGCTAGAAGGGGGGGGGGGGTAAGGGGGGGGGGGTGAAGCCCCCCCCCCTCCAGCCGCACGTTGCAGCCTGGTGTGTGCGCCCATCTCGTGTCTGAGCATATTAACATACAATGTTGATGTAAAGAGTCTCGTTGAATTGCGATTCGTGGCGATTAGGCCAAAAACAAGAAAAACAAAAAATGTCATTTTGCTGCCGACGGGGTTCGAACCCGGGTCGCCCGCGCCAATCGCGATTTTTTGGAGCGCTATCCGCGCTAAGGACGTTACCAACATGGCGGGGCACGCCTGGGGGGGGGCCGTCGCAACTTGTGTAGAGTTTTGGGTGGGGTTTGGGTTTAGGGTGGTTTCGTCCCTTTTTTGCTTTCCTTTGCAAATGTGTGCTCATGCATGACGCGAGGGTGTGTGTAGAGCTTGCACAATTTGCGGGGCAAGTAAAGCGGGGGTGCTTGCATGCGTGCGGGGGCTACAACGGGTGAGGCGGCAAGTAAAGCGGGGGTGCCTGCATGCGTGTGTGGGTTGCATGTGGCGAGTTAGCGAGTGATGTGGGGGCGCTTATAGACGTGAGTGTGTGGGTTGCATGGGGCGAGGGGCGCTTGAAGCTGGAGTGCGTGCATGTTTGTGTGTGTTGAAGGTGGCGAGGCGGCGAGTAAAGTGGGGGCGCTTGCATGCGTGCGTGTAGGGCCTACTGTGGGCGAGCGGCCGAGTAAAGTGGGGGTACACGTATGTATGTGTGGGCTGCACAGAACGAGGGGTCGTGTAATGTGCTTCCATGCGTGCGGGTCTGAGTTGGATGGGGCGAGTGATGGGGTGAGTAGAGTGGGGGCGCTTGCAGGCGTGCGTGTGTGGGTTGCATGGGGCGATGGGGCGCGTGAAGCGGGAGTGCGTGCATGCGTGTGTGGGTTGCACGGGACGAGGGGGCGAGTACAGCTGGTGCGGTTGCATGCATCCGTGCGTGCGTTGTTTGCATGGGGCGTGTAAAGCGGGGGTGCTAGCATGCATGTTGAGGCTACACGGGGTGAGGGGACGTGTAAAGTGGGAGTGCTTGCATTCGTGCTTGGGTTACATGGGGTAAAGGGGCGAGTAAAGCGGGGGTGATTGCATGTGTGTGGGGGCTTGAAGGGGCGATGGGGCGAGTTAAGTGGGAGGGCTGGCATTCGTGCATGTGTGGGTTGCACGGGGTGAGGGAGCGCGTGAAGTGGGAATGCGTGCATGCGTATGCAGGTTGCACAGGGCAAGGGGTCAAGTATTGTGGGAGTGCTTGCATGCGTTCGTGCTTGGTTTGCATGGGGTGAGGGGGCAAGAAAAGCGGGGGTGGTTGCATTCGTGTGTGGGTTTCAGGTTGTGAGGCGGTGAGTAATGTGGCGACTCTTGAAGGCGTGCATGTATGGGTTGCATGGGGTGTGCGTGTGTGGGTTGCATGGGGCGAGGGGGGCACGCGAAGCAGGATTGCGTGCGTGCATGCGTGTGCAGGTTGCATGGGGCATGGAGCGAGTAATGTGGGAGTGCTCATGCGTTCGGCTTACATGCTTGCGTGTGTGGGTTGCATGTGGCGAGGGGGCGCTTGAAGCGGGAATGTTGAGCGTGTGTGGGTTGCACCGGATGTGGGGTCGAGTACTGTGGGAGTGCTGGCTTGCATGCGTTCGTGTGTGGTTTGCATGGGGCGAGGGGGCGCGTGAAGTGGGCGTGCACGCATGCGTGTGCAGGCTACACGGGGCAAGGGGGCGAGTAGTGTGGGAGCGCTTGCATGCGTGCGTGTGTGGGTTGCATGGGCCGAGGGGCCGCTTGAAGCAGGAGTGCGTGCATGCGTGTGTGGGCCGCACAGGAAGAGGGGGCGTGTACTGTGAGAGTGCTGGCATGCGCGCGTGTGTGGGTTGCATGGGGTATAGGGGCGGCGCGTAAAGCGGGGGTGCTTGCATGCGTGTGGGTCTGAGTTGCAAGGGGCGTTGGGGTGAGGAATGTCGGAGTTCTTGCATGCATGCGTGTCTGAGTTGCAAGGGGCGATGGAGCGAGTAATGTGGGAGTGCTTGCATGCGTGCGGGTCTGAGTTGCAAGGGGCGTTGGGGTGAGGAATGTCGGAGTTCTTGCATGCATGCGTGTCTGAGTTGCAAGGGGCGATGGAGCGAGTAATGTGGGAGTGCTTGCATGCATGCGTGTCCGAGTTCGAGGGGGCGCTTGAAGCGGGGGTGCGTGCATGTGTATGTGGGTTGCACGGGACGAGGGGGCGAGTACTGTGAGAGTGCTGGCATGCACGCATGCGTGGGTTGCATGGGGTGAATTGGCGAGTAAAGCGGGGGTGCCTTGCATGTGTGTGGGGGCTACAAGGGGCGAGGGGACGTGTAATGTGGGAGTGCTTGCATGCGTGCGGGTCTGAGTAGCATGGGGCGATGGGTTGAGGAATGAGGGAGTGCTTGCATGCATGCGTGTCTGAGTTGCATGGAGCGAGGGGGCGCGTGAAGTGGGAGTGCTTGCATGCATGCGTGTCTGAGTTGCATGGGGCGATGGGTTGAGGAATGAGGGAGTGCTTGCATGCATGCGTGTCTGAGTTGCATGGGGCGATGGGGCGAGTAATGTGGGAGTGCTTGCATGCATGCGGGTCTGAGTTGCATGGGGCGAGGGGGCGCTTCTAGCGGGGGTGTGTGCATGCGTGTGTGGGTTGCACGGGACGAGGCGGCGATCAAAGTGGGGGCGTTCGCATGCGTGCGTGTGTGGGTTGCTGGTGGCGAGGGGGCGCGTGAAGCACACGCACATGCATGTGTGTGTGGGTTGCACGGGACGAGGGTGCGAGGTTTGTGAGAGTGCTGGCACGTGTGCGTGTGTGAATTGCATGGGGCGAGCGGACGAGTAAGGTGGGGGTACGCGTATGTGTGTGTGGGCTAAATGGGTTGAGGGGACGTGTAATGTGGGAGTGCTTCCATGCGTGCGGGTCTGAGTTGCTTGGGGCGATGGGGCGCTTGAAGCGGGGGTGCGTGCATGCGTGTGTGGGTTGAACGGGACGAGGGGGCGAGTACTGTGAGAGTGCTTGCATGCATGCGTGTCTGAGTTGCATGGGGCGACGGAGCGAGTAATGTGGGAGTGCTTGCATGCATGCGTGTCTGAGTTGCTTGGGGCGATGGGGCGACGTATGTGGGAGTGCTTGCATGCATGCGTGTCTGAGTTGCACGGGGCGATGGGGCGCGTGAAGCAGGATTGCGTTCATGCATATGCAGGTTGCACGGGGCAAGGGGGCGAGTACTGTTGGAGGGCCGGCATGCGTTCCTGCCTGGGTTGCACGGGGCAAGGGGCCGAGTACAGCGTGGGTACATGTATGTGTGTCTTGGTGAAATGGGACGATGGGATGTGTCATTTCACCCAGCCTGTTTCAAACAGCGCCTCCCACTCGGTCTCTTCCTTATACAGCCAACTGGCTTCCGACAGCGTAATAATGCTAATGTATTTCCTTAAAGTGGCTGGACGTACTTTTATCCGTGTGCAAGTCGGGCAAGTGACTCCATCCCTGGGAGTCGGGCTGAATCGCACTCGCCTGTGGTGCTATTTGGCGTGGGCCTCCTACGTTGCTTTGTCGCCATATAGCAAGGTATGCGACAATTAAAATTCGATAATGTATTCTGGTCCTTTGCGACACGCATGCCAGTCAGTGTAAGACACCGTTGTCATTGCTGGACTGCAAGCAGCCCCTTTCATTCATTATATTTATACCATTAGACTTTTTAAAGCCTATGTAGAACGCCTTGGTTTGTACGTGGGTGTAGTGGTTGTCGAAAGTACCTTTCGCATTGCAGTGTATTAAGTTTTGGTTTGCAGTTCAATCGTCTGTACCCAAGCTATGGCGTGAATGTGAGTACGTACCGCTCTCTTCTGTAGGCGACCCAACACTGTCGCTGGAGTATAAGGGCAAGTCGTGAGAATGCCGTACTTGAAAAGCGACGTCAGACGTCGTCTTTTTGAAGGGCATTGTTTGCCGAGTTATGCCAACAGCACAACCAGCTTTGATACTCCTGCGAGTTTAATTTTCTGTTACCTTTCAAAGCTGTGGAAACGCGAGGCGCGACATCCTTCTCCTACTACCCTTGCACTACTTAAGCCCGGCATCCCCAGGCACCCGTTGTCATCCGCTGTATTTATATGTGCGGAAGATTTGTGCGGTAGTGTGAAGCAGTAACAGCGTCGGCATTGCAGTGTGGTGGTGCCCTGTTTGGTCGGCTAACCATTGAGTCGAAGCATAAACATAACGGGCAACACGTAATGTCTTGCTGTTTTGTCAGGTAGATGATGAGCTTTTGTATAAGGACAAGAAGTATAGTGCTGTACTTAAAGACGACGTGTGAAGTCGTCTTTTGGGATCCTAGTAGACAACTAGCCAGAAATCCAAACAGCCTTGCTATCTTACTACATAACCTTACACTGTCTTAGGGGACAATGGATGCTCTTCCTTTAAGAAAACTGGTCGCGGTTACACGATATCGGCTGTCTTGTTACACAGCGACGGCTCTGTGTCTTGTACCAAATGCAAAAGACATTACAAAAGCCATTCCACCTGCAAACATACATTTCTTGGTGCTGACCTAGCATCGGCATTCTGGCATCCAGTAGCAGCGACCGTATTAGCAATAATGACTGTGCCTTGCGCCTGAAGCCTTATGGAGAATACTCGGCAGCTAGTTTGCTCTGGCACCTGCACTTGATAGCCAAAGCCCAGGCCCTAATGCACCTGCGCGATGACTGCCGGACAATGTTTGCACAAGCCCTGGACATGTAGCTTGGGACAGGTGGTGAAGATGTGTCCATTCTTATGACAATGGCGACCTTTTGTGCCCAAGCGACTGATGTCTTCCTTCGCCATCACAGGTAAGCTAGAAGCAAGTAGCAGCTCAGGTGGCAACGAATCAGGCGGTAGCAGCTCTGGGGATAGCAGCTCGCGCGGCAGCTGCTCAGGTGGCAGCGGTGCAGACGTCTGTCTCAGGCCTATGTCTTGGGTAGCAGCAGGGTAACTGCCCTGAGCAACAACCGGGACTTGTAAGTGTTTCTTTGCTGGCCCTCCTTCTGGACCGCACTGCCCCCCCCTCCTCCCCAATCCACTTTCGTACCTGCAGTGCAGGAACATATGCCGTATTAGCCATATGCCTTCCTTATCTCTGCCCGCCACCACCCCATTAGACAGCTCTCCTTCTCCTTTCCTCACCACGATTGCATGCACGCATGCTGTCCCCGCTGTGAGCCTGCCCTCTCCTTGCTTAGCGCGTCCTTCTCTGCCGCCACCCCCGCCGCGGATTGCTCTCCTTCTCCTTCCCCCCGCGCTTTTCCCTTCCTCCCTTTGACGCATGCTGGCCTCCCCTCGTGCTATAGGAAGCATCGGAGGGCGGGGACAAGGAGCATTTGGCCACTAGCCCGCTAGCAGCCCCCGCATGGAGGTAAGACAACATGTGCAGACAGCTGTTCGTTGTTTAGTTCGGCGCTGCATCCGTTCCTGCCAGCCCCAACCCTTCCTGCTGCCCCCATGGCCCAATCCCACTGCAGACTTGCCTCCTCCCTAGCCCGCCCTCTTACCAGCAGTACTGCATGCGCGCGTGCTGTCCCCGCTGCGAGCCTGCCCTCTCCTTGCTTAGCACGTCCTACCCTGCCGCCACCCCCGCCGCGGATTGCTCTCCTTCTCCTTCCCCCCGCGCTTTTCCCTTCCTCCCTTTGACGCATGCTGGCCTCCCCTCGTGCTACAGGAAGCATCGGAGGGCGGGGACAAGGAGCATTTGGCCACTAGCCCGCTAGCAGCCCCCGCATGGAGGTAAGACAACATGTGCAGACAGCTCTTCGTTGTGTAGTTGGGCGCTGCATCCGTTCCTGCCAGCCCCAACCCTTCCTGCTTCCCCCATGGCCCAATCCCACTGCACACTTGCCTCCTCCCTAGCCCGCCCTCCTACCAGCAGTACTGCATGCGCGCATGCTGTCCCCGCTGCGAGCCTGCCCTCTCCTTGCTTAGCACGTCCTACCCTGCCGCCACCCCCGCCGCGGATTGCTCTCCTTCTCTTTCCCCCCGCGCTTTTTCCTTCCTCCCTTTGACGCATGCTGGCCTCCCCTCGTGCTATAGGAAGCATCGGAGGGCGGGGACAAGGAGCATTTGGCCACTAGCCCGCTAGCAGCCCCTGCATGGAGGTAAGACAACATGTGCAGACAGCTGTTCGTTGTTTAGTCCGGCGCTGCATCCGTTCCTGCCAGCCCCAACCCTTCCTGCTGCCCCCATGGCCCAATCCCACTGCAGACTTGCCTCCTCCCTAGCCCGCCCTCTTACCAGCAGTATTGCATGCGCGCGTGCTGTCCCCGCTGCGAGCCTGCCCTCTCCTTGCTTAGCACGTCCTACCCTGCCGCCACCCCCGCCGCGGATTGCTCTCCTTCTCCTTCCCCCCGCGCTTTTCCCTTCCTCCCTTTGACGCATGCTGGCCTCCCCTCGTGCTACAGGAAGCATCGGAGGGCGGGGACAAGGAGCATTTGGCCACTAGCCCGCTAGCAGCCCCCGCATGGAGGTAAGACAACATGTGCAGAGAGCTCTTCGTTGCGTAGTTGGGCGCTGCATCCGTTCCTGCCAGCCCCAACCCTTCCTGCTTCCCCCATGGCCCAATCCCCATGCACACTTGCCTCCTCCCTAGCCCGCCCTCCTACCAGCAGTACTGCATGCGCGCGTGCTGTCCCCGCTGCGAGCCTGCCCTCTCCTTGCTTAGCACGTCCTACCCTGCCGCCACCCCCGCCGCGGATTGCTCTCCTTCTCTTTCCCCCCGCGCTTTTTCCTTCCTCCCTTTGACGCATGCTGGCCTCCCCTCGTGCTATAGGAAGCATCGGAGTGCGGGGACAAGGAGCATTTGGCCACTAGCCCGCTAGCAGCCCCCGCATGGAGGTAAGACAACATGTGCAGACAGCTGTTCGTTGTTTAGTTCGGCGCTGCATCCGTTCCTGCCAGCCCCAACCCTTCCTGCTGCCCCCATGGCCCAATCCCACTGCAGACTTGCCTCCTCCCTAGCCCGCCCTCTTACCAGCAGTACTGCATGCGCGCGTGCTGTCCCCGCTGCGAGCCTGCCCTCTCCTTGCTTAGCACGTCCTACCCTGCCGCCACCCCCGCCGCGGATTGCTCTCCTTCTCCTTCCCCCCGCGCTTTTCCCTTCCTCCCTTTGACGCATGCTGGCCTCCCCTCGTGCTACAGGAAGCATCGGAGGGCGGGGACAAGGAGCATTTGGCCACTAGCCCGCTAGCAGCCCCCGCATGGAGGTAAGACAACATGTGCAGACAGCTCTTCGTTGTTTAGTTGGGCGCTGCATCCGTTCCTGCCAGCCCCAACCCTTCCTGCTTCCCCCATGGCCCAATCCCACTGCACACTTGCCTCCTCCCTAGCCCGCCCTCCTACCAGCAGTACTGCATGCGCGCGTGCTGTCCCCGCTGCGAGCCTGCCCTCTCCTTGCTTAGCACGTCCTACCCTGCCGCCACCCCCGCCGCGGATTGCTCTCCTTCTCCTTCCCCCCGCGCTTTTCCCTTCCTCCCTTTGACGCATGCTGGCCTCCCCTCGTGCTACAGGAAGCATCGGAGGGCGGGGACAAGGAGCATTTGGCCACTAGCCCGCTAGCAGCCCCCGCATGGAGGTAAGACAACATGTGCAGACAGCTCTTCGTTGTGTAGTTGGGCGCTGCATCCGTTCCTGCCAGCCCCAACCCTTCCTGCTTCCCCCATGGCCCAATCCCAATGCACACTTGCCTCCTCCCTAGCCCGCCCTCCTACCAGCAGTACTGCATGCGCGCATGCTGTCCCCGCTGCGAGCCTGCCCTCTCCTTGCTTAGCACGTCCTACCCTGCCGCCACCCCTGCCGCGGATTGCTCTCCTTCTCTTTCCCCCCGCGCTTTTTCCTTCCTCCCTTTGACGCATGCTGGCCTCCCCTCGTGCTATAGGAAGCATCGGAGGGCGGGGACAAGGAGCATTTGGCCACTAGCCCGCTAGCAGCCCCCGCATGGAGGTAAGACAACATGTGCAGACAGCTGTTCGTTGTTTAGTTCGGCGCTGCATCCGTTCCTGCCAGCCCCAACCCTTCCTGCTGCCCCCATGGCCCAATCCCACTGCAGACTTGCCTCCTCCCTAGCCCGCCCTCTTACCAGCAGTATTGCATGCGCGCGTGCTGTCCCCGCTGCGAGCCTGCCCTCTCCTTGCTTAGCACGTCCTACCCTGCCGCCACCCCCGCCGCGGATTGCTCTCCTTCTCCTTCCCCCCGCGCTTTTCCCTTCCTCCCTTTGACGCATGCTGGCCTCCCCTCGTGCTACAGGAAGCATCGGAGGGCGGGGACAAGGAGCATTTGGCCACTAGCCCGCTAGCAGCCCCCGCATGGAGGTAAGACAACATGTGCAGACAGCTCTTCGTTGTGTAGTTGGGCGCTGCATCCGTTCCTGCCAGCCCCAACCCTTCCTGCTTCCCCCATGGCCCAATCCCAATGCACACTTGCCTCCTCCCTAGCCCGCCCTCCTACCAGCAGTACTGCATGCGCGCATGCTGTCCCCGCTGCGAGCCTGCCCTCTCCTTGCTTAGCACGTCCTACCCTGCCGCCACCCCTGCCGCGGATTGCTCTCCTTCTCTTTCCCCCCGCGCTTTTTCCTTCCTCCCTTTGACGCATGCTGGCCTCCCCTCGTGCTATAGGAAGCATCGGAGGGCGGGGACAAGGAGCATTTGGCCACTAGCCCGCTAGCAGCCCCCGCATGGAGGTAAGACAACATGTGCAGACAGCTGTTCGTTGTTTAGTTCGGCGCTGCATCCGTTCCTGCCAGCCCCAACCCTTCCTGCTGCCCCCATGGCCCAATCCCACTGCAGACTTGCCTCCTCCCTAGCCCGCCCTCTTACCAGCAGTACTGCATGCGCGCGTGCTGTCCCCGCTGCGAGCCTGCCCTCTCCTTGCTTAGCACGTCCTACCCTGCCGCCACCCCCGCCGCGGATTGCTCTCCTTCTCCTTCCCCCCGCGCTTTTCCCTTCCTCCCTTTGACGCATGCTGGCCTCCCCTCGTGCTACAGGAAGCATCGGAGGGCGGGGACAAGGAGCATTTGGCCACTAGCCCGCTAGCAGCCCCCGCATGGAGGTAAGACAACATGTGCAGACAGCTCTTCGTTGCGTAGTTGGGCGCTGCATCCGTTCCTGCCAGCCCCAACCCTTCCTGCTTCCCCCATGGCCCAATCCCCATGCACACTTGCCTCCTCCCTAGCCCGCCCTCCTACCAGCAGTACTGCATGCGCGCGTGCTGTCCCCGCTGCGAGCCTGCCCTCTCCTTGCTTAGCACGTCCTACCCTGCCGCCACCCCCGCCGCGGATTGCTCTCCTTCTCCTTCCCCCCGCGCTTTTTCCTTCCTCCCTTTGACGCATGCTGGCCTCCCCTCGTGCTATAGGAAGCATCGGAGGGCGGGGACAAGGAGCATTTGGCCACTAGCCCGCTACCAGCCCCCGCATGGAGGTAAGACAACATGTGCAGACAGCTGTTCGTTGTTTAGTTCGGCGCTGCATCCGTTCCTGCCAGCCCCAACCCTTCCTGCTGCCCCCATGGCCCAATCCCACTGCAGACTTGCCTCCTCCCTAGCCCGCCCTCTTACCAGCAGTACTGCATGCGCACGTGCTGTCCCCGCTGCGAGCCTGCCCTCTCCTTGCTTAGCACGTCCTACCCTGCCGCCACCCCCGCCGCGGATTGCTCTCCTTCTCCTTCCCCCCGCGCTTTTCCCTTCCTCCCTTTGATGCATGCTGGCCTCCCCTCGTGCTATAGGAAGCATTGGAGGGCGGGGACAAGGAGAATTTGGCCACTAGCCCGCTAGCAGCCCCCGCATGGAGGTAAGACAACATGTGCAGACAGTTGCACAACAGCCTACAGTCCTTTCAGCCTCTCCTCGATGCATGTTGTTCCGTAAGCACTCGTTCATGCCACCCCTATCTTGCACCTCGACCAGTACTGCTGCATGCCTTACACCCTGCATCATTTATTCAAGCTACTCTTTGCGGAAGGCCGCTTTCTGAGGTTCAACTCCTCCGTCGAGTACCGCATGCATACCAAACCCTCATAGATTGCCCGATGTCCCACCAGCAAGCACCTGCCTTGCATGAGCCACGTGTTGCCAGCCATGTGGCAAAAACGTTTGCCCCTGCGGCAAGCCCTTCCACCTTGTTACAAGCCCTCCCCAGGTGTACGCAGATGTTGCGAAACAGCCCCGCGTGTTGCGAGCCCTGCCTGCACCCCCCCCCTCCAGCCGCAAGTTGCAGCCTGGTGTGTGCGCCCAAGTCGTGTCTGAGCATATCAACATTCAATGTTGTTAGAAAGAGTCTCGTTCAATTGCGATTCGTGGCGTACACACCAGGCTGCATCTCGAGGCTGTTAGCGCCCCCCCCCCCCCTTTCTCGCGTCCAACTTGTCGTGTGCCCAAGTCGTGTCTGAGCTTGTCGCCAACCGTTTCGCTATGACGTACCAGTCACACGCACGCACGCTCAAGCACCACCTTCTCTCTTGCCAATAACCTGGGCTGCGCGTGTAAGTCGGACGCTAGAAGGGGGGGGGGTTAGGGGGGGGGCGAAGCTGCCCCCCCTCCAGCCGCAAGATGCAGCCTGTTGTGTACGCCGAAGTCGTGTCTGAGCTTGTCGCCAACCGTTTCGCTATGACATACCAGCCACACGCACGCACGCTCAAGCACCATCTTCTCTCTTGCCAATGACCTGGGCTGCGCGTGTAAGTCAGACGCTAGAAGGGGGGGGGTTGGGTTAGGGGGGGGGGGCGAAGCCCCCCCCCTCCAGCCGCACGTTGCAGCCTGTTGTGTACGCCGAAGTCGTGTCTGAGCTTGTCGCCAACCGTTTCGCTATGACATACCAGCCACACGCACGCACGCTCAAACACCATCTTCTCTCTTGCCAAAAACCTGGGCTGCGCGTGTAAGTCGGACGCTAGAAGGGGGGGGGGGTTAGGGGGGGGGCGAAGCCCCCCCCCTCCAGCCGCAAGTTGCAGCCTGACTTGCAAGCCCAACTCGTGTCTGAGCATTTTAACATTCATTGTTGATATAAGGAGTCGCGTTGAATTGCGATTCGTGGCGATTTGGCCAAAAACACGAAAAACAAAAAATGACAAGGTTGCAAAGTTGCAGCCTGGTGCGTGCGCCCAAGTCATGTCTGAGCTCGTTACCAACCATTTCGTTGTGACGTACCAGCCTCACGCACGCACGCTCAAGCACCACCTTCTCTCTTGCCAATAACATGGGCTGCGCGTGTAAGTCGGACGCTAGAAGGGGGGGGGGTTAGGGGGGGGGCGAAGCCCCCCCCCTCCAGCCGCAAGTTGCAGCCTGACTTGCAAGCCGAACTCGTGTCTGAGCATTTTAACATTCATTGTTGATATAAAGAGTCGCGTTGAATTGCGATTCGTGGCGATTTGGCCAAAAACACGAAAAACAAAAAATGGCATTTTGCAGTCGATGGGGTTCGAACCCGTGTCGCCCGCGCCAATCGCGATTTTTTGGAGCGCTATCGCCGCTATGGACGTTTCCAAATTTAGGATACACGAACCCCCCCCCTCCCTATTTACCCCTTTCCTACGCTAACTTCGCTAGCTCCGGACTCCGTCTACGACGTCGCCCTACGACGTCGCTACATTGCTCCGGCGACATGGCGGGGCACGCCTGGGGGGGGCCGTCGCAACTTGTGTGGGGCGTGGTGTAGAGTTTGGGTGTGATTTGGGTTTTGCGTGTTTCGTCCCTTGTTTGGTTTCCTTTGGGCATGTGTTCGATGAAGTGATTACTGTGGGAGTGCTTGCATGCATGCGTGCCTGAGTTGCAGATGGGGCGAGGGGCGCGTAAAGCTGGAGTGCATGCATGCGTGTGCGGGTTGCACGGGACGAGGGGGCGAGTAAAGCGGGGGTGCTTGCATTCGTGTGTGGGTTGCAGGTTGTGAGGCGGTGAGTAAAGTTGTGGGGCTTGAAGGCGTGCATGTATGGGTTGCATGGGGCGTGCGTGTGTGGGTTGCTCGGGACGAGGGGGCACGTGAAGCAGGATGCATGGGGCGAGTAATGTGGGAGTGCTCATGCGTTCGGCTGCATGTGTCGAGAGGGCGCTTGAAGCGGGAATGTTGAGCGTGTGTGGGCCGCACGGGATGAGGGGGCATGTACTGTCAGAGTGCTGTGTAATGTGGGAGTGCTTCCATGCGTTTGGGTTTGAATTGCATGGGGCGATGGGGCGACTAATGTGGGAGTGCTTGCATGCATGCGTGTCTGAGTTACATGGGGTGATGGGGTGTGTGAAGCAGGATTGCGTGCATGTGTATGCAGGTTGCACGGGGCAAGGGGACGATTATTGTTGGAGTGCTTGCATGCCTTCGTGCTCGGGTTGCATTGAGTGAGGGGACGAGTTGAGCGAGGGTGCTTGCATGCGTGTGTGGGCCTGTTGGGGCGAGAGGGCGCTTTAAGCTGGAATGTGTGTGTGGGCTACAGGTGGTGAGGGGGTGAGTAAAGCGGGCTTGCTTTCATGTGTTGAGAAAACTGGCCGCGAGTAGGAACGTGCTTGCATGGGTGCGTATGTTGGTTGCATGGGGTGAGGGGGCGAGTACGGGGGTACTTGCATGCATGTGTGGGCTGCATGGGGAGGGAGGTGGGTAAAGTAAGAATGCGTGCATGTGTGTGTGTGTGTGAGGGGGGGGGGGGGGGTTGCATCGGTTGAGGAGACCAGTTAGCTGGGGTGCTGTCCCGAGCACGACGTCCCTCTCAATCACCCTGCCACTCGCTGTCCCTAATCTACAAGGCGCTCCTGATGGATAGGACCCTCCTTCGGACGCGGCCAGCAATAAACAAGATGCTGCACCGCAGAAGGGTGCAAGGGAATGGGCGGGGGACAGGGGCGGAGGCAGGGGCGGGGCGGCAGTGTTTGTAAATGGCAAAGTAAGCGCGTGTTGGGGCGGGGAGGGGCGCACACTGATGGATAGGACTCTCCTTCGGCCGCGGCCAGCAATAAACAAGATGCTGCACCGCAGAAGGGTGCGAGGGCTGCGACACCAGCATGCTCACCTCGGGGCTGGGGCTCCTGCTGGGGGACCTGTGGTCGGCGCCTCTTCGCTCGGTTCCACTGCCGCCCGGCTTGCTTGGCAGCGCGAAGGGAGGCCTGCATGTATGGAAGCAGAGTGCGGGAATGGGCGGGGGAGAGGGGTGGAGGCAGGGGCGGGGCGGCAGCGTTTGTAAATGGCAAAGTAAGCGCGTGTTGGAGCGGGGAGGGGCGCACACTGATGGATAGGACACTCCTTCGGCCGCGGCCAGCAATAAACAAGATGCTGCACCGCAGAAGGGTGCGAGGGCTGCGACACCAGCATGCTCACCTCGGGGCTGGGGCTCCTAGCCTGCTGGGGGACCTGTGGTCGGCGCCGCTCCGTTTGGTTCGCTGCCGCCCGGCTTGCTTGACAGCGCGAAGGGAGGCCTGCATGCATGGAAGCGGAGTGGGGGAATGGGCGGGGGAGAGGGGCGGAGGCCGGGGCGGGGTGGCAGCGTTTGTAAATGGCAAAGTAAGCGCGTGTTGGAGCGGGGAGGGGCGCACACTGATGGATAGGACCCTCCTTCGGCCGCGGCCAGCAATAAACAGGATGCTGCACCGCAGAAGGGTGCAATGGCTGCGACACCAGCATGCTCACCTCAGAGCTGGGGCTCCTGCTGGGGGACCTGTGGTCGGCGCCTCTCCGTTCGGTTCCACTGACGCCCGGCTTGGCTGGCAGCGCGAAGGGAGGCCTGCATGCATGGAAGCGGCGTGAGGGAATGGGTGGGGGACAGGGGCGGAGGCAGGGGCGGGGCGGCAGTGTTTGTAAATGGCAAAGTAAGCGCGTGTTGGGGCGGGGAGGGGCGCACACTGATGGATAGGACCCTCCTTCGGCCGCGGCCAGCAATAAACAAGATGCTGCACCGCAGAAGGGTGCGAGGGCTGCGACACCAGCATGCTCACCTCGGAGCTGGGGCTCCTGCTGGGGGACCTGTGGTCGGCGCCGCTCCGTTTGGTTCCGCTGCCGCCCAGCTTGCTTGGCAGCGCGAAGGGAGGTCTGCATGCATGGAAGCGGAGTGCGGGAATGGGTGGGGGACAGGGGCGGAGGCTGGGGCGGGGCGGCAGCGTTTGTAAATGGCAAAGAAAGCGCGTGTTGGGGCGGGGAGGGGCGCACACTGATGGATAGGACACTCCTTCGGCCGCGGCCAGCAATAAACAAGATGCTGCACCGCAGAAGGGTGCGAGGGCTGCGACACCAGCATGCTCACCTCAGAGCTGGGGCTCCTAGCCTGCTGGGGGACCTGTGGTCGGCGCCGCTCCGTTTGGTTCGCTGCCGCCCGGCTTGCTTGACAGCGCGAAGGGAGGCCTGCATGCATGGAAGCGGAGTGGGGGAATGGGCGGGGGAGAGGGGCGGAGGCAGGGGCTGCTTCACCAGCGGAAATGCATTCACCCCCAATGTGACCAGGGAATCCTCATTGGGCTCCATATCCCATAAGCTTATATCTATATCTTCCTGCAAGGTTTGAAGTATCAATAGCCTCAATGGCGAAACAACACTTGTAACGGTCTTGATCTGGCAGGCTACATGCACTGGCATCTTAGCTCGAGTAGAGGACGCATGCTTACCTCCAGCATTACCCCATTTGAGAGTGTAGTACCCGTAGCCACGTCGACCGTGCCATGGCACATGTTTCCAGACCTCCAGTCGGTCCCAACGGCGGAGGTAGGCGCGTCCTAAGGGGGCGTGTAAAGGGGCGTACCTAGGTACCCATGCCTACAGTGGGTGGAAGGGATACGTTACAATGCATGCTCACCTGGTGGGCTGGGCTCGTGCATTGCTGTGAGTTTGCTGCTGCATGCAGACTGGGCAAGGTGTTGTTTGCGAGGAGGGTGCAGTTGCTGCGCCATGCATGCTGCTGGATGCACCACCCAATGTTTGCGCCCGAAGCGCCAGTGAAACCGTGGGAGTGAAGCGTCTGGTCTGGACACTACTGGCAGCCTGAGCTGTGTCGCTGCCTGCTGCGAGCACACCCTCCAGGTCCTGAAAGCAAGCATACAGCTTAAGCATACACCCTTGAACCGAGTGCCCTGGCTGCAACGTTTGCAAAGGTATGCTTAGCTCACCTTCTTCTTCTTGAGCCAGGGCTTCTGCAACCAGAAATAGTCGCCTACAGCGCCTATCTCGTGGCCCTTAGGCCTTGTCAGCTCTACAAGGTAACTAACAAAGAGGAGCTGAGCTGCTGGGGCGCGCTTCTCCTTCTCCTCCAAGTAGTTACCCACAAACACGTCACCGCCCTTGTGAAGAAACGACCTGAACGAGCTCAGAGAGCTGACGTGGGATCCTAGGAGCCCCAACAAGGAGCATTCCTGTAAAGCATGACGGGAGGAGCTTAGCAGACAGGACACACCCAGTGCTGCATTCCAGCAGACAGCTTGCCTTGTCGTCCACTGTTTTCAATTTCATGTTGTATAGGGCGCTCGGACTGGCATCGTCAGGAACATTTGCCTGCCAGCCATCGAATTGGAGCGTCGCTCCCCTCCTCTGAAGCGAGATAACAGCTACTGTGCGATATAGCTCAACACAGACCAAGCTTTTTTCCCTCGTATACTGTATCAGCGTCGCCTGAGCCCTAGAAGCGGCATTGCGATCGTGGCGGGCTAGGTGCCAGCTGCTGGTAGCTGGTGCCCCGTTACGAGTTGACGCTAGGTCGGCGGGCGCTAGGTCGGCGGGCGCTAGGTCGGCGGGTGCTAGGTCGGCGGGTGCTAGGTCGGCGGGTGCTAGGTCGGCGGGTGCTAGGTCGTTGGGTGCTAGGTCGTCGGGTGCTAGGTCGGCGGGTGCTAGGTCGGTGGGTGCTAGGTCGGCGGGCGCTAGGTCGGCGGGCGCTAGGTCGGCGGGCGCTAGGTCGGCGGGCGCTAGGTCGGCGGGTGCTAGGTCGGCGGGCGCTAGGTCGGCGGGTGCTAGGTCGGTGGGCGCTAGGTCGGCGGGTGCTAGGTCGGCGGGTGCTTCGTCGGCGGGTGCTAGGTCGTTGGGTGCTAGGTCGGTGGGTGCTAGGTCGGTGGGTGCTAGGTCGGCGGGTGCTAGGTCGGCGGGCGCTAGGTCGGCGGGCGCTAGGTCGGCGGGCGCTAGGTCGGTGGGCGCTAGGTCGGCGGGTGCTAGGTCGGCGGGTGCTAGCTCGGCGGGTGCTAGGTCGGTTGGTGCTAGGTCGGCGGGTGCTAGGTCGGCGGGCGCTAGGTCGGCGGGCGCTAGGTCGGTGGGTGCTAGGTCGGTGGGCGCTAGGTCGGCGGGTGCTAGGTCGGCGGGCGCTAGGTCGGCGGGCGCTAGGTCGGTGGGCGCTAGGTCGGCGGGTGCTAGGTCGGCGGCTGCTAGCTCGGCGGGTGCTCGGTCGGCGGGTGCTAGGTCGGCGGGTGCTAGGTCGGCGGGTGCTAGGTCGGCGGGCGCTAGGTCGGCGGTTGCTAGGTCGGCGGGTGCTAGGTCGGCGGGTGCTAGGTCGGCGGGTGCTAGGTCGGTGGGTGCTAGGTCGGCGGTTGCTAGGTCGGCGGGTGCTAGGTCGGCGGGTGCTAGGTCGGCGGGTGCTAGGTCGGCGGGCGCTAGGTCGGCGGGCGCTAGGTCGGTGGGCGTTAGGTCGGCGGGTGCTAGGTCGGCGGGTGCTAGGTCGGCGGGTGCTAGGTCGGCGGGTGCTAGGTCGGTGGGTGCTTAGTCGGCGGGTGCTAGGTCGTTGGGTGCTAGGTCGGCGGGTGCTAGGTCGGCGGGTGCTAGGTCGGCGGGTGCTAGGTCGGCGGGCACGATACGAAAGCCAGCACGGAGCGAGCGCAGCGAGTAAAAAACGGGAACAGGGGCACACAAAAGCAAAAAACCTCGCTGCAGCTCCGGCCGGCACCTAAGTTTAGGCAGGCAGCCACCCAGGCCCAAAGGAGGCCGGGACGGGAACAAAGCGCCGAGAACAAGAACAACCACGGCCGAAAACCTCCACCACCACCAGCACGAGAGCCCAAGACGCGAACGGCAGCCAAACAACGAGCAAAGTCTGGAACCGCTGAAGACGATGCCCCCAGAGAAGAAGAGGAGGCCCACAGAGCCCAGAACGCTCGTCGCCGCCTGGGCCAGCACCTGAGGAGGAGAAAGGGGTGGGGCACGAGCCGGGAGGCTCGGGCGAATGGGCGGGAAAGTTGGTACTCACAGCGATGTGAGCGCTCTCTAAAAGTAAAGGCAGAATGCCTGAACACAGAGAGCAACGAACATAAGTACTCGGAGCAGCCTTAAGATCTGTCGTACCAAACCATGCTCAGTCCCTACGATCGCTACGCTAGGGGAGACTGAATATCATAACTAAGTAAGATATGTAAAGTTCTTCTATTAGTTGCTTGCGTATATTACATGTCAACGTATCAGGGGTTCATTCTTTGTCGTTCGGATCAGAGGACACTGCATGAAGTTAACGTCCTGAGGCAACACACGATGTATGAAATTGGCAGAACTCTTAGATGCTTTTTTGGTGGAAGGCTCAATACGGCAGGTTGAGCTTGTACGGCGTAACTCGGGTGACGCAGTACAGGACTTTTCAAATGCAAGAACTAGAGGCTAGAGTATGCAATAAAAGCATTTCAACCTCGACTATAGATACTTCTTTCGTTGACGAATTCATGTAGTATGTCCAAATGCCGCGGCGCTTAGGTCAGACATGGGCATTGCCTGCCACAAGTGGGCCTGCCACTTCCGCTTGGCAGGCTTGGCTGCTGGCAGGCCTTGTGGTTTCCTGATATTTGCAGTAACAAGTAATGCAAATGCGGTAGCCGTGACAACTAAGTATTGCTTGTGCAAGCGATGTGTAAATGGAGTGGTCGATCGAAAGGCCGTGAAGCTCAGGTCAAACAGAACGCAGCGGGTAAAAACGGGAACAGGGGCGCACAAGGGCAAAAACCCCGCTGCAGCTCCGGCCAGCACCTAAAGTTGGCAGGCGACCAAAAAACCAAAACCCAACCAGGCAAGTTGGAGTGGGAACTCGGTCGAACTCGAAGGAAAGGTAAGGCTTGAAAGTAATCACTCACAGTGATGTGAGTGCTCTCTAAGTGAAGGCGTGTAAAGGGGCGTACCTAGGTACCCATGCCTACAGTGGGTGGAAGGGATACGTTACAATGCATGCTCACCTGGTGGGCTGGGCTCGTGCATTGCTGTGAGTTTGCTGCTGCATGCAGACTGGGCAAGGTGTTGTTTGCGAGGAGGGTGCAGTTGCTGCGCCATGCATGCTGCTGGATGCACCACCCAATGTTTGCGCCCGAAGCGCCAGTGAAACCGTGGGAGTGAAGCGTCTGGTCTGGACACTACTGGCAGCCTGAGCTGTGTCGCTGCCTGCTGCGAGCACACCCTCCAGGTCCTGAAAGCAAGCATACAGCTTAAGCATACACCCTTGAACCGAGTGCCCTGGCTGCAACGTTTGCAAAGGTATGCTTAGCTCACCTTCTTCTTCTTGAGCCAGGGCTTCTGCAACCAGAAATAGTCGCCTACAGCGCCTATCTCGTGGCCCTTAGGCCTTGTCAGCTCTACAAGGTAACTAACAAAGAGGAGCTGAGCTGCTGGGGCGCGCTTCTCCTTCTCCTCCAAGTAGTTACCCACAAACACGTCACCGCCCTTGTGAAGAAACGACCTGAACGAGCTCAGAGAGCTGACGTGGGATCCTAGGAGCCCCAACAAGGAGCATTCCTGTAAAGCATGACGGGAGGAGCTTAGCAGACAGGACACACCCAGTGCTGCATTCCAGCAGACAGCTTGCCTTGTCGTCCACTGTTTTCAATTTCATGTTGTATAGGGCGCTCGGACTGGCATCGTCAGGAACATTTGCCTGCCAGCCATCGAATTGGAGCGTCGCTCCCCTCCTCTGAAGCGAGATAACAGCTACTGTGCGATATAGCTCAACACAGACCAAGCTTTTTTCCCTCGTATACTGTATCAGCGTCGCCTGAGCCCTAGAAGCGGCATTGCGATCGTGGCGGGCTAGGTGCCAGCTGCTGGTAGCTGGTGCCCCGTTACGAGTTGACGCTAGGTCGGCGGGCGCTAGGTCGGCGGGCGCTAGGTCGGCGGGTGCTAGGTCGGCGGGTGCTAGGTCGGCGGGTGCTAGGTCGGCGGGTGCTAGGTCGGTGGGTGCTAGGTCGTTGGGTGCTAGGTCGGCGGGTGCTAGGTCGGTGGGTGCTAGGTCGGCGGGCGCTAGGTCGGCGGGCGCTAGGTCGGCGGGCGCTAGGTCGGCGGGCGCTAGGTCGGCGGGTGCTAGGTCGGCGGGCGCTAGGTCGGCGGGTGCTAGGTCGGTGGGCGCTAGGTCGGCGGGTGCTAGGTCGGCGGGTGCTTAGTCGGCGGGTGCTAGGTCGTTGGGTGCTAGGTCGGTGGGTGCTAGGTCGCTGGGTGCTAGGTCGGCGGGTGCTAGGTCGGCGGGCGCTAGGTCGGCGGGCGCTAGGTCGGCGGGCGCTAGGTCGGTGGGCGCTAGGTCGGCGGGTGCTAGGTCGGCGGGTGCTAGCTCGGCGGGTGCTAGGTCGGTGGGTGCTAGGTCGGCGGGTGCTAGGTCGGCGGGCGCTAGGTCGGCGGGCGCTAGGTCGGTGGGTGCTAGGTCGGCGGGCGCTAGGTCGGCGGGTGCTAGGTCGGCGGGCGCTAGGTCGGCGGGCGCTAGGTCGGCGGGTGCTAGGTCGGCGGGTGCTAGGTCGGCGGGTGCTAGGTCGGTGGGTGCTAGGTCGGCGGGTGCTAGGTCGGCGGGTGCTAGGTCGGCGGGTGCTAGGTCGGCGGGTGCTAGGTCGGCGGGCGCTAGGTCGGCGGGCGCTAGGTCGGTGGGCGTTAGGTCGGCGGGTGCTAGGTCGGCGGGTGCTAGGTCGGCGGGTGCTAGGTCGGCGGGTGCTAGGTCGGTGGGTGCTTAGTCGGCGGGTGCTAGGTCGTTGGGTGCTAGGTCGGCGGGTGCTAGGTCGGCGGGTGCTAGGTCGGCGGGTGCTAGGTCGGCGGGCACGATACGAAAGCCAGCACGGAGCGAGCGCAGCGAGTAAAAAACGGGAACAGGGGCACACAAAAGCAAAAAACCTCGCTGCAGCTCCGGCCGGCACCTAAGTTTAGGCAGGCAGCCAACCAGGGCCAAAGGAGGCCGGGACGGGAACAAAGCGCCGAGAACAAGAACAACCACGGCCGAAAACCTCCACCACCACCAGCACGAGAGCCCAAGACGCGAACGGCAGCCAAACAACGAGCAAAGTCTGGAACCGCTGAAGACGATGCCCCCAGAGAAGAAGAGGAGGCCCACAGAGCCCAGAACGCTCGTCGCCGCCTGGGCCAGCACCTGAGGAGGAGAAAGGGGTGGGGCACGAGCCGGGAGGCTCGGGCGAATGGGCGGGAAAGTTGGTACTCACAGCGATGTGAGCGCTCTCTAAAAGTAAAGGCAGAATGCCTGAACACAGAGAGCAACGAACATAAGTACTCGGAGCAGCCTTAAGATCTGTCGTACCAAACCATGCTCAGTCCCTACGATCGCTACGCTAGGGGAGACTGAATATCATAACTAAGTAAGATATGTAAAGTTCTTCTATTAGTTGCTTGCGTATATTACATGTCAACGTATCAGGGGTTCATTCTTTGTCGTTCGGATCAGAGGACACTGCATGAAGTTAACGTCCTGAGGCAACACACGATGTATGAAATTGGCAGAACTCTTAGATGCTTTTTTGGTGGAAGGCTCAATACGGCAGGTTGAGCTTGTACGGCGTAACTCGGGTGACGCAGTACAGGACTTTTCAAATGCAAGAACTAGAGGCTAGAGTATGCAATAAAAGCATTTCAACCTCGACTATAGATACTTCTTTCGTTGACGAATTCATGTAGTATGTCCAAATGCCGCGGCGCTTAGGTCAGACATGGGCATTGCCTGCCACAAGTGGGCCTGCCACTTCCGCTTGGCAGGCTTGGCTGCTGGCAGGCCTTGTGGTTTCCTGATATTTGCAGTAACAAGTAATGCAAATGCGGTAGCCGTGACAACTAAGTATTGCTTGTGCAAGCGATGTGTAAATGGAGTGGTCGATCGAAAGGCCGTGAAGCTCAGGTCAAACAGAATGGTTCGTAACCACCTCAAGAGAAATGGTTGCTACGATCCACGTTACAAAAGGATGGAAAGCAGCACCTCGGCTGAAGAGGGCCGAGCCCGTTGTTTTCAAATTTGTCATGGTAAGTACCAAACAACACCAGCATGCAACTTGCTATCGTTTCTTACATGCTTGCTCGCTCATTTGGCAAATGCGGTGGCCCAACATCTTCACGTAGACACTGCCATTGACTCCTTTGGCTCGCCCTGTCCTTATATTGGCTAGATATACTTGTATCCATGTGCATGTGACTCAATTATGACTTTCTAAATCAACAATGTATGTAAATATTCTCAGACCCAAGCTGGGCTTACAACTTAGGCTGCAACTTGCGGCTGGAGGGGGGGGGCTGCGCCCCCCCCCTAACCCCCCCCCCCTCCTTAGCGTCCAGCGTAATCGTGCAGCTGGCGACAAGCAAAGACCAGCCGCAGCCCGGCTTATTGGCCAACGAAAGGCTAGTGTTGTAGCGTGCGTGCGGCTGGCACGTTATAGCGCATCAGTTGGCGACAAGCAAAGACCCAAGCTGGGCTTACAACTTAGGCTGCAACTTGCGGCTGGAGGGGGGGGCACGTTGCAGCCTGGTGTGTGCGCCCAACTCGTGTATGAGCTTGTCGCCAACTAATTCAGTATGACGTACAAGCCGCACGCACGCACGCTAAAGCACAATCTTCTCTCTTGCCAATAAGCTGGGCTGCGCACGTAAGTTGGGCGCTAGAAGGGGGCGGGGGGTTAGGGGGGGGCGAAGCCCCCCCCCCCCCCTCCAGCCGCACGTTGCAGCCTGGTGTGTGCGCCCATCTCGTGTCTGAGCATATGAACATACAATGTTGATGTAAAGAGTCGATAACGTAATTCGATAACGTAATTTGGTCGTTTGCGGCACGTATGGCAGTCAGTGTGAGACATCGTTGTCAATGCTGGACTGCAAGCAGAAGTGTGAATGCCGTACCAGAAAAGCGACATCAGACGTCGTCTTTTAGGAGGACATTGTTTGCCGAGTTATGCCAACAGCACAACCAGCTGTGATACTCCTGCGAGTTTTTTTGTTACCTTCAAGGCTGTGGTAAAGCGAGGAGCGCATTCCTTTTTCCTTACACCCTTGCACTACTTAAGCCCACAACCTCAGGCATATCGTGTATCGTGTATCGTGATATTGTCCAGCCAACCCAACAATCAGAGAACTGAGAAGGGTGCACGCAACAGTCGGAAACTTGCGGCTGGGGGGGGGGGCTTTTTACCCCCCCATACCCCCCCCCCGGGCCCTTCACTGTCCTTTGCTTGTTGCCATTTCATTCACTATGACGTACAAGCCGCACGCAGAATGGGCGAGTAGTGTGGCATTGCTTGCATGCATGCGTGTCTGAGTTGCATGGTGCGAGGGGGCGCTTGAGGCGGGTGTGCGTGCATGCGTGTGTGGGTTGCACGGGACGAGGGGGCGTGTACTGTGAGAGTGCTGGCATGTGCGCGTGCGTAAGTTGCATGAGGCAAAGGGGCACGTAAAGCGGGGGTGCCTGCATGCGTGTGGGGCTAAATGGGGCGAGAGGGCGCTATAAGCTGGAATGTGGGCATGTGTGTGTGTGTGGGTTGCAGGTGGTGAGGGGGTGAGTAAAGCGGGCTTGCTTGCATGTGTTGAGAAAACTGGCCGCGAGTAGGAACGTGCTTGCATGGGTGCGTATGTTGGTTGCATGGGGTGAGGGGGCGAGTACGGGGGTACTTGCATGCGTGTGGGAGCTGCATGGGGAAGGGGGGGGGTAAAGCAAGAATGTGTGCATGTGTGGGGGGGTTGCATCGGTTGAGGAGCCCAGTTAGCTGGGGTGCTGTCCCGCGCACGACGTCCCTCTTAATCACCCTGCCGCTCACAGCCCTTTCCTCGATGTCCCTAATCTATAAGGCGCTCCTTGCACTCGTCCTTCCGCATGTACCGGTCCTCCCAAGGGCTTCCCAGCACACAGCGCGCCTCACACGTGCACTTACTCACACAGCGCCTCCAACTTGGTCTCTTCCACCTTATACGGCCAACTGGCTTCTGACAGCGTAACAATGCTAACGTATTTCTTTAAATGTTTCGCTGGACATACTTGTATCAGTGACTCCATCCCTGGGAGTCGGGCTGAATCGCACTCGCCTGTGGTGCTCTTCGGCGTGGGCCTCCTACGTTACTTCGGCGCTACAAAGCAAGGTTACCAAATTTTGCAGCTTGATAACGTATTCTGGTCCTTTGCGACACGCATGGCAGTCAGTGTTAGACACCGTTGTCATTGCTGGACTGCAAGCAGCCACTTTAATCCATTATACCATTAGACTGTATAAATGCTATGTAAAACGCCTTTGTTTTTTATGTGGATGTAGTGGTTGTCGAAAGTACCTTTCGCATTGCGGTGTGTGAAGGTCTGGTTTGCCGTTCAATCGTCTGTACCCAAGCTATGGCGTGAATGTGAATACTTACCGTTCTCTTCTTCGGCCACTCAACATTGTCGCTGGAGTATAAGGGCAAGTAGTTAGAATGCCGTACTAGAAAAGCGACGTCAGACGTCGTCTTTTTGAAGGGCATCATTTGCCGAGTTATGTTAACAGCACAACCACCATTGATACTCCTGCGTGTCTTGTTTTTTGTTACCTTTCAAAGCTGTGGAAAAGCGAGGCACGACATCCTTCTCCTCCAGCCGCAAGTTGCAGCCTGGTGTGTGCGCCCTTCTTGGGCCTAGGCTTGTCGCCAACTAATTCACTATGACGTACAAGCCGCACGCACGCACGCTAAAGCACCACCTTCTCTCTTGCCAATAAGCTGGGCTGCGCCGTAAGTTGGGCGCTAGAAGGGGGGGGGGGTTAGGGGGGGCGAAGCCCCCCCCCCTCCAGCCGCACGTTGCAGCCTGGTGTGTGCGCCCAACTCGTGTTTGAGCTTGTCACCAACTAATTCACTATGACGTACATGCCGCACGCACGCTAAAGCACCATCTTCTCTCTTGCCAATAAGCTGGGCTGCGCCGTGTCATGCCTTCTCGTGCTGTGGCGTGACCTGCAGTGGTCTCTTTCCGCGCTTTGCCTGTGTTGGCGTGGTCGGGGGTCCTTGCGGACAACCAACCCAATGCTGGCTTGGTTGTGGGGGGGAGTACGGACCCCGGTGGCACTAGAGGGCCAAACCAGCGTTGGGGCACGACAGGGCAGACCAGCACGCACCCAATGTGCATGCACCCAGGGTGACTGTCATCAGCGGACGGATGACAGGCCCGTGGCTTACCGTGTCTGCTGACTGTCCAACAAAATCGTGGACGGCCGCTACTCACGGCCAACAAGAGCTTTTTCACCGCCTGCCACTCCTTCGACGCTGTTGGACGAGTAGTAAAGGGTGATTGAAGTTGTAAGCGATTTGCTTGGCCACCATCATGGGACTTACTGGTTGCCTGCACGCTGACGCCTCAAGAAAGAACGATATAGAAGGGGGGGGGTTAGGGGGGGGGGCGTAGCCCCCCCCTCCAGCCGCACGTTGCAGCCTGGTGTGTGCACCCAACTCGTGTATGAGCTTGTCGCCAACTAATTCACTTTGACGTACAAGCCGCACGCACGCACGCTAAAGCACCATCTTCTCTCTTGCCAATAAGCTGGGCTGCGCACGTAAGTTGGGCGCTAGAAGGGGGGGGGGTTTAGGGGGGGGGGCGAAGCCCCCCCCCCCTCCAGCCGCACGTTGCAGCCTGGTGTGTGCGCCCATCTCGTGTCTGAGCATATTAACATACAATGTTGATGTAAAGAGTCTCGTTGAATTGCGATTCGTGGCGATTAGGCCAAAAACAAGAAAAACAAAAAATGTCATTTTGCTACCGACGGGGTTCGAACCCGGGTCGCCCGCGCCAATCGCGATTTTTTGGAGCGCTATCCGCGCTAAGGACGTTACCAATTTTTGGTAGTTACGAACCCCCCCCTCTCTATTGGTCCCTTTCCTACGCTAACTTCGCTAGCTCCGGACTCCGTCTACGACGTCGCCCTACGACGTCGCTACATTGCTCCGGCGATTTTTGGTAGTTACGAACCCCCCCCTCTCTATTGGGCCCTTTCCTACGCTAACTTCGCTAGCTCCGGACTCCGTCTACGACGTCGCCCTACGACGTCGCTACATTGCTCCGGCGACAGACGAACTTTAGCGGTGATCTGTCCTCCAATCCTCCCCTTCACTTCGTTACGGGGGGATTTACGGTCACAGACGAACTTTAGCGGTGATCTGTCCTCCAATCCTCCCCTCCACTTCGTTACGGGGGGATTTACGGTCACAGACAGACAAAATTTCGACCGACTGTGGGGGTGGGAGGCCGTGTCAAAACACATGCCGTACAGATGCCGTACAAGTGTACGACAGCTGTCGTACGCTGCCGTACAGTTGTCGTACACTGTCGTACAGTTGCCGTACATGTCGTACACCACATGACATCTTGCCACTGCCGTACAGTGTGCTGCCGTACAGTGTGTTGTCGTACTCGAGATCTCTCAGAACACCATCCCCACAGGCCCAGGCATCATCTCCAAGGGTTGCCCAGGAAGTCGTCAAGAGGTCGCTACCCAGCTCGAACCGGAGACCTCAGCCTCAGCGAGGCCTGGCCTGGCTCAGCACAGGACTGAACGCTTAGCGCCCCAAGGACCTTGCCACCACTTTCGCGGACACACAGACAGACAGACAGACAGACAGACAGACAAAATTTCGACCGACTGTCCTCCAATCCTCCCCTCCACTTCGTTACGGGGGGAATTAACGGTCACTCGGGCACGACCGCTTGATGACATCTCATTCAATCAATGGTATAAGTACTCTCATATGTACGGCAACACGAGGGGCCAACAATTCCCGGCCCTAAAACGACAGCCAGGACCGAACCTCAAGTGCCCAAAGGTGGGGCAAATGACTGGGCTGGGCTGTCGGGTCCAACAACCCCTGCTATGACGGTTCTAGTGATGAGCCTGCTGACTACTGTCTTGAAGCCGGTTTTGGCTGCAGGTCTTGACCCCTCCTTTGCACTTGCTGTAGCTTACCCTTCATCATCACTCCCCAGCAGTTGAGCTAAAGTCAGATCCACAAGCAAAGGAGGGGAGGCAGTCACCAGGATTGACGAGGAGGTGTTTAAGGCCAGCAATGAGTGTATGGTGTGTGAGGCCAAAGTCAAGGGGTGTGTTACGAAACCCCAGGCAGGAACGAAAGCAGGTGTGTGTGTGTGTGTGTGTGTGTGTGTGTGTGCGTGTGCGCGTGTGCGCGTGTGCGCGTGCGCGTGTGCGTGTGCGTGTGCGTGTGCGTGTGCGTGTGCGCGTGTGCGCGTGTGCGCGTGTGCGCGTGTGCGCGTGTGCGCGTGTGCGCGTGTGGGCGCGTGTGGGCGCGTGTGTGCGCGTGTGCGCGTGTGTGCGCGTGTGCGCGTGTGTGCGCGTGTGTGTGCGCGTGTGTGCGCGTGTGTGCGCGTGTGTGCGTGTGTGTGTGTGTGTGTGTGTGTGTGTGTGCGTGTGTGTGTGTGTGTGTGTGTGTGTGTGTGTGTGTGTGTGTGTGTGTGTGTGTGTGTGTGTGTGTGTGTGTGTGTGTGTGTGTGTGTGTGTGTGTGTGTGTGTGTGTGTGTGTGTGTGTGTGTGTGTGTGTGTGTGTGTGTGTGTGTGTGTGTGTTCTGCAGCAGCATCTGCTGTGTTAAGAAAACTGGCCGCGAGTAGGAACGTACTGATATTGTCGGAAGATGAAGTCCCCACAGAACCGCCGCAGGAGCCGAGGAATATTGTAGCATATGTGTAGATATAGAAGTCCAGTACTGGTGCTGAGAGTATGAAGGACGTAAGAAGCACTCTCGTAAAACGACCGGGCCTGCAGGCAGGAACGAAAGCATCCGGCAGCCAGCAACCAGTGTTCATAACCGATGGCAAGAAGAAGAACATGCGAGGGCGGGAGAAAGGCAGGAACACACGTGAGCAGCGCGACCTAACTATGCCGAACCTAACTAAAATGCAAGGCAAATGAGGAAACAGGCAGATATGGCAAAAAGTGCGCATGGGATGCCGTACTACAATGCACAGGTGCGCATGCCAGGGGAAGGAGGACTGGTGGGCGGGCTCCCAGTGAGCTCCCCACCACACCAAGCCCCGAGTGCCACCATGCATCTGCTGTGTGCATGGCTCCAGTTGCTTGCTTGACAAGTGACCTACGAAGCTGACACGCACAGCTTGCTGCAGCCTCAAGCTAAGCAATTCTTCTCAGCAGAGTTATACATTAGTGACGACAGAGGGTGAGTGCGTGGGAGCGGCGCGCACCAGTTGAGGCATGCATGTGGGGTGCGCTTGTGTGCATGCGTGCAGCAGCTGATGGGCGGTCACACACGGAGGCCGGTCTGGAGCAGCTACGATGCCTTCCGAGCCAGCTTGATGATGTGCATGTTATGTACGTGGGGGCGCACATGCAGGCTATACGCATAAAGCACACCGTGTATCGACCCGCACCCATGATGTGGCACATGCTGGTCAACAACATCAGGTTGCTGTATGTATGTCACCCACAGAAGTGCCTATATGTGGCCCACACGCAGCAGTGGATGCTTAACTATGGAAGCCATCTACCTCACCAGACGCCTTGTCCAGTACTGAGCGATGTAAGAGGTCCTCACTGTAGAGTCGATTAGTGTTGGACATGCAGGTTCCAGGGCCAGATGACTGCCAGGCCTTATGCAAGGCCTTACCCTTAGCGTACCGGTTAGGCATCATGTGTGTAATGATACTGCAATGATAAGAGCAATCACATAGGCTTGTCTAGTATGTTAAGGATGCATAGAAGCTCTAAGTGATGTTAGCATCTCGTGGACATGGTCACATGGTTCCCATGCAGAAATATACTCTGTTGTTACATCATCAACACTTGCTCGATGGGCAGATAGGCAGCACCAAACATGTGAGATACTGAGCAAAGACGCCAGGAGTGTCGGCTTTCCATACAGGGGGCAGCAGATTCCCATGCATGAGGGTGTCGACTTTATAGATGAGAGGTGCCAACGTAAATTCTTTGACGATTCTTGACAGCCTCCTACACAGGTGACGTTAGTTGGCTTCCAGTTTTCATGATGCAGCAGTTAGTTCTGCCCTTAGCAGCAGGAGGCTAGCACCAGTTTCCCAGCTTCATCCACGCATTGCGTGGTGGAACCAGAGTGTGGAGCAGTGTTTATTTTGTTGGAAGCTACATGCACCCCTCTTTGGTTTGGTAAGCAGCACATACACGCATGATGGGTAGGAATGTGATGGTGACCGGACATATGGCGATGCTGTTCCTTTCGGGGTGCAGACTGGGCCACTGGGAACATGTACCCATGTTTTGGTGTGTGATAGGAGGGCAAAAGGGTTGTTGTGCGGTGTTTGGGGCAACGTGCAAAACCCCAAAATGCCCCCACTGAGGATTGAACTCAGGACCTTTCCCTTACGAAGGGAACGCTCTACCGCTAAGCTAGAGAGGCAAGGCCTTACGCGGTCGACAGGATTCGAACCTATGCGGGAGATCCCATCTGATTTCGAGTCAGACCCCTTAACCACTCGGGCACGACCGCTTGATGACATCTCATTCAATCAATGGTATAAGTACTCTCATATGTACGGCAACACGAGGGGCCAACAATTCCCGGCCCTAAAACGACAGCCAGGACCGAACCTCAAGTGCCCAAAGGTGGGGCAAATGACTGGGCAGGGCTGTCGGGTCCAACAACCCCTGCTATGACGGTTCTAGTGATGAGCCTGCTGACTACTGTCTTGAAGCCGGTTTTGGCTGCAGGTCTTGACCCCTCCTTTGCACTTGCTGTAGCTTACCCTTCATCATCACTCCCCAGCAGTTGAGCTAAAGTCAGATCCACAAGCAAAGGAGGGGAGGCAGTCACCAGGATTGACGAGGAGGTGTTTAAGGCCAGCAATGAGTGTATGGTGTGTGAGGCCAAAGTCAAGGGGTGTGTTACGAAACCCCAGGCAGGAACGAAAGCAGGTGTGTGTGTGTGTGTGTGTGTGTGCGTGTGTGTGTGTGTGTGTGTGTGTGTGTGTGTGTGTGTGTGTGTGTGTGTGTGTGTGTGTGTGTGTGTGTGTGTGTGCGTGTGTGTGTGTGTGTGTGTGTGTGTGTGTGTGTGTGTGTGTGTGTGTGTGTGTGTGTGTGTGTGTGTGTGTGTGTGTGTGTGTGTGTGTGTGTGTGTGTGTGTGTGTGTGTGTGTGTGTGTGTGTGTGTGTGTGTGTGTGTTCTGCAGCAGCATCTGCTGTGTTAAGAAAACTGGCCGCGAGTAGGAACGTACTGATATTGTCGGAAGATGAAGTCCCCACAGAACCGCCGCAGGAGCCGAGGAATATTGTAGCATATGTGTAGATATAGAAGTCCAGTACTGGTGCTGAGAGTATGTAGGACGTAAGAAGCACTCTCGTAAAACGACCGGGCCTGCAGGCAGGAACGAAAGCATCCGGCAGCCAGCAACCAGTGTTCATAACCGATGGCAAGAAGAAGAACATGCGAGGGCGGGAGAAAGGCAGGAACACACGTGAGCAGCGCGACCTAACTATGCCGAACCTAACTAAAATGCAAGGCGAATGAGGAAACAGGCAGATATGGCAAAAAGTGCGCATGGGATGCCGTACTACAATGCACAGGTGCGCATGCCAGGGGAAGGAGGACTGGTGGGCGGGCTCCCAGTGAGCTCCCCACCACACCAAGCCCCGAGTGCCACCATGCATCTGCTGTGTGCATGGCTCCAGTTGCTTGCTTGACAAGTGACCTACGAAGCTGACACGCACAGCTTGCTGCAGCCTCAAGCTAAGCAATTCTTCTCAGCAGAGTTATACATTAGTGACGACAGAGGGTGAGTGCGTGGGAGCGGCGCGCACCAGTTGAGGCATGCATGTGGGGTGCGCTTGTGTGCATGCGTGCAGCAGCTGATGGGCGGTCACACACGGAGGCCGGTCTGGAGCAGCTACGATGCCTTCCGAGCCAGCTTGATGATGTGCATGTTATGTACGTGGGGGCGCACATGCAGGCTATACGCATAAAGCACACCGTGTATCGACCCGCACCCATGATGTGGCACATGCTGGTCAACAACATCAGGTTGCTGTATGTATGTCACCCACAGAAGTGCCTATATGTGGCCCACACGCAGCAGTGGATGCTTAACTATGGAAGCCATCTACCTCACCAGACGCCTTGTCCAGTACTGAGCGATGTAAGAGGTCCTCACTGTAGAGTCGATTAGTGTTGGACATGCAGGTTCCAGGGCCAGATGACTGCCAGGCCTTATGCAAGGCCTTACCCTTAGCGTACCGGTTAGGCATCATGTGTGTAATGATACTGCAATGATAAGAGCAATCACATAGGCTTGTCTAGTATGTTAAGGATGCATAGAAGCTCTAAGTGATGTTAGCATCTCGTGGACATGGTCACATGGTTCCCATGCAGAAATATACTCTGTTGTTACATCATCAACACTTGCTCGATGGGCAGATAGGCAGCACCAAACATGTGAGATACTGAGCAAAGACGCCAGGAGTGTCGGCTTTCCATACAGGGGGCAGCAGATTCCCATGCATGAGGGTGTCGACTTTATAGATGAGAGGTGCCAACGTAAATTCTTTGACGATTCTTGACAGCCTCCTACACAGGTGACGTTAGTTGGCTTCCAGTTTTCATGATGCAGCAGTTAGTTCTGCCCTTAGCAGCAGGAGGCTAGCACCAGTTTCCCAGCTTCATCCACGCATTGCGTGGTGGAACCAGAGTGTGGAGCAGTGTTTATTTTGTTGGAAGCTACATGCACCCCTCTTTGGTTTGGTAAGCAGCACATACACGCATGATGGGTAGGAATGTGATGGTGACCGGACATATGGCGATGCTGTTCCTTTCGGGGTGCAGACTGGGCCACTGGGAACATGTACCCATGTTTTGGTGTGTGATAGGAGGGCAAAAGGGTTGTTGTGCGGTGTTTGGGGCAACGTGCAAAACCCCAAAATGCCCCCACTGAGGATTGAACTCAGGACCTTTCCCTTACGAAGGGAACGCTCTACCGCTAAGCTATAGAGGCAAGGCCTTACGCGGTCGACAGGATTCGAACCTATGCGGGAGATCCCATCTGATTTCGAGTCAGACCCCTTAACCACTCGGGCACGACCGCTTGATGACATCTCATTCAATCAATGGTATAAGTACTCTCATATGTACGGCAACACGAGGGGCCAACAATTCCCGGCCCTAAAACGACAGCCAGGACCGAACCTCAAGTGCCCAAAGGTGGGGCAAATGACTGGGCAGGGCTGTCGGGTCCAACAACCCCTGCTATGACGGTTCTAGTGATGAGCCTGCTGACTACTGTCTTGAAGCCGGTTTTGGCTGCAGGTCTTGACCCCTCCTTTGCACTTGCTGTAGCTTACCCTTCATCATCACTCCCCAGCAGTTGAGCTAAAGTCAGATCCACAAGCAAAGGAGGGGAGGCAGTCACCAGGATTGACGAGGAGGTGTTTAAGGCCAGCAATGAGTGTATGGTGTGTGAGGCCAAAGTCAAGGGGTGTGTTACGAAACCCCAGGCAGGAACGAAAGCAGGGGTGTGTTAAAATAACTGGCCGCGAGTAGGAACATACTGGGATGTCGGAAGATGAAGTCCCCACAGAACCGCCGCAGGAGCCGAGGAATAGGGTAGCGTATGTACATATAGAAGTCCAATACTGGTGCCGAGAGTAAGTAGGACGTAAGAAGCACTCTCGTAAAGCGACCGGACCGAAGGCCCGTAGTAGTAAGTTGAGAGTATGTAGTAGCTGACAATATCGAGTAAAGTAGGTAGGTAGATAGGCTGGAACTGCTGCTGAACAGGTAGCAAAACAGGGGAGCATGCCGAGACGTCGCAGTGCATGCGCGAGCAAAACAAGACAGGCAAAGCAAGTGCAAGACCACTATGTGCAGATGTTACCGTAGACTGACCTGCAGGCAGGAACGAAAGCATCCGGCAGCCAGCAACCAGTGTCAATAACCGACGGCAAGAAGAGGAACATGCGAGGGCGGGAGAAAAGCAGGAACACACGTGAGCGCCGCAACCTAACTATGCTGAACCTAACTGAACTGCAAGGCGAACAAGGAAACAGACAGATATGGCAAACAGTGCGCATGGGATGCCGTACGACAATGCAAAGATGCGCATGCCAGGGGAAGGAGGACTGGCGGGCTGGCTCCTAGTGAGCTCCCCACCGCACCAGGCCCCGAGTTCCTCCATGCATGCGGGCACCAGGGGACGTGTGCAAAACCCATGGGCACAAGGCAAAGAGTAGGCAGTACGCAAGTGACAGGCACAGACGCTATGTAACCGCGAAGAACCCAGTGAAGTGACGCGACGCCACGGAGGGGCCACCAAGCCGCCCAGCGCTGGCGCGTAGAACCCAGAAGCTACATGGAGAGGGCCGTGCGGTCGGATAACTGCAGTTGCCACTTGGAAGAGGAAGCCGCCCAGCAGAGCGCCTGGAGCTCCGAGGGTACCACTGGTGGAGTGAAGGTGGGGATCAAGCTCCAAAACGCTCCAAAACGCACGCCGCGAACACGGGGTGACTAGCGACGCGAACTTGGCAGCCGAGCTCCGGTCCATGTCGCCCGCGTCTCGAGGATGGTCTTGGATAATGCGAGTGCCAACTAACACGCCGCAACGCACACATACCTTTGCGAAGCAACGACCCAATTTACGTGCTGAAGTTGCAATGTCGAGTAAGGCGAGCACTGATGAAAGCTGGAACGTAATGGGCGAGCGGCAAGCTGTGGCGTGGGCGTTTGAAACCCGGCTGGCTGACCAAGCTGAGCTGGCTGACCCGACCGCAATTAAGAAGCCGGGGAGATTGTGCGTGTGTTAAAATAACTGGCCGCGAGTAGGAACATACTGGGATGTCGGAAGATGAAGTCCCCACAGAACCGCCGCAGGAGCCGAGGAATAGGGTAGCGTATGTACATATAGAAGTCCAATACTGGTGCTGAGAGTAAGTAGGACGTAAGAAGCACTCTCGTAAAGCGACCGGACCGAAGGCCCGTAGTAGTAAGTTGAGAGTATGTAGTAGCTGACAATATCGAGTAAAGTAGGTAGGTAGATAGGCTGGAACTGCTGCTGAACAGGTAGCAAAACAGGGGAGCATGGCGAGACGTCGCAGTGCATGCGCGAGCAAAACAAGACAGGCAAAGCAAGTGCAAGACCACTATGTGCGGATGTTACCGTAGACTGACCTGCAGGCAGGAACGAAAGCATCCGGCAGCCAGCAACCAGTGTCAATAACCGACGGCAAGAAGAGGAACATGCGAGGGCGGGAGAAAAGCAGGAACACACGTGAGCGCCGCAACCTAACTATGCTGAACCTAACTGAACTGCAAGGCGAACAAGGAAACAGACAGATATGGCAAACAGTGCGCATGGGATGCCGTACGACAATGCAAAGATGCGCATGCCAGGGGAAGGAGGACTGATATTGTCGGAAGATGAAGTCCCCACAGAACCGCCGCAGGAGCCGAGGAATATTGTAGCATATGTGTAGATATAGAAGTCCAGTACTGGTGCTGAGAGTATGTAGGACGTAAGAAGCACTCTCGTAAAACGACCGGGCCTGCAGGCAGGAACGAAAGCATCCGGCAGCCAGCAACCAGTGTTCATAACCGATGGCAAGAAGAAGAACATGCGAGGGCGGGAGAAAGGCAGGAACACACGTGAGCAGCGCGACCTAACTATGCCGAACCTAACTAAAATGCAAGGCGAATGAGGAAACAGGCAGATATGGCAAAAAGTGCGCATGGGATGCCGTACTACAATGCACAGGTGCGCATGCCAGGGGAAGGAGGACTGGTGGGCGGGCTCCCAGTGAGCTCCCCACCACACCAAGCCCCGAGTGCCACCATGCATCTGCTGTGTGCATGGCTCCAGTTGCTTGCTTGACAAGTGACCTACGAAGCTGACACGCACAGCTTGCTGCAGCCTCAAGCTAAGCAATTCTTCTCAGCAGAGTTATACATTAGTGACGACAGAGGGTGAGTGCGTGGGAGCGGCGCGCACCAGTTGAGGCATGCATGTGGGGTGCGCTTGTGTGCATGCGTGCAGCAGCTGATGGGCGGTCACACACGGAGGCCGGTCTGGAGCAGCTACGATGCCTTCCGAGCCAGCTTGATGATGTGCATGTTATGTACGTGGGGGCGCACATGCAGGCTATACGCATAAAGCACACCGTGTATTGACCCGCACCCATGATGTGGCACATGCTGGTCAACAACATCAGGTTGCTGTATGTATGTCACCCACAGAAGTGCCTATATGTGGCCCACACGCAGCAGTGGATGCTTAACTATGGAAGCCATCTACCTCACCAGACGCCTTGTCCAGTACTGAGCGATGTAAGAGGTCCTCACTGTAGAGTCGATTAGTGTTGGACATGCAGGTTCCAGGGCCAGATGACTGCCAGGCCTTATGCAAGGCCTTACCCTTAGCGTACCGGTTAGGCATCATGTGTGTAATGATACTGCAATGATAAGAGCAATCACATAGGCTTGTCTAGTATGTTAAGGATGCATAGAAGCTCTAAGTGATGTTAGCATCTCGTGGACATGGTCACATGGTTCCCATGCAGAAATATACTCTGTTGTTACATCATCAACACTTGCTCGATGGGCAGATAGGCAGCACCAAACATGTGAGATACTGAGCAAAGACGCCAGGAGTGTCGGCTTTCCATACAGGGGGCAGCAGATTCCCATGCATGAGGGTGTCGACTTTATAGATGAGAGGTGCCAACGTAAATTCTTTGACGATTCTTGACAGCCTCCTACACAGGTGACGTTAGTTGGCTTCCAGTTTTCATGATGCAGCAGTTAGTTCTGCCCTTAGCAGCAGGAGGCTAGCACCAGTTTCCCAGCTTCATCCACGCATTGCGTGGTGGAACCAGAGTGTGGAGCAGTGTTTATTTTGTTGGAAGCTACATGCACCCCTCTTTGGTTTGGTAAGCAGCACATACACGCATGATGGGTAGGAATGTGATGGTGACCGGACATATGGCGATGCTGTTCCTTTCGGGGTGCAGACTGGGCCACTGGGAACATGTACCCATGTTTTGGTGTGTGATAGGAGGGCAAAAGGGTTGTTATGCGGTGTTTGGGGCAACGTGCAAAACCCCAAAATGCCCCCACTGAGGATTGAACTCAGGACCTTTCCCTTACGAAGGGAACGCTCTACCGCTAAGCTATAGAGGCAAGGCCTTACGCGGTCGACAGGATTCGAACCTATGCGGGAGATCCCATCTGATTTCGAGTCAGACCCCTTAACCACTCGGGCACGACCGCTTGATGACATCTCATTCAATCAATGGTATAAGTACTCTCATATGTACGGCAACACGAGGGGCCAACAATTCCCGGCCCTAAAACGACAGCCAGGACCGAACCTCAAGTGCCCAAAGGTGGGGCAAATGACTGGGCAGGGCTGTCGGGTCCAACAACCCCTGCTATGACGGTTCTAGTGATGAGCCTGCTGACTACTGTCTTGAAGCCGGTTTTGGCTGCAGGTCTTGACCCCTCCTTTGCACTTGCTGTAGCTTACCCTTCATCATCACTCCCCAGCAGTTGAGCTAAAGTCAGATCCACAAGCAAAGGAGGGGAGGCAGTCACCAGGATTGACGAGGAGGTGTTTAAGGCCAGCAATGAGTGTATGGTGTGTGAGGCCAAAGTCAAGGGGTGTGTTACGAAACCCCAGGCAGGAACGAAAGCAGGTGTGTGTGTGTGTGTGTGTGTGTGTGTGTGTGTGTGTGTGTGTGTGTGTGTGTGTGTGTGTGTGTGTGTGTGTGTGTGTGTGTGTGTGTGTGTGTGTGTGTGTGTGTGTGTGTGTGTGTGTGTGTGTGTGTGTGTGTGTGTGTGTGTGTGTGTGTGTGTGTGTGTGTGTGTGTGTGTGTGTGTGTGTGTGTGTGTGTGTGTGTGTGTGTGTGTGTGTGTGTGTGTGTGTGTGTGTGTGTGTGTGTGTGTGTGTGTGTGTGTGTGTGTGTGTGTGTGTGTGTGTGTGTGTGTGTGTGTGTGTGTGTGTGTGTGTGTGTGTGTGTGTGTGTGTGTGTGTGTGTGTGTGTGTGTGTGTGTGTGTGTTCTGCAGCAGCATCTGCTGTGTTAAGAAAACTGGCCGCGAGTAGGAACGTACTGATATTGTCGGAAGATGAAGTCCCCACAGAACCGCCGCAGGAGCCGAGGAATATTGTAGCATATGTGTAGATATAGAAGTCCAGTACTGGTGCTGAGAGTATGTAGGACGTAAGAAGCACTCTCGTAAAACGACCGGGCCTGCAGGCAGGAACGAAAGCATCCGGCAGCCAGCAACCAGTGTTCATAACCGATGGCAAGAAGAAGAACATGCGAGGGCGGGAGAAAGGCAGGAACACACGTGAGCAGCGCGACCTAACTATGCCGAACCTAACTAAAATGCAAGGCGAATGAGGAAACAGGCAGATATGGCAAAAAGTGCGCATGGGATGCCGTACTACAATGCACAGGTGCGCATGCCAGGGGAAGGAGGACTGGTGGGCGGGCTCCCAGTGAGCTCCCCACCACACCAAGCCCCGAGTGCCACCATGCATCTGCTGTGTGCATGGCTCCAGTTGCTTGCTTGACAAGTGACCTACGAAGCTGACACGCACAGCTTGCTGCAGCCTCAAGCTAAGCAATTCTTCTCAGCAGAGTTATACATTAGTGACGACAGAGGGTGAGTGCGTGGGAGCGGCGCGCACCAGTTGAGGCATGCATGTGGGGTGCGCTTGTGTGCATGCGTGCAGCAGCTGATGGGCGGTCACACACGGAGGCCGGTCTGGAGCAGCTACGATGCCTTCCGAGCCAGCTTGATGATGTGCATGTTATGTACGTGGGGGCGCACATGCAGGCTATACGCATAAAGCACACCGTGTATCGACCCGCACCCATGATGTGGCACATGCTGGTCAACAACATCAGGTTGCTGTATGTATGTCACCCACAGAAGTGCCTATATGTGGCCCACACGCAGCAGTGGATGCTTAACTATGGAAGCCATCTACCTCACCAGACGCCTTGTCCAGTACTGAGCGATGTAAGAGGTCCTCACTGTAGAGTCGATTAGTGTTGGACATGCAGGTTCCAGGGCCAGATGACTGCCAGGCCTTATGCAAGGCCTTACCCTTAGCGTACCGGTTAGGCATCATGTGTGTAATGATACTGCAATGATAAGAGCAATCACATAGGCTTGTCTAGTATGTTAAGGATGCATAGAAGCTCTAAGTGATGTTAGCATCTCGTGGACATGGTCACATGGTTCCCATGCAGAAATATACTCTGTTGTTACATCATCAACACTTGCTCGATGGGCAGATAGGCAGCACCAAACATGTGAGATACTGAGCAAAGACGCCAGGAGTGTCGGCTTTCCATACAGGGGGCAGCAGATTCCCATGCATGAGGGTGTCGACTTTATAGATGAGAGGTGCCAACGTAAATTCTTTGACGATTCTTGACAGCCTCCTACACAGGTGACGTTAGTTGGCTTCCAGTTTTCATGATGCAGCAGTTAGTTCTGCCCTTAGCAGCAGGAGGCTAGCACCAGTTTCCCAGCTTCATCCACGCATTGCGTGGTGGAACCAGAGTGTGGAGCAGTGTTTATTTTGTTGGAAGCTACATGCACCCCTCTTTGGTTTGGTAAGCAGCACATACACGCATGATGGGTAGGAATGTGATGGTGACCGGACATATGGCGATGCTGTTCCTTTCGGGGTGCAGTCTGGGCCACTGGGAACATGTACCCATGTTTTGGTGTGTGATAGGAGGGCAAAAGGGTTGTTGTGCGGTGTTTGGGGCACGTGCAAAACCCCAAAATGCCCCCACTGAGGATTGAACTCAGGACCTTTCCCTTACGAAGGGAACGCTCTACCGCTAAGCTATAGAGGCAAGGCCTTACGCGGTCGACAGGATTCGAACCTATGCGGGAGATCCCATCTGATTTCGAGTCAGACCCCTTAACCACTCGGGCACGACCGCTTGATGACATCTCATTCAATCAATGGTATAAGTACTCTCATATGTACGGCAACACGAGGGGCCAACAATTCCCGGCCCTAAAACGACAGCCAGGACCGAACCTCAAGTGCCCAAAGGTGGGGCAAATGACTGGGCAGGGCTGTCGGGTCCAACAACCCCTGCTATGACGGTTCTAGTGATGAGCCTGCTGACTACTGTCTTGAAGCCGGTTTTGGCTGCAGGTCTTGACCCCTCCTTTGCACTTGCTGTAGCTTACCCTTCATCATCACTCCCCAGCAGTTGAGCCAAAGTCAGATCCACAAGCAAAGGAGGGGAGGCAGTCACCAGGATTGACGAGGAGGTGTTTGAGGCCAGCAATGAGTGTATGGTGTGTGAGGCCAAAGTCAAGGGGTGTGTTACGAAACCCCAGGCAGGAACGAAAGCAGGGGTGTGTGTGTTAAAATAACTGGCCGCGAGGCGAAACGTACTGTGATTGCCGAAAGATGGAGTCCTCCCACCGAAAACGCCACAGGTGAAGTGAAGTCCGTTGGCTATGTTGTAATAGAGCTATCGAGTAGTATCGGAAGCAGTGTAAAGCAGTAATAGCAATGTCGTAACGCGACCGGACCTAAGGACCGGAGTAGTAAGTAGGTAGGTATAAGTAACCGTCACTGTCGTGTGTAAACTGGATGTAGAGAAGCTGTAGCTGTCGCTGAACAGGGGTAAAAGCAGGGGTGATGCCAAGACGTCGCAGTGCATGCTCGAGCAAAGCATGACAGGAAAAACAAGTGCAGGACCACTATGTGTGTATGCGAAAATAACCGTAGACTGACCTGCAAGGCAGGGAGAACCAGCAGCCAGCAGCGAACACACCAGTAGTCAGTACCGAAGAAGGTTGTCGGAAGGACATGCGAGGGCAAATGGGAAAACAGGGACACACGTGAGCGCGGCCGGAAGCTACCTAGTAAACTAATGACTGGAATGCAAGGGTGCGTGTGATGAAAAGTGGGACATGGAATGATGTACGACATGCAGTACAAACAAGGGGGATCCGGAGCGAAGAACCGGCGCACACAAAGGGGGTAAAAGGAGGTGATGGACTGGTGTGCTGGCTCACGAAGAGCTCCCCACAGCACCAGACCCCGAGTGCCACGACGCATATGGGCACCAGGGGTTGTAAGCCAGGCAACGAGGGGGCAAGCAAGCAAGGAGCATGCGACAAAGGGGAGCAAGACAGCATGAGTACGAGTGCACCAAGGGGGATAGGCAGTATCAGAGAAAGGGCCCCAAGGGAAAGGGACACCTGAGCTCCATCAGCTACTGCTGGGGACAAGCCCCAACCCCAGCCCCGAACCCCATCCCAACCCTTGACCCCGTTCCCCACAAAGTTTTCCCCGGCCAGGAGCCTGGACTGGCCGGGGAAAAAACCCGGCGGCACAGACAATGCCGCCGGGGCGCCAGCAGGGAGCCCAGAGCCCTGCGCATGGCGCACAGACGCGATGACACGTAGTCGGTTGACATCTTGACGGGTAGACACGTTGACAGGTAGACACGTTGACAGGTAGACACGTGGACAGGTAGACACGTTGACAGGTAGACACGTTGACAGGTAGACACGTTGGCGGTAGTCACGTGGACGGACCCCAAAGGAAGGCCCCCTCCCCGCTCCCAGCTAGCGGGGGAGGGCGTACACCCGGTCGTGGATGCGGAACTCCAGCGGCCGATTGCCAGCGCGACGGGCATGCCAGTAGGCAGTAGGGTGCAGGCGACACATCTCCGAGCAGGCGTGCAGCAGGCGTCGGAAGGGGTAACCTGACCGCGCCAGGTCCCGGATGAGCAGCGCCACCTCGGCAATAAAGTTGTCCACATCCAGGATGATGCCGCGAAGGCGCTGAAACTGGCTGGCGAAGATGTTGCGCTTGGCCTGCTCATTGACATTAGAGGAGGCCGGCACAAACCGGGACAGCCGGATGTCTCCGAAAGCCGGCTGTTGCCGCTTGTCATAGAGATGGGTTGTAAAGCGGCTGTAGGAGGCCCCATGGACGACCGTAGGCTGATGGACCAGCAGGATATCCAGGAAGGGGAAGTGGTGGGCCGGGAGATGTGGGTGCTGCTGGGCTGGGATATCCAACTGGGAGGGGTAAAGGCCGTGAAGTCCCGTGGCCTCATCGACCACGTCACACCGGAGCAGCCTGGTGAGGAAGGCGTTGTTGAGGGAGATAAGGTCGTCCAGAAACCGGGTGGTGTACCGGAAGCGGGAGAGGGCGGCCCGGGCGGCGCTGGCCTTAGCAGGCACGGGAGGCTGCTTGTACTGCTGCAGGAACTGGAACTCGTACCACCCCAGGAAGAGGTTGGCGATGTAGGGAGCCGGGGGGATGCCCATGGGGATACCACAGATCTGCAGCACCAGCAGCGGCCCGAAGCGCACGAAGGACGTGGCGAGAAGAGTGGCGAAGAAGGTGTTGAAGTCGTCCAGGGTAATGTAACGGGTGGTGGTGGTGGCGGTATGGGTGACGCGAACAGGGGGAACGTCCGCCGTGGACCACGTAACCGCGTGATCCGGGGTCTGGTCCTCACGCCCGGGCGGGGCCGCCGTAGTCACGACCTGGAGGCAACTGGCATTCTCGTGTTGAAAACACGCGGCGGCCAGGGAGGCGAAGGTGCTGCGGAGGAGGGAGTGGGGGATGTTGGTGTAGAGCCGGGTAAAGTCATGCATCTGTGGCATCGTAAAGGTGGTGGAGGTGGTACGGTACTGCTTGGTGTTGTAGGAGTGCAGCATCGAGATGACGGCCTGGGAATTTAAGCACAGCCAGGGCTCGAACCGGGAGTCCAGGGTCTTGGCCCACAGGGAGTTGAAGGTTTTGGCGAGGGTGGCGAAGATGGGCACAGAGAAGGTGGTGAGGGGGGTGGAGGGGCAGTTGTGGGAACAGCTGAGGAAGCGCATCTGGGGTGGCTGCTTATGCATCTTGACGGTGCCGGAGTAGTAGGCATCCTCGCGTGTGGCCGCAGCATACGCTAAGTCAAGATGGGCAAGGGAGACGTTGGCGGCGGCATAGGCGGCGTCTCGGGCCTCCACGGTACTGGGCTGGTAATAATGGGGGTTGGAGGTGATGTCCGTGAAGAGGCGCTCCGCGTAGTACTTTGGGCAAATCAGCTGAAAGGTTGCACTGCTTTTGTCCGTAACCGCGATGATAAAGTCAGCCCTGAGCTGCCGAAGGGCGGCGCGATCCGCGTCCGACAGGATTTGCCAGGGGAAGGGGGAGGGAGGGGGAGGGAGGTCGAGGTGCTGGCGGAGAAGGCTCATAAAGGTCGCAGCCCAGGGTTGCAGGGCGTCCGGGGCTAAGTTGGCGGCACGGGTGCGGGTCTGGGCGAAGCGCAGGACGTGGGCTTGAACGTCGGCGAGGACCTCATCGAAGGGTGGGGAGGGGAGGTGGGGGCGGTGGCGGGCGCCGGCGTTCCAAAGCTCGCGGAGGCGGGGCGGAAGGATGTCATCGGAGGGCGTGGTTGTCATGACGTGGGCGCTACCAGGCGGGCACATGGAGGGGTGGAGGTGGCAGCGGCAGGGGGCGGACTGGAGGGCTTGGTACGTCTCGGAGGTAAGGGTTTTCGCAAACTGGGCGGTGTTGGAGAAGAGGACGTACAGCGGTGGAGCCTTGGTCCAGTGGATGGGTGGGGCGAGAGGGAGACCGGGAGGGAGGTGAGCACGGAGGATGGGGTGGCGAAGGAGGCGGTAGAGGTCAGGCTGGGTGATCCACTGGCGCAGCGCATGAGGCAGCCATATCCGGGCGTTGATGTCAGGAGCGGGCTGCTTGGCCTCGACCGCCAGCGCCTGCAAACGGGTCCCAAGGTACTTGAGGAACCAGGAAGCGAACTCCGCGGATATTTCTAAGGCTGCAGGGGGGTAGTAGGTGAGATGGGCGTACAGGGCGTGAAGCGTTCTGGGGACGAAGCGCTGGAGCTCCGCAACCGGGATATGAGACCCCAGGTCAATAAACCGGCGATCCAGGAAGCGCAGGCGGCGAATGGCATCCCGGAAACCAAACCAGCGCCGCCGGCTGGCCCGGCCGGCGAAAAAGCCGCCGAGGGGGTCCCATGTAAGGGAAGCATCCGGGGGATCCGCCATATAGCGGACTTCAATGCGAGTATTAAGGCCGGCGGAGTGGAGTGGAGGGAGGGAACCGAGGCGCTGCATCCACACCATTTCGCGGGCCTCCGCGATATCGCGAACGGACGCTGCGCTGAGGTTAGCACACGGAATGGCTTCGAGGGGGAAGACGATGAGGTCCCGTAGCCCGCGGCCCCAGAGGTGTCGATGGAACCGTGATGCTGCTAACCCTTGTTGCGCAGACCGTGCTGTCTCGCGAACATGCTCCGTAAGCCGCTCGAGAGGCGAATCCACGGACTGCCCCACATAGAAGCCCAGCGCCGGCGCCGATAACCAGAAGACTGCGTAGATGAGGCCCTCCTTGAAGGGGCGTTGATGGAGCTCCGCATGCGCCGCCGCTGTGAGGAACTTGGCCCGCAGCGCCAGTAGCTCCCTGATGACTGCATTTGGAGTGGGGTTGTTAGGGCTAAGTGCGCCGCGGATGCGCGCCTCCAGCCCTGGAAGAGCTTCCGCGCGAACTTGACGACGAAGCTCCTCGGCATGTTCAGCAATGCCGTCCGCTTCTTGAGGCAGGTCTTGCAAAATGCGAGTGCGAACACGCCGCGACGCAGGCATACCTGAAAGACCCAAATGTCAGTTGGCTGGACGAGGACGTAGGTAACACTGACTGGAAATCACTGGGCTGGTAATGGAGAGCGGCAAGCTGTGGCGTGGGTGTGTGAAGCCCGGCTGGCTGGTAACTAAGCGAAGCTAGCTGACCCGACCGCAGTTAAGAAGCCGGGGAGATTTTGCGTGTGTTAAAATAACTGGCCGCGAGGCGAAACGTACTGTGATTGCCGAAAGATGGAGTCCTCCCACCGAAAACGCCACAGGTGAAGTGAAGTCCGTTGGCTATGTTGTAATAGAGCTATCGAGTAGTATCGGAAGCAGTGTAAAGCAGTAATAGCAATGTCGGAACGCGACCGGACCTAAGGACCGGAGTAGTAAGTAGGTAGGTATAAGTAACCGTCACTGTCGTGTGTAAACTGGATGTAGAGAAGCTGTAGCTGTCGCTGAAAGGGGGTAAAAGGAGGTGATGGACCTAGCATATGTGTAGATATAGAAGTCCAGTACTGGTGCTGAGAGTATGTAGGACGTAAGAAGCACTCTCGTAAAACGACCGGGCCTGCAGGCAGGAACGAAAGCATCCGGCAGCCAGCAACCAGTGTTCATAACCGATGGCAAGAAGAAGAACATGCGAGGGCGGGAGAAAGGCAGGAACACACGTGAGCAGCGCGACCTAACTATGCCGAACCTAACTAAAATGCAAGGCGAATGAGGAAACAGGCAGATATGGCAAAAAGTGCGCATGGGATGCCGTACTACAATGCACAGGTGCGCATGCCAGGGGAAGGAGGACTGGTGGGCGGGCTCCCAGTGAGCTCCCCACCACACCAAGCCCCGAGTGCCACCATGCATCTGCTGTGTGCATGGCTCCAGTTGCTTGCTTGACAAGTGACCTACGAAGCTGACACGCACAGCTTGCTGCAGCCTCAAGCCAAGCAATTCTTCTCAGCAGAGTTATACATTAGTGACGACAGAGGGTGAGTGCGTGGGAGCGGCGCGCACCAGTTGAGGCATGCATGTGGGGTGCGCTTGTGTGCATGCGTGCAGCAGCTGATGGGCGGTCACACACGGAGGCCGGTCTGGAGCAGCTACGATGCCTTCCGAGCCAGCTTGATGATGTGCATGTTATGTACGTGGGGGCGCACATGCAGGCTATACGCATAAAGCACACCGTGTATCGACCCGCACCCATGATGTGGCACATGCTGGTCAACAACATCAGGTTGCTGTATGTATGTCACCCACAGAAGTGCCTATATGTGGCCCACACGCAGCAGTGGATGCTTAACTATGGAAGCCATCTACCTCATCAGACGCCTTGTCCAGTACTGAGCGATGTAAGAGGTCCTCACTGTAGAGTCGATTAGTGTTGGACATGCAGGTTCCAGGGCCAGATGACTGCCAGGCCTTATGCAAGGCCTTACCCTTAGCGTACCGGTTAGGCATCATGTGTGTAATGATACTGCAATGATAAGAGCAATCACATAGGCTTGTCTAGTATGTTAAGGATGCATAGAAGCTCTAAGTGATGTTAGCATCTCGTGGACATGGTCACATGGTTCCCATGCAGAAATATACTCTGTTGTTACATCATCAACACTTGCTCGATGGGGAGATAGGCAGCACCAAACATGTGAGATACTGAGCAAAGACGCCAGGAGTGTCGGCTTTCCATACAGGGGGCAGCAGATTCCCATGCATGAGGGTGTCGACTTTATAGATGAGAGGTGCCAACGTAAATTCTTTGACGATTCTTGACAGCCTCCTACACAGGTGACGTTAGTTGGCTTCCAGTTTTCATGATGCAGCAGTTAGTTCTGCCCTTAGCAGCAGGAGGCTAGCACCAGTTTCCCAGCTTCATCCACGCATTGCGTGGTGGAACCAGAGTGTGGAGCAGTGTTTATTTTGTTGGAAGCTACATGCACCCCTCTTTGGTTTGGTAAGCAGCACATACACGCATGATGGGTAGGAATGTGATAGTGACCGGACATATGGCGATGCTGTTCCTTTCGGGGTGCAGACTGGGCCACTGGGAACATGTACCCATGTTTTGGTGTGTGATAGGAGGGCAAAAGGGTTGTTGTGCGGTGTTTGGGGCACGTGCAAAACCCCAAAATGCCCCCACTGAGGATTGAACTCAGGACCTTTCCCTTACGAAGGGAACGCTCTACCGCTAAGCTATAGAGGCAAGGCCTTACGCGGTCGACAGGATTCGAACCTATGCGGGAGATCCCATCTGATTTCGAGTCAGACCCCTTAACCACTCGGGCACGACCGCTTGATGACATCTCATTCAATCAATGGTATAAGTACTCTCATATGTACGGCAACACGAGGGGCCAACAATTCCCGGCCCTAAAACGACAGCCAGGACCGAACCTCAAGTGCCCAAAGGTGGGGCAAATGACTGGGCAGGGCTGTCGGGTCCAACAACCCCTGCTATGACGGTTCTAGTGATGAGCCTGCTGACTACTGTCTTGAAGCCGGTTTTGGCTGCAGGTCTTGACCCCTCCTTTGCACTTGCTGTAGCTTACCCTTCATCATCACTCCCCAGCAGTTGAGCCAAAGTCAGATCCACAAGCAAAGGAGGGGAGGCAGTCACCAGGATTGACGAGGAGGTGTTTGAGGCCAGCAATGAGTGTATGGTGTGTGAGGCCAAAGTCAAGGGGTGTGTTACGAAACCCCAGGCAGGAACGAAAGCAGGTGTGTGTGTGTGTGTGTGTGTGTTAAAATAACTGGCCGCGAGTAGGAACGTACTGATATTGTCGGAAGATGAAGTCCCCACAGAACCGCCGCAGGAGCCGAGGAATATTGTAGCATATGTGTAGATATAGAAGTCCAGTACTGGTGCTGAGAGTATGTAGGACGTAAGAAGCACTCTCGTAAAACGACCGGGCCTGCAGGCAGGAACGAAAGCATCCGGCAGCCAGCAACCAGTGTTCATAACCGATGGCAAGAAGAAAAACATGCGAGGGCGGGAGAAAGGCAGGAACACACGTGAGCAGCGCGACCTAACTATGCCGAACCTAACTAAAATGCAAGGCGAATGAGGAAACAGGCAGATATGGCAAAAAGTGCGCATGGGATGCCGTACTACAATGCACAGGTGCGCATGCCAGGGGAAGGAGGACTGGTGGGCGGGCTCCCAGTGAGCTCCCCACCACACCAAGCCCCGAGTGCCACCATGCATCTGCTGTGTGCATGGCTCCAGTTGCTTGCTTGACAAGTGACCTACGAAGCTGACACGCACAGCTTGCTGCAGCCTCAAGCCAAGCAATTCTTCTCAGCAGAGTTATACATTAGTGACGACAGAGGGTGAGTGCGTGGGAGCGGCGCGCACCAGTTGAGGCATGCATGTGGGGTGCGCTTGTGTGCATGCGTGCAGCAGCTGATGGGCGGTCACACACGGAGGCCGGTCTGGAGCAGCTACGATGCCTTCCGAGCCAGCTTGATGATGTGCATGTTATGTACGTGGGGGCGCACATGCAGGCTATACGCATAAAGCACACCGTGTATCGACCCGCACCCATGATGTGGCACATGCTGGTCAACAACATCAGGTTGCTGTATGTATGTCACCCACAGAAGTGCCTATATGTGGCCCACACGCAGCAGTGGATGCTTAACTATGGAAGCCATCTACCTCACCAGACGCCTTGTCCAGTACTGAGCGATGTAAGAGGTCCTCACTGTAGAGTCGATTAGATAGTGTTGGACATGCAGGTTCCAGGGCCAGATGACTGCCAGGCCTTATGCAAGGCCTTACCCTTAGCGTACCGGTTAGGCATCATGTGTGTAATGATACTGCAATGATAAGAGCAATCACATAGGCTTGTCTAGTATGTTAAGGATGCATAGAAGCTCTAAGTGATGTTAGCATCTCGTGGACATGGTCACATGGTTCCCATGCAGAAATATACTCTGTTGTTACATCATCAACACTTGCTCGATGGGCAGATAGGCAGCACCAAACATGTGAGATACTGAGCAAAGACGCCAGGAGTGTCGGCTTTCCATACAGGGGGCAGCAGATTCCCATGCATGAGGGTGTCGACTTTATAGATGAGAGGTGCCAACGTAAATTCTTTGACGATTCTTGACAGCCTCCTACACAGGTGACGTTAGTTGGCTTCCAGTTTTCATGATGCAGCAGTTCGTTCTGCCCTTAGCAGCAGGAGGCTAGCACCAGTTTCCCAGCTTCATCCACGCATTGCGTGGTGGAACCAGAGTGTGGAGCAGTGTTTATTTTGTTGGAAGCTACATGCACCCCTCTTTGGTTTGGTAAGCAGCACATACACGCATGATGGGTAGGAATGTGATGGTGACCGGACATATGGCGATGCTGTTCCTTTCGGGGTGCAGACTGGGCCACTGGGAACATGTACCCATGTTTTGGTGTGTGATAGGAGGGCAAAAGGGTTGTTGTGCGGTGTTTGGGGCACGTGCAAAACCCCAAAATGCCCCCACTGAGGATTGAACTCAGGACCTTTCCCTTACGAAGGGAAGGGTCTACCGCTAAGCTACAAGCTGGGCCTTCGGCCCGAAGGGCGCTGACACCCTGTGGTGGGGGGGGGGTAGGGTAGGGGGTAGGGGGTAGGGGATGGGGGTGGGGGGGGCAGGGGCCAGGGGGTAGGGGGGGGCCAGGGCTAGGGGGTAGGGGGGGGGGGGGCCAAGGGCTAGGGGGTAGGGGGGGACCAGGGGGTAGGGGGTAGGGGGGGCGAAGGGCTAGGGGGTAGGGGGGGGCCAGGGGGTAGGGGGTAAGGCGGGGGTAGGGGGTAGGGGGAAGGCAGTAGCGCGGGTTTGGGGCTAGGGGGCAGGGCGGACTCAGCGGTGCCCGGTGGGAAGGTGTTATGGAAGGCAGCGGTGCTGCCATTTTGTATTGCCCCGCCCGCTGGAAAGTAAATAGGAGGGTGCAGTAATGCAGCTGTAAGTAGTGTAGGGGGCAGGGGCAGGGATGTTGTACGGCAGCCTGTATGACGCATGGCCGGTGGTCGCAGTTGTAAAGTCTGTGCAACACGTCCACCTAGTTGAGGAGCGCGCGCACGGAGCCTGGCGCCGCGCACGCCAGGCTTGCATGGCGTGGGGCGTCCGGTCGGTGTTGTACAATCCGTGCAGGCAGTAAAGGCTGCCGAGGGGGAAGGGAGGATTGAGGGTGTTGCGGGTAGGGGTCACTGTGGTTTGTGGGTGTTATTGATGCTGGCTCATGTGGCGCAGGGTGGGATGGCTGCCCTGGTGTTGCCAGTGTTGCTGGGGTTGCTGGCGGTGGTGCTACAGTGGCCGGACGGGCAGGTCACGCCGCGCTCCCAGCCGCCGCCGCCCCCTGGCACGTCAGCGCGGCGGCGGCCAGCCGGGCGTGCACGTCGGCCACCTGCACCCCAGCCCTGGCGTAGAGCATGCAGGCACCGGCGGCCGGCATTCCGAGGCAGTGGCGCGCCTGCCGTGGCTCGGTGGGCTCGAACATGTCGCTGTCGTACCACGGGTGCATGCAGCAGGCGGCCGCGAGGCGCCTGTGGCCCAGGGCGAAGTGCCAGGATTGAGGGCGGCGGCCGTCCTGATGCTGGCGCGGCATGTAGGACAAGGGGTTAGAAGTTACACAGGGCTTGGGAAGGGGTTAGGCGGGTGAGGAGGTGTGATGGAAGGCAGCGGTGCTTTCGCGGGCGTGGCGGGTAGGGGTCGCTGTGGTTTGTGGGTGTTATTGATGAAAAGGAGGGCACGGTGGGATGGCTACGTACCCTGGTGCTGCAAGTGTTGCTGGGGCTGCTGACGTTGGTGGTAGAGTGGGGCGCAGGCGCTCGCGTCGTAGAGGGTGGGAAAAGCTGGGCTATGTTGGGAGCTAGAAGGGCGTTTCAGGCTCGGTTCTGGTGTTGAGTGCGGTGCTCCGGTTGTGGTGTTGCCCTGCCCGCTGGAAAGTAAATAGGAGGGTGCAGTAATGCAGCTGTAAGTAGTGTAGGAGGCAGGAGCAGGGATGTTGTACGGCAGCCTGTATGACGCATGGACGCAACACGTGAACCTAGTTGAGGAGCGAGCGAGGTCATCTGGCAGACACGCACGCCAGGCTTGCATGGCGTGGAGCGTCCAGTCGGTGTTGTACAATCCGTGGAGGCAGTAAAGGGTGCCGAGGGGGAAGGGAGGATTGAGGGTGTTGCGGGTAGGGGTCGCTGTGGTTTGTGGGTGTTATTGATGCTGGCTCGGGTGGCGCAGGGTGGGAAGGCTGCCCTGGTGCTGCCAGTGTTGCTGGGGTTGCTGACGGTGGTGCTACAGTGGCCGGACAGGCAGGTCACGCCGCGCTCCCAGCCGCCGCCGCCCCCTGGCACGTCAGCACGGCGGCGGCCAGTCGGGCGTGCACGTCGGCCACCTGCACCCCAGCCCCGGCGTAGAGCACTGGCACTCCGAGGCAGTGGCGCGCCTGCCGTGGCTCGGTGGGCTCGAACATGTTGCTGTCGTACCACGGGTGCATGCAGCAGGCGGCCGTGATGCGCCGCCGCTGCCCGCAGGCCCGGCGCCCACAGCGCCGCGCCGGCCCCCTGGGGCTCCGGGCTCGGGCGAGGGCAGTGGGGGGTGGCGGCGGCCCGGGCCTCCTCCTGGGCTGGAACGTGGCGCGGTCGTACCACGGGGGCATGCAGCAGGCGGCCGCGAGGTTGCTCCCCTTGGGGCTGCCGGCGGCGCTGGCCACCGCCAGGCGCAGGCGCCTCAGGCCCAGGGCCCAGGGCCAGTTGCCCGCGGGCGCCTTGCCCCAGGCCGCGAAGGCCCGCCCCCAGCCCTCCTCCGCTGACAGGGCGACCAGGGGGCCGCGGGCGCTGCTGGCATGCTAGCGCTGCATGTGAGGGCGGCGAGTTGCGGGAAGCGCCGAAGTGCGGCGGGAGGGCACGCGAAATCGAGGCTGGGCCGGCCTTGTTTGAGTTACGGGCAGGGTGACCCACGGGTCCGCAGGCAGCAGCGCAGCGGCAGTGGCACTTGAGGCTTCTCGCAGCGGCAGTGGCACTTGAGGCTTCTCTTATTGGAATGGAGGGCAGGCCTAGGGACAACACGGCCGGGCGGCTGGCCCGCCAGCAGCACAGCGGCCCCACCCCAGGGGCTAGGGGCTTGCGATGTGAAAGGGCAACTTGGGCGCTGCTGGCATGCTGCCGCTGCATGTGAGGGGGGCGCTGCGTCGGGCGGTGGGAGGGCTTGGCGAGTTGCGGGAAGGCCCGAAGTGCGGCGGGATTGCAGGCTGGGCCGGCCTTGTTTGAGGCATGGGTTCGCAGGCAGCAGCGCAGCGGCAGCGGCGCTTCAGGCTTCTCTTATTGGAATGGATGCCAAGCCTAGGGCCTGTGGTCCAACCACAGACCTCCGGCGCCCAGAGGAAGTTTGGAAGGGAGACCCGGGGTGTACGAGGTAGGGGCTTGCATACACGGCTCGGAGGGGGGTTCGCGGGGAAGGGGCTAGGGGCTTGTACGGCTGGGATGGGGGTTAGGGAGGTAGGGGCTAGGGGCTTGCACGGCTCGGAAGGGGGCTAGGGGGGTAGGGGATAGGGGCTTGCACGGCTCGGAAGGGGGCTAGGGGGGTAGGGGCTAGGGGCTTGCACGGCTCGGAAGGTGCTAGGGGGAGTTGCCATTTTTCGTTTGTGAGGTAATGTTGTTTTACGGTACCATGCTGAAAGGCATGAACCCAGGTATGATTGGTTTTGCAAAGCGCGGCCTGGTGAGGAAGTTTGGGGAAGAAGCTCGGAAATTTGGCTTGCCATTAGGAGGCAATATCTTCCTGGCGCCGCAGCATTTTCAGGCGCCGATTGCGGCTTATTAATGCAGGCTGTATGTACGTTATATATATGTTTATGGCGGCAGCCCAGCCTTTTCCTACGCGAAACGACGCCAACCCTAGGGCCTTCCCCCCTAGGCCCTTCCCCCCTAGCCCTGTTCCCGTTTGGCGGCGGCTGCAAGGCTTGGGGGGCGGGCGGTTACGTCTGATAGCCCTCTAGGCGCAGGTGCTAGAAAGCGGCAAGCGGCAGCCACGCGGCAAAAGGCGGGCGAATGCGGGCAGGAAGGCGGAATCTGCTCCCGACGGGATTCGAAGTCGAAACCGCAACTACAAATGCTGTCGACGTCAGCCACCCTCAGCCGGGGGCTGAGGGTGTCAGCATAGAGGCAAGGCCTTACGCGGTCGACAGGATTCGAACCTATGCGGGAGATCCCATCTGATTTCGAGTCAGACCCCTTAACCACTCGGGCACGACCGCTTGATGACATCTCATTCAATCAATGGTATAAGTACTCTCATATGTACGGCAACACGAGGGGCCAACAATTCCCGGCCCTAAAACGACAGCCAGGACCGAACCTCAAGTGCCCAAAGGTGGGGCAAATGACTGGGCAGGGCTGTCGGGTCCAACAACCCCTGCTATGACGGTTCTAGTGATGAGCCTGCTGACTACTGTCTTGAAGCCGGTTTTGGCTGCAGGTCTTGACCCCTCCTTTGCACTTGCTGTAGCTTACCCTTCATCATCACTCCCCAGCAGTTGAGCCAAAGTCAGATCCACAAGCAAAGGAGGGGAGGCAGTCACCAGGATTGACGAGGAGGTGTTTGAGGCCAGCAATGAGTGTATGGTGTGTGAGGCCAAAGTCAAGGGGTGTGTTACGAAACCCCAGGCAGGGACGAAAGCAGGTGTGTGTGTGTGTGTGTGTGTGTGTGTGTGTGTGTGTGTGTGTGTGTGTGTGTGTGTGTGTGTGTGTGTGTGCGTGTGTGTGTGTGTGTGTGTGTGTGTGTGTGTGTGTGTGTGTGTGTGTGTGTGTGTGTGTGTGTGTGTGTGTGTGTGTGTGTGTGTGTGTGTGTGTGTGTGTGTGTGTGTGTGTGTGTGTGTGTGTGTGTGTGTGTGTGTGTGTGTGTGTGTGTGTGTGCGTGTGTGTGTGTGTGTGTGTGTGTGTGTGTGTGTGCGTGTGTGTGTGTGTGTGTGTGTGTGTGTGTGTGCGTGTGTGTGTGTGTGTGTGTGTGTGTGTGTGTGTGTGTGTGTGTGTGTGTGTGTGTGTGTGTGTGTGTGTGTGTGTGTTCTGCAGCAGCATCTGCTGTGTTAAGAAAACTGGCCGCGAGTAGGAACGTACTGATATTGTCGGAAGATGAAGTCCCCACAGAACCGCCGCAGGAGCCGAGGAATATTGTAGCATATGTGTAGATATAGAAGTCCAGTACTGGTGCTGAGAGTATGTAGGACGTAAGAAGCACTCTCGTAAAACGACCGGGCCTGCAGGCAGGAACGAAAGCATCCGGCAGCCAGCAACCAGTGTTCATAACCGATGGCAAGAAGAAAAACATGCGAGGGCGGGAGAAAGGCAGGAACACACGTGAGCAGCGCGACCTAACTATGCCGAACCTAACTAAAATGCAAGGCGAATGAGGAAACAGGCAGATATGGCAAAAAGTGCGCATGGGATGCCGTACTACAATGCACAGGTGCGCATGCCAGGGGAAGGAGGACTGGTGGGCGGGCTCCCAGTGAGCTCCCCACCACACCAAGCCCCGAGTGCCACCATGCATCTGCTGTGTGCATGGCTCCAGTTGCTTGCTTGACAAGTGACCTACGAAGCTGACACGCACAGCTTGCTGCAGCCTCAAGCCAAGCAATTCTTCTCAGCAGAGTTATACATTAGTGACGACAGAGGGTGAGTGCGTGGGAGCGGCGCGCACCAGTTGAGGCATGCATGTGGGGTGCGCTTGTGTGCATGCGTGCAGCAGCTGATGGGCGGTCACACACGGAGGCCGGTCTGGAGCAGCTACGATGCCTTCCGAGCCAGCTTGATGATGTGCATGTTATGTACGTGGGGGCGCACATGCAGGCTATACGCATAAAGCACACCGTGTATCGACCCGCACCCATGATGTGGCACATGCTGGTCAACAACATCAGGTTGCTGTATGTATGTCACCCACAGAAGTGCCTATATGTGGCCCACACGCAGCAGTGGATGCTTAACTATGGAAGCCATCTACCTCACCAGACGCCTTGTCCAGTACTGAGCGATGTAAGAGGTCCTCACTGTAGAGTCGATTAGATAGTGTTGGACATGCAGGTTCCAGGGCCAGATGACTGCCAGGCCTTATGCAAGGCCTTACCCTTAGCGTACCGGTTAGGCATCATGTGTGTAATGATACTGCAATGATAAGAGCAATCACATAGGCTTGTCTAGTATGTTAAGGATGCATAGAAGCTCTAAGTGATGTTAGCATCTCGTGGACATGGTCACATGGTTCCCATGCAGAAATATACTCTGTTGTTACATCATCAACACTTGCTCGATGGGCAGATAGGCAGCACCAAACATGTGAGATACTGAGCAAAGACGCCAGGAGTGTCGGCTTTCCATACAGGGGGCAGCAGATTCCCATGCATGAGGGTGTCGACTTTATAGATGAGAGGTGCCAACGTAAATTCTTTGACGATTCTTGACAGCCTCCTACACAGGTGACGTTAGTTGGCTTCCAGTTTTCATGATGCAGCAGTTCGTTCTGCCCTTAGCAGCAGGAGGCTAGCACCAGTTTCCCAGCTTCATCCACGCATTGCGTGGTGGAACCAGAGTGTGGAGCAGTGTTTATTTTGTTGGAAGCTACATGCACCCCTCTTTGGTTTGGTAAGCAGCACATACACGCATGATGGGTAGGAATGTGATGGTGACCGGACATATGGCGATGCTGTTCCTTTCGGGGTGCAGACTGGGCCACTGGGAACATGTACCCATGTTTTGGTGTGTGATAGGAGGGCAAAAGGGTTGTTGTGCGGTGTTTGGGGCACGTGCAAAACCCCAAAATGCCCCCACTGAGGATTGAACTCAGGACCTTTCCCTTACGAAGGGAAGGGTCTACCGCTAAGCTATAGAGGCAAGGCCTTACGCGGTCGACAGGATTCGAACCTATGCGGGAGATCCCATCTGATTTCGAGTCAGACCCCTTAACCACTCGGGCACGACCGCTTGATGACATCTCATTCAATCAATGGTATAAGTACTCTCATATGTACGGCAACACGAGGGGCCAACAATTCCCGGCCCTAAAACGACAGCCAGGACCGAACCTCAAGTGCCCAAAGGTGGGGCAAATGACTGGGCAGGGCTGTCGGGTCCAACAACCCCTGCTATGACGGTTCTAGTGATGAGCCTGCTGACTACTGTCTTGAAGCCGGTTTTGGCTGCAGGTCTTGACCCCTCCTTTGCACTTGCTGTAGCTTACCCTTCATCATCACTCCCCAGCAGTTGAGCCAAAGTCAGATCCACAAGCAAAGGAGGGGAGGCAGTCACCAGGATTGACGAGGAGGTGTTTGAGGCCAGCAATAAGTGTATGGTGTGTGAGGCCAAAGTCAAGGGGTGTGTTACGAAACCCCAGGCAGGAACGAAAGCAGGTGTGTGTGTGTGTGTGTGTGTGTGTTAAAATAACTGGCCGCGAGTAGGAACGTACTGATATTGTCGGAAGATGAAGTCCCCACAGAACCGCCGCAGGAGCCGAGGAATATTGTAGCATATGTGTAGATATAGAAGTCCAGTACTGGTGCTGAGAGTATGTAGGACGTAAGAAGCACTATCGTAAAACGACCGGGCCTGCAGGCAGGAACGAAAGCATCCGGCAGCCAGCAACCAGTGTTCATAACCGATGGCAAGAAGAAGAACATGCGAGGGCGGGAGAAAGGCAGGAACACACGTGAGCAGCGCGACCTAACTATGTCGAACCTAACTAAAATGCAAGGCGAATGAGGAAACAGGCAGATATGGCAAAAAGTGCGCATGGGATGCCGTACTACAATGCACAGGTGCGCATGCCAGGGGAAGGAGGACTGGTGGGCGGGCTCCCAGTGAGCTCCCCACCACACCAAGCCCCGAGTGCCACCATGCATCTGCTGTGTGCATGGCTCCAGTTGCTTGCTTGACAAGTGACCTACGAAGCTGACACGCACAGCTTGCTGCAGCCTCAAGCTAAGCAATTCTTCTCAGCAGAGTTATACATTAGTGATGACAGAGGGTGAGTGCGTGGGAGCGGCGCGCACCAGTTGAGGCATGCATGTGGGGTGCGCTTGTGTGCATGCGTGCAGCAGCTGATGGGCGGTCACACACGGAGGCCGGTCTGGAGCAGCTACGATGCCTTCCGAGCCAGCTTGATGATGTGCATGTTATGTACGTGGGGGCGCACATGCAGGCTATACGCATAAAGCACACCGTGTATCGACCCGCACCCATGATGTGGCACATGCTGGTCAACAACATCAGGTTGCTGTATGTATGTCACCCACAGAAGTGCCTATATGTGGCCCACACGCAGCAGTGGATGCTTAACTATGGAAGCCATCTACCTCACCAGACGCCTTGTCCAGTACTGAGCGATGTAAGAGGTCCTCACTGTAGAGTCGATTAGATAGTGTTGGACATGCAGGTTCCAGGGCCAGATGACTGCCAGGCCTTATGCAAGGCCTTACCCTTAGCGTACCGGTTAGGCATCATGTGTGTAATGATACTGCAATGATAAGAGCAATCACATAGGCTTGTCTAGTATGTTAAGGATGCATAGAAGCTCTAATTGATGTTAGCATCTCGTGGACATGGTCACATGGTTCCCATGCAGAAATATACTCTGTTGTTACATCATCAACACTTGCTCGATGGGCAGATAGGCAGCACCAAACATGTGAGATACTGAGCAAAGACGCCAGGAGTGTCGGCTTTCCATACAGGGGGCAGCAGATTCCCATGCATGAGGGTGTCGACTTTATAGATGAGAGGTGCCAACGTAAATTCTTTGACGATTCTTGACAGCCTCCTACACAGGTGACGTTAGTTGGCTTCCAGTTTTCATGATGCAGCAGTTCGTTCTGCCCTTAGCAGCAGGAGGCTAGCACCAGTTTCCCAGCTTCATCCACGCATTGCGTGGTGGAACCAGAGTGTGGAGCAGTGTTTATTTTGTTGGAAGCTACATGCACCCCTCTTTGGTTTGGTAAGCAGCACATACACGCATGATGGGTAGGAATGTGATGGTGACCGGACATATGGCGATGCTGTTCCTTTCGGGGTGCAGACTGGGCCACTGGGAACATGTACCCATGTTTTGGTGTGTGATAGGAGGGCAAAAGGGTTGTTGTGCGGTGTTTGGGGCACGTGCAAAACCCCAAAATGCCCCCACTGAGGATTGAACTCAGGACCTTTCCCTTACGAAGGGAACGCTCTACCGCTAAGCTATAGAGGCAAGGCCTTACGCGGTCGACAGGATTCGAACCTATGCGGGAGATCCCATCTGATTTCGAGTCAGACCCCTTAACCACTCGGGCACGACCGCTTGATGACATCTCATTCAATCAATGGTATAAGTACTCTCATATGTACGGCAACACGAGGGGCCAACAATTCCCGGCCCTAAAACGACAGCCAGGACCGAACCTCAAGTGCCCAAAGGTGGGGCAAATGACTGGGCAGGGCTGTCGGGTCCAACAACCCCTGCTATGACGGTTCTAGTGATGAGCCTGCTGACTACTGTCTTGAAGCCGGTTTTGGCTGCAGGTCTTGACCCCTCCTTTGCACTTGCTGTAGCTTACCCTTCATCATCACTCCCCAGCAGTTGAGCCAAAGTCAGATCCACAAGCAAAGGAGGGGAGGCAGTCACCAGGATTGACGAGGAGGTGTTTGAGGCCAGCAATGAGTGTATGGTGTGTGAGGCCAAAGTCAAGGGGTGTGTTACGAAACCCCAGGCAGGAACGAAAGCAGGTGTGTGTGTGTGTGTGTGTGTGTGTGTGTGTGTGTGTGTGTGTGTGTGTGTGTGTGTGTGTGTGTGTGTGTGTGTGTGTGTGTGTGTGTGTGTGTGTGTGTGTGTGTGTGTGTGTGTGTGTGTGTGTGTGTGTGTGTGTGTGTGTGTGTGTGTGTGTGTGTGTGTGTGTGTGTGTGTGTGTGTGTGTGTGTGTGTGTGTGTGTGTGTGTGTGTGTGTGTGTGTGTGTGTGTGTGTGTGTGTGTGTGTGTGTGTGTGTGTGTGTGTGTGTGTGTGTGTGTGTGTGTGTGTGTGTGTGTTCTGCAGCAGCATCTGCTGTGTTAAGAAAACTGGCCGCGAGTAGGAACATACTGATATTGTCGGAAGATGAAGTCCCCACAGAACCGCCGCAGGAGCCGAGGAATATTGTAGCATATGTGTAGATATAGAAGTCCAGTACTGGTGCTGAGAGTATGTAGGACGTAAGAAGCACTCTCGTAAAACGACCGGGCCTGCAGGCAGGAACGAAAGCATCCGGCAGCCAGCAACCAGTGTTCATAACCGATGGCAAGAAGAAGAACATGCGAGGGCGGGAGAAAGGCAGGAACACACGTGAGCAGCGCGACCTAACTATGTCGAACCTAACTAAAATGCAAGGCGAATGAGGAAACAGGCAGATATGGCAAAAAGTGCGCATGGGATGCCGTACTACAATGCACAGGTGCGCATGCCAGGGGAAGGAGGACTGGTGGGCGGGCTCCCAGTGAGCTCCCCACCACACCAAGCCCCGAGTGCCACCATGCATCTGCTGTGTGCATGGCTCCAGTTGCTTGCTTGACAAGTGACCTACGAAGCTGACACGCACAGCTTGCTGCAGCCTCAAGCTAAGCAATTCTTCTCAGCAGAGTTATACATTAGTGACGACAGAGGGTGAGTGCGTGGGAGCGGCGCGCACCAGTTGAGGCATGCATGTGGGGTGCGCTTGTGTGCATGCGTGCAGCAGCTGATGGGCGGTCACACACGGAGGCCGGTCTGGAGCAGCTACGATGCCTTCCGAGCCAGCTTGATGATGTGCATGTTATGTACGTGGGGGCGCACATGCAGGCTATACGCATAAAGCACACCGTGTATCGACCCGCACCCATGATGTGGCACATGCTGGTCAACAACATCAGGTTGCTGTATGTATGTCACCCACAGAAGTGCCTATATGTGGCCCACACGCAGCAGTGGATGCTTAACTATGGAAGCCATCTACCTCACCAGACGCCTTGTCCAGTACTGAGCGATGTAAGAGGTCCTCACTGTAGAGTCGATTAGATAGTGTTGGACATGCAGGTTCCAGGGCCAGATGACTGCCAGGCCTTATGCAAGGCCTTACCCTTAGCGTACCGGTTAGGCATCATGTGTGTAATGATACTGCAATGATAAGAGCAATCACATAGGCTTGTCTAGTATGTTAAGGATGCATAGAAGCTCTAAGTGATGTTAGCATCTCGTGGACATGGTCACATGGTTCCCATGCAGAAATATACTCTGTTGTTACATCATCAACACTTGCTCGATGGGCAGATAGGCAGCACCAAACATGTGAGATACTGAGCAAAGACGCCAGGAGTGTCGGCTTTCCATACAGGGGGCAGCAGATTCCCATGCATGAGGGTGTCGACTTTATAGATGAGAGGTGCCAACGTAAATTCTTTGACGATTCTTGACAGCCTCCTACACAGGTGACGTTAGTTGGCTTCCAGTTTTCATGATGCAGCAGTTCGTTCTGCCCTTAGCAGCAGGAGGCTAGCACCAGTTTCCCAGCTTCATCCACGCATTGCGTGGTGGAACCAGAGTGTGGAGCAGTGTTTATTTTGTTGGAAGCTACATGCACCCCTCTTTGGTTTGGTAAGCAGCACATACACGCATGATGGGTAGGAATGTGATGGTGACCGGACATATGGCGATGCTGTTCCTTTCGGGGTGCAGACTGGGCCACTGGGAACATGTACCCATGTTTTGGTGTGTGATAGGAGGGCAAAAGGGTTGTTGTGCGGTGTTTGGGGCACGTGCAAAACCCCAAAATGCCCCCACTGAGGATTGAACTCAGGACCTTTCCCTTACGAAGGGAACGCTCTACCGCTAAGCTATAGAGGCAAGGCCTTACGCGGTCGACAGGATTCGAACCTATGCGGGAGATCCCATCTGATTTCGAGTCAGACCCCTTAACCACTCGGGCACGACCGCTTGATGACATCTCATTCAATCAATGGTATAAGTACTCTCATATGTACGGCAACACGAGGGGCCAACAATTCCCGGCCCTAAAACGACAGCCAGGACCGAACCTCAAGTGCCCAAAGGTGGGGCAAATGACTGGGCAGGGCTGTCGGGTCCAACAACCCCTGCTATGACGGTTCTAGTGATGAGCCTGCTGACTACTGTCTTGAAGCCGGTTTTGGCTGCAGGTCTTGACCCCTCCTTTGCACTTGCTGTAGCTTACCCTTCATCATCACTCCCCAGCAGTTGAGCCAAAGTCAGATCCACAAGCAAAGGAGGGGAGGCAGTCACCAGGATTGACGAGGAGGTGTTTGAGGCCAGCAATGAGTGTATGGTGTGTGAGGCCAAAGTCAAGGGGTGTGTTACGAAACCCCAGGCAGGAACGAAAGCAGGTGTGTGTGTGTGTGTGTGTGTGTGTGTGTGTGTGTGTGTGTGTGTGTGTGTGTGTGTGTGTGTGTGTGTGTGTGTGTGTGTGTGTGTGTGTGTGTGTGTGTGTGTGTGTGTGTGTGTGTGTGTGTGTGTGTGTGTTCTGCAGCAGCATCTGCTGTGTTAAGAAAACTGGCCGCGAGTAGGAACATACTGATATTGTCGGAAGATGAAGTCCCCACAGAACCGCCGCAGGAGCCGAGGAATATTGTAGCATATGTGTAGATATAGAAGTCCAGTACTGGTGCTGAGAGTATGTAGGACGTAAGAAGCACTCTCGTAAAACGACCGGGCCTGCAGGCAGGAACGAAAGCATCCGGCAGCCAGCAACCAGTGTTCATAACCGATGGCAAGAAGAAGAACATGCGAGGGCGGGAGAAAGGCAGGAACACACGTGAGCAGCGCGACCTAACTATGTCGAACCTAACTAAAATGCAAGGCGAATGAGGAAACAGGCAGATATGGCAAAAAGTGCGCATGGGATGCCGTACTACAATGCACAGGTGCGCATGCCAGGGGAAGGAGGACTGGTGGGCGGGCTCCCAGTGAGCTCCCCACCACACCAAGCCCCGAGTGCCACCATGCATCTGCTGTGTGCATGGCTCCAGTTGCTTGCTTGACAAGTGACCTACGAAGCTGACACGCACAGCTTGCTGCAGCCTCAAGCTAAGCAATTCTTCTCAGCAGAGTTATACATTAGTGACGACAGAGGGTGAGTGCGTGGGAGCGGCGCGCACCAGTTGAGGCATGCATGTGGGGTGCGCTTGTGTGCATGCGTGCAGCAGCTGATGGGCGGTCACACACGGAGGCCGGTCTGGAGCAGCTACGATGCCTTCCGAGCCAGCTTGATGATGTGCATGTTATGTACGTGGGGGCGCACATGCAGGCTATACGCATAAAGCACACCGTGTATCGACCCGCACCCATGATGTGGCACATGCTGGTCAACAACATCAGGTTGCTGTATGTATGTCACCCACAGAAGTGCCTATATGTGGCCCACACGCAGCAGTGGATGCTTAACTATGGAAGCCATCTACCTCACCAGACGCCTTGTCCAGTACTGAGCGATGTAAGAGGTCCTCACTGTAGAGTCGATTAGATAGTGTTGGACATGCAGGTTCCAGGGCCAGATGACTGCCAGGCCTTATGCAAGGCCTTACCCTTAGCGTACCGGTTAGGCATCATGTGTGTAATGATACTGCAATGATAAGAGCAATCACATAGGCTTGTCTAGTATGTTAAGGATGCATAGAAGCTCTAAGTGATGTTAGCATCTCGTGGACATGGTCACATGGTTCCCATGCAGAAATATACTCTGTTGTTACATCATCAACACTTGCTCGATGGGCAGATAGGCAGCACCAAACATGTGAGATACTGAGCAAAGACGCCAGGAGTGTCGGCTTTCCATACAGGGGGCAGCAGATTCCCATGCATGAGGGTGTCGACTTTATAGATGAGAGGTGCCAACGTAAATTCTTTGACGATTCTTGACAGCCTCCTACACAGGTGACGTTAGTTGGCTTCCAGTTTTCATGATGCAGCAGTTCGTTCTGCCCTTAGCAGCAGGAGGCTAGCACCAGTTTCCCAGCTTCATCCACGCATTGCGTGGTGGAACCAGAGTGTGGAGCAGTGTTTATTTTGTTGGAAGCTACATGCACCCCTCTTTGGTTTGGTAAGCAGCACATACACGCATGATGGGTAGGAATGTGATGGTGACCGGACATATGGCGATGCTGTTCCTTTCGGGGTGCAGACTGGGCCACTGGGAACATGTACCCATGTTTTGGTGTGTGATAGGAGGGCAAAAGGGTTGTTGTGCGGTGTTTGGGGCACGTGCAAAACCCCAAAATGCCCCCACTGAGGATTGAACTCAGGACCTTTCCCTTACGAAGGGAACGCTCTACCGCTAAGCTATAGAGGCAAGGCCTTACGCGGTCGACAGGATTCGAACCTATGCGGGAGATCCCATCTGATTTCGAGTCAGACCCCTTAACCACTCGGGCACGACCGCTTGATGACATCTCATTCAATCAATGGTATAAGTACTCTCATATGTACGGCAACACGAGGGGCCAACAATTCCCGGCCCTAAAACGACAGCCAGGACCGAACCTCAAGTGCCCAAAGGTGGGGCAAATGACTGGGCAGGGCTGTCGGGTCCAACAACCCCTGCTATGACGGTTCTAGTGATGAGCCTGCTGACTACTGTCTTGAAGCCGGTTTTGGCTGCAGGTCTTGACCCCTCCTTTGCACTTGCTGTAGCTTACCCTTCATCATCACTCCCCAGCAGTTGAGCCAAAGTCAGATCCACAAGCAAAGGAGGGGAGGCAGTCACCAGGATTGACGAGGAGGTGTTTGAGGCCAGCAATGAGTGTATGGTGTGTGAGGCCAAAGTCAAGGGGTGTGTTACGAAACCCCAGGCAGGAACGAAAGCAGGGGTGTGTGTGTGTGTGTGTGTATGTGTGTGTGTGTGTGTGTGTGTGTGTGTGTGTGTGTGTGTGTGTGTGTGTGTGTGTGTGTGTGTGTGTGTGTGTGTGTGTGTGTGTGTGTGTGTGTGTGTGTGTGTGTGTGTGTGTGTGTGTGTGTGTGTGTGTGTGTGTGTGTGTGTGTGTGTGTGTGTGTGTGTGTGTGTGTGTGTGTGTGTGTGTGTGTGTGTGTGTGTGTGTGTGTGTGTGTGTGTGTGTGTGTGTGTGTGTGTGTGTGTGTGTGTGTGTGTGTGTGTGTGTGTGTGTGTGTGTGTGTGTGTGTGTGTGTGTGTGTGTGTGTGTGTGTTCTGCAGCAGCATCTGCTGTGTTAAGAAAACTGGCCGCGAGTAGGAACGTACTGATATTGTCGGAAGATGAAGTCCCCACAGAACCGCCGCAGGAGCCGAGGAATATTGTAGCATATGTGTAGATATAGAAGTCCAGTACTGGTGCTGAGAGTATGTAGGACGTAAGAAGCACTCTCGTAAAACGACCGGGCCTGCAGGCAGGAACGAAAGCATCCGGCAGCCAGCAACCAGTGTTCATAACCGATGGCAAGAAGAAGAACATGCGAGGGCGGGAGAAAGGCAGGAACACACGTGAGCAGCGCGACCTAACTATGCCGAACCTAACTAAAATGCAAGGCGAATGAGGAAACAGGCAGATATGGCAAAAAGTGCGCATGGGATGCCGTACTACAATGCACAGGTGCGCATGCCAGGGGAAGGAGGACTGGTGGGCGGGCTCCCAGTGAGCTCCCCACCACACCAAGCCCCGAGTGCCACCATGCATCTGCTGTGTGCATGGCTCCAGTTGCTTGCTTGACAAGTGACCTACGAAGCTGACACGCACAGCTTGCTGCAGCCTCAAGCTAAGCAATTCTTCTCAGCAGAGTTATACATTAGTGACGACAGAGGGTGAGTGCGTGGGAGCGGCGCGCACCAGTTGAGGCATGCATGTGGGGTGCGCTTGTGTGCATGCGTGCAGCAGCTGATGGGCGGTCACACACGGAGGCCGGTCTGGAGCAGCTACGATGCCTTCCGAGCCAGCTTGATGATGTGCATGTTATGTACGTGGGGGCGCACATGCAGGCTATACACATAAAGCACACCGTGTATCGACCCGCACCCATGATGTGGCACATGCTGGTCAACAACATCAGGTTGCTGTATGTATGTCACCCACAGAAGTGCCTATATGTGGCCCACACGCAGCAGTGGATGCTTAACTATGGAAGCCATCTACCTCACCAGACGCCTTGTCCAGTACTGAGCGATGTAAGAGGTCCTCACTGTAGAGTCGATTAGATAGTGTTGGACATGCAGGTTCCAGGGCCAGATGACTGCCAGGCCTTATGCAAGGCCTTACCCTTAGCGTACCGGTTAGGCATCATGTGTGTAATGATACTGCAATGATAAGAGCAATCACATAGGCTTGTCTAGTATGTTAAGGATGCATAGAAGCTCTAAGTGATGTTAGCATCTCGTGGACATGGTCACATGGTTCCCATGCAGAAATATACTCTGTTGTTACATCATCAACACTTGCTCGATGGGCAGATAGGCAGCACCAAACATGTGAGATACTGAGCAAAGACGCCAGGAGTGTCGGCTTTCCATACAGGGGGCAGCAGATTCCCATGCATGAGGGTGTCGACTTTATAGATGAGAGGTGCCAACGTAAATTCTTTGACGATTCTTGACAGCCTCCTACACAGGTGACGTTAGTTGGCTTCCAGTTTTCATGATGCAGCAGTTCGTTCTGCCCTTAGCAGCAGGAGGCTAGCACCAGTTTCCCAGCTTCATCCACGCATTGCGTGGTGGAACCAGAGTGTGGAGCAGTGTTTATTTTGTTGGAAGCTACATGCACCCCTCTTTGGTTTGGTAAGCAGCACATACACGCATGATGGGTAGGAATGTGATGGTGACCGGACATATGGCGATGCTGTTCCTTTCGGGGTGCAGACTGGGCCACTGGGAACATGTACCCATGTTTTGGTGTGTGATAGGAGGGCAAAAGGGTTGTTGTGCGGTGTTTGGGGCACGTGCAAAACCCCAAAATGCCCCCACTGAGGATTGAACTCAGGACCTTTCCCTTACGAAGGGAACGCTCTACCGCTAAGCTATAGAGGCAAGGCCTTACGCGGTCGACAGGATTCGAACCTATGCGGGAGATCCCATCTGATTTCGAGTCAGACCCCTTAACCACTCGGGCACGACCGCTTGATGACATCTGATTCAATCAATGGTATAAGTACTCTCATATGTACGGCAACACGAGGGGCCAACAATTCCCGGCCCTAAAACGACAGCCAGGACCGAACCTCAAGTGCCCAAAGGTGGGGCAAATGACTGGGCAGGGCTGTCGGGTCCAACAACCCCTGCTATGACGGTTCTAGTGATGAGCCTGCTGACTACTGTCTTGAAGCCGGTTTTGGCTGCAGGTCTTGACCCCTCCTTTGCACTTGCTGTAGCTTACCCTTCATCATCACTCCCCAGCAGTTGAGCCAAAGTCAGATCCACAAGCAAAGGAGGGGAGGCAGTCACCAGGATTGACGAGGAGGTGTTTGAGGCCAGCAATGAGTGTATGGTGTGTGAGGCCAAAGTCAAGGGGTGTGTTACGAAACCCCAGGCAGGAACGAAAGCAGGGGTGTGTGTGTGTGTGTGTGTGTGTGTGTGTGTGTGTGTGTGTGTGTGTGTGTGTGTGTGTGTGTGTGTGTGTGTGTGTGTGTGTGTGTGTGTGTGTGTGTGTGTGTGTGTGTGTGTGTGTGTGTGTGTGTGTGTGTGTGTGTGTGTGTGTGTGTGTGTGTGTGTTCTGCAGCAGCATCTGCTGTGTTAAGAAAACTGGCCGCGAGTAGGAACGTACTGATATTGTCGGAAGATGAAGTCCCCACAGAACCGCCGCAGGAGCCGAGGAATATTGTAGCATATGTGTAGATATAGAAGTCCAGTACTGGTGCTGAGAGTATGTAGGACGTAAGAAGCACTCTCGTAAAACGACCGGGCCTGCAGGCAGGAACGAAAGCATCTGGCAGCCAGCAACCAGTGTTCATAACCGATGGCAAGAAGAAGAACATGCGAGGGCGGGAGAAAGGCAGGAACACACGTGAGCAGCGCGACCTAACTATGTCGAACCTAACTAAAATGCAAGGCGAATGAGGAAACAGGCAGATATGGCAAAAAGTGCGCATGGGATGCCGTACTACAATGCACAGGTGCGCATGCCAGGGGAAGGAGGACTGGTGGGCGGGCTCCCAGTGAGCTCCCCACCACACCAAGCCCCGAGTGCCACCATGCATCTGCTGTGTGCATGGCTCCAGTTGCTTGCTTGACAAGTGACCTACGAAGCTGACACGCACAGCTTGCTGCAGCCTCAAGCTAAGCAATTCTTCTCAGCAGAGTTATACATTAGTGACGACAGAGGGTGAGTGCGTGGGAGCGGCGCGCACCAGTTGAGGCATGCATGTGGGGTGCGCTTGTGTGCATGCGTGCAGCAGCTGATGGGCGGTCACACACGGAGGCCGGTCTGGAGCAGCTACGATGCCTTCCGAGCCAGCTTGATGATGTGCATGTTATGTACGTGGGGGCGCACATGCAGGCTATACGCATAAAGCACACCGTGTATCGACCCGCACCCATGATGTGGCACATGCTGGTCAACAACATCAGGTTGCTGTATGTATGTCACCCACAGAAGTGCCTATATGTGGCCCACACGCAGCAGTGGATGCTTAACTATGGAAGCCATCTACCTCACCAGACGCCTTGTCCAGTACTGAGCGATGTAAGAGGTCCTCACTGTAGAGTCGATTAGATAGTGTTGGACATGCAGGTTCCAGGGCCAGATGACTGCCAGGCCTTATGCAAGGCCTTACCCTTAGCGTACCGGTTAGGCATCATGTGTGTAATGATACTGCAATGATAAGAGCAATCACATAGGCTTGTCTAGTATGTTAAGGATGCATAGAAGCTCTAAGTGATGTTAGCATCTCGTGGACATGGTCACATGGTTCCCATGCAGAAATATACTCTGTTGTTACATCATCAACACTTGCTCGATGGGCAGATAGGCAGCACCAAACATGTGAGATACTGAGCAAAGACGCCAGGAGTGTCGGCTTTCCATACAGGGGGCAGCAGATTCCCATGCATGAGGGTGTCGACTTTATAGATGAGAGGTGCCAACGTAAATTCTTTGACGATTCTTGACAGCCTCCTACACAGGTGACGTTAGTTGGCTTCCAGTTTTCATGATGCAGCAGTTCGTTCTGCCCTTAGCAGCAGGAGGCTAGCACCAGTTTCCCAGCTTCATCCACGCATTGCGTGGTGGAACCAGAGTGTGGAGCAGTGTTTATTTTGTTGGAAGCTACATGCACCCCTCTTTGGTTTGGTAAGCAGCACATACACGCATGATGGGTAGGAATGTGATGGTGACCGGACATATGGCGATGCTGTTCCTTTCGGGGTGCAGACTGGGCCACTGGGAACATGTACCCATGTTTTGGTGTGTGATAGGAGGGCAAAAGGGTTGTTGTGCGGTGTTTGGGGCACGTGCAAAACCCCAAAATGCCCCCACTGAGGATTGAACTCAGGACCTTTCCCTTACGAAGGGAACGCTCTACCGCTAAGCTATAGAGGCAAGGCCTTACGCGGTCGACAGGATTCGAACCTATGCGGGAGATCCCATCTGATTTCGAGTCAGACCCCTTAACCACTCGGGCACGACCGCTTGATGACATCTGATTCAATCAATGGTATAAGTACTCTCATATGTACGGCAACACGAGGGGCCAACAATTCCCGGCCCTAAAACGACAGCCAGGACCGAACCTCAAGTGCCCAAAGGTGGGGCAAATGACTGGGCAGGGCTGTCGGGTCCAACAACCCCTGCTATGACGGTTCTAGTGATGAGCCTGCTGACTACTGTCTTGAAGCCGGTTTTGGCTGCAGGTCTTGACCCCTCCTTTGCACTTGCTGTAGCTTACCCTTCATCATCACTCCCCAGCAGTTGAGCCAAAGTCAGATCCACAAGCAAAGGAGGGGAGGCAGTCACCAGGATTGACGAGGAGGTGTTTGAGGCCAGCAATGAGTGTATGGTGTGTGAGGCCAAAGTCAAGGGGTGTGTTACGAAACCCCAGGCAGGAACGAAAGCAGGTGTGTGTGTGTGTGTGTGTGTGTGTGTGTGTGTGTGTGTGTGTGTGTGTGTGTGTGTGTGTGTGTGTGTGTGTGTGTGTGTGTGTGTGTGTGTGTGTGTGTGTGTGTGTGTGTGTGTGTGTGTGTGTGTGTTCTGCAGCAGCATCTGCTGTGTTAAGAAAACTGGCCGCGAGTAGGAACATACTGATATTGTCGGAAGATGAAGTCCCCACAGAACCGCCGCAGGAGCCGAGGAATATTGTAGCATATGTGTAGATATAGAAGTCCAGTACTGGTGCTGAGAGTATGTAGGACGTAAGAAGCACTCTCGTAAAACGACCGGGCCTGCAGGCAGGAACGAAAGCATCCGGCAGCCAGCAACCAGTGTTCATAACCGATGGCAAGAAGAAGAACATGCGAGGGCGGGAGAAAGGCAGGAACACACGTGAGCAGCGCGACCTAACTATGTCGAACCTAACTAAAATGCAAGGCGAATGAGGAAACAGGCAGATATGGCAAAAAGTGCGCATGGGATGCCGTACTACAATGCACAGGTGCGCATGCCAGGGGAAGGAGGACTGGTGGGCGGGCTCCCAGTGAGCTCCCCACCACACCAAGCCCCGAGTGCCACCATGCATCTGCTGTGTGCATGGCTCCAGTTGCTTGCTTGACAAGTGACCTACGAAGCTGACACGCACAGCTTGCTGCAGCCTCAAGCTAAGCAATTCTTCTCAGCAGAGTTATACATTAGTGACGACAGAGGGTGAGTGCGTGGGAGCGGCGCGCACCAGTTGAGGCATGCATGTGGGGTGCGCTTGTGTGCATGCGTGCAGCAGCTGATGGGCGGTCACACACGGAGGCCGGTCTGGAGCAGCTACGATGCCTTCCGAGCCAGCTTGATGATGTGCATGTTATGTACGTGGGGGCGCACATGCAGGCTATACGCATAAAGCACACCGTGTATCGACCCGCACCCATGATGTGGCACATGCTGGTCAACAACATCAGGTTGCTGTATGTATGTCACCCACAGAAGTGCCTATATGTGGCCCACACGCAGCAGTGGATGCTTAACTATGGAAGCCATCTACCTCACCAGACGCCTTGTCCAGTACTGAGCGATGTAAGAGGTCCTCACTGTAGAGTCGATTAGATAGTGTTGGACATGCAGGTTCCAGGGCCAGATGACTGCCAGGCCTTATGCAAGGCCTTACCCTTAGCGTACCGGTTAGGCATCATGTGTGTAATGATACTGCAATGATAAGAGCAATCACATAGGCTTGTCTAGTATGTTAAGGATGCATAGAAGCTCTAAGTGATGTTAGCATCTCGTGGACATGGTCACATGGTTCCCATGCAGAAATATACTCTGTTGTTACATCATCAACACTTGCTCGATGGGCAGATAGGCAGCACCAAACATGTGAGATACTGAGCAAAGACGCCAGGAGTGTCGGCTTTCCATACAGGGGGCAGCAGATTCCCATGCATGAGGGTGTCGACTTTATAGATGAGAGGTGCCAACGTAAATTCTTTGACGATTCTTGACAGCCTCCTACACAGGTGACGTTAGTTGGCTTCCAGTTTTCATGATGCAGCAGTTCGTTCTGCCCTTAGCAGCAGGAGGCTAGCACCAGTTTCCCAGCTTCATCCACGCATTGCGTGGTGGAACCAGAGTGTGGAGCAGTGTTTATTTTGTTGGAAGCTACATGCACCCCTCTTTGGTTTGGTAAGCAGCACATACACGCATGATGGGTAGGAATGTGATGGTGACCGGACATATGGCGATGCTGTTCCTTTCGGGGTGCAGACTGGGCCACTGGGAACATGTACCCATGTTTTGGTGTGTGATAGGAGGGCAAAGGGTTGTTGTGCGGTGTTTGGGGCACGTGCAAAACCCCAAAATGCCCCCACTGAGGATTGAACTCAGGACCTTTCCCTTACGAAGGGAACGCTCTACCGCTAAGCTATAGAGGCAAGGCCTTACGCGGTCGACAGGATTCGAACCTATGCGGGAGATCCCATCTGATTTCGAGTCAGACCCCTTAACCACTCGGGCACGACCGCTTGATGACATCTCATTCAATCAATGGTATAAGTACTCTCATATGTACGGCAACACGAGGGGCCAACAATTCCCGGCCCTAAAACGACAGCCAGGACCGAACCTCAAGTGCCCAAAGGTGGGGCAAATGACTGGGCAGGGCTGTCGGGTCCAACAACCCCTGCTATGACGGTTCTAGTGATGAGCCTGCTGACTACTGTCTTGAAGCCGGTTTTGGCTGCAGGTCTTGACCCCTCCTTTGCACTTGCTGTAGCTTACCCTTCATCATCACTCCCCAGCAGTTGAGCCAAAGTCAGATCCACAAGCAAAGGAGGGGAGGCAGTCACCAGGATTGACGAGGAGGTGTTTGAGGCCAGCAATGAGTGTATGGTGTGTGAGGCCAAAGTCAAGGGGTGTGTTACGAAACCCCAGGCAGGAACGAAAGCAGGGGTGTGTGTGTGTGTGTGTGTATGTGTGTGTGTGTGTGTGTGTGTGTGTGTGTGTGTGTGTGTGTGTGTGTGTGTGTGTGTGTGTGTGTGTGTGTGTGTGTGTGTGTGTGTGTGTGTGTGTGTGTGTGTGTGTGTGTGTGTGTGTGTGTGTGTGTGTGTGTGTGTGTGTGTGTGTGTGTGTGTGTGTGTGTGTGTGTGTGTGTGTGTGTGTGTGTGTGTGTGTGTGTGTGTGTGTGTGTGTGTGTGTGTGTGTGTGTGTGTGTGTGTGTGTGTGTGTGTTCTGCAGCAGCATCTGCTGTGTTAAGAAAACTGGCCGCGAGTAGGAACGTACTGATATTGTCGGAAGATGAAGTCCCCACAGAACCGCCGCAGGAGCCGAGGAATATTGTAGCATATGTGTAGATATAGAAGTCCAGTACTGGTGCTGAGAGTATGTAGGACGTAAGAAGCACTCTCGTAAAACGACCGGGCCTGCAGGCAGGAACGAAAGCATCTGGCAGCCAGCAACCAGTGTTCATAACCGATGGCAAGAAGAAGAACATGCGAGGGCGGGAGAAAGGCAGGAACACACGTGAGCAGCGCGACCTAACTATGTCGAACCTAACTAAAATGCAAGGCGAATGAGGAAACAGGCAGATATGGCAAAAAGTGCGCATGGGATGCCGTACTACAATGCACAGGTGCGCATGCCAGGGGAAGGAGGACTGGTGGGCGGGCTCCCAGTGAGCTCCCCACCACACCAAGCCCCGAGTGCCACCATGCATCTGCTGTGTGCATGGCTCCAGTTGCTTGCTTGACAAGTGACCTACGAAGCTGACACGCACAGCTTGCTGCAGCCTCAAGCTAAGCAATTCTTCTCAGCAGAGTTATACATTAGTGACGACAGAGGGTGAGTGCGTGGGAGCGGCGCGCACCAGTTGAGGCATGCATGTGGGGTGCGCTTGTGTGCATGCGTGCAGCAGCTGATGGGCGGTCACACACGGAGGCCGGTCTGGAGCAGCTACGATGCCTTCCGAGCCAGCTTGATGATGTGCATGTTATGTACGTGGGGGCGCACATGCAGGCTATACACATAAAGCACACCGTGTATCGACCCGCACCCATGATGTGGCACATGCTGGTCAACAACATCAGGTTGCTGTATGTATGTCACCCACAGAAGTGCCTATATGTGGCCCACACGCAGCAGTGGATGCTTAACTATGGAAGCCATCTACCTCACCAGACGCCTTGTCCAGTACTGAGCGATGTAAGAGGTCCTCACTGTAGAGTCGATTAGATAGTGTTGGACATGCAGGTTCCAGGGCCAGATGACTGCCAGGCCTTATGCAAGGCCTTACCCTTAGCGTACCGGTTAGGCATCATGTGTGTAATGATACTGCAATGATAAGAGCAATCACATAGGCTTGTCTAGTATGTTAAGGATGCATAGAAGCTCTAAGTGATGTTAGCATCTCGTGGACATGGTCACATGGTTCCCATGCAGAAATATACTCTGTTGTTACATCATCAACACTTGCTCGATGGGCAGATAGGCAGCACCAAACATGTGAGATACTGAGCAAAGACGCCAGGAGTGTCGGCTTTCCATACAGGGGGCAGCAGATTCCCATGCATGAGGGTGTCGACTTTATAGATGAGAGGTGCCAACGTAAATTCTTTGACGATTCTTGACAGCCTCCTACACAGGTGACGTTAGTTGGCTTCCAGTTTTCATGATGCAGCAGTTCGTTCTGCCCTTAGCAGCAGGAGGCTAGCACCAGTTTCCCAGCTTCATCCACGCATTGCGTGGTGGAACCAGAGTGTGGAGCAGTGTTTATTTTGTTGGAAGCTACATGCACCCCTCTTTGGTTTGGTAAGCAGCACATACACGCATGATGGGTAGGAATGTGATGGTGACCGGACATATGGCGATGCTGTTCCTTTCGGGGTGCAGACTGGGCCACTGGGAACATGTACCCATGTTTTGGTGTGTGATAGGAGGGCAAAAGGGTTGTTGTGCGGTGTTTGGGGCACGTGCGAAACCCCAAAATGCCCCCACTGAGGATTGAACTCAGGACCTTTCCCTTACGAAGGGAACGCTCTACCGCTAAGCTATAGAGGCAAGGCCTTACGCGGTCGACAGGATTCGAACCTATGCGGGAGATCCCATCTGATTTCGAGTCAGACCCCTTAACCACTCGGGCACGACCGCTTGATGACATCTCATTCAATCAATGGTATAAGTACTCTCATATGTACGGCAACACGAGGGGCCAACAATTCCCGGCCCTAAAACGACAGCCAGGACCGAACCTCAAGTGCCCAAAGGTGGGGCAAATGACTGGGCAGGGCTGTCGGGTCCAACAACCCCTGCTATGACGGTTCTAGTGATGAGCCTGCTGACTACTGTCTTGAAGCCGGTTTTGGCTGCAGGTCTTGACCCCTCCTTTGCACTTGCTGTAGCTTACCCTTCATCATCACTCCCCAGCAGTTGAGCCAAAGTCAGATCCACAAGCAAAGGAGGGGAGGCAGTCACCAGGATTGACGAGGAGGTGTTTGAGGCCAGCAATGAGTGTATGGTGTGTGAGGCCAAAGTCAAGGGGTGTGTTACGAAACCCCAGGCAGGAACGAAAGCAGGGGTGTGTGTGTGTGTGTATGTGTGTGTGTGTGTGTGTGTGTGTGTGTGTGTGTGTGTGTGTGTGTGTGTGTGTGTGTGTGTGTGTGTGTGTGTGTGTGTGTGTGTGTGTGTGTGTGTGTGTGTGTGTGTGTGTGTGTGTGTGTGTGTGTGTGTGTGTGTGTGTGTGTGTGTTCTGCAGCAGCATCTGCTGTGTTAAGAAAACTGGCCGCGAGTAGGAACGTACTGATATTGTCGGAAGATGAAGTCCCCACAGAACCGCCGCAGGAGCCGAGGAATATTGTAGCATATGTGTAGATATAGAAGTCCAGTACTGGTGCTGAGAGTATGTAGGACGTAAGAAGCACTCTCGTAAAACGACCGGGCCTGCAGGCAGGAACGAAAGCATCTGGCAGCCAGCAACCAGTGTTCATAACCGATGGCAAGAAGAAGAACATGCGAGGGCGGGAGAAAGGCAGGAACACACGTGAGCAGCGCGACCTAACTATGTCGAACCTAACTAAAATGCAAGGCGAATGAGGAAACAGGCAGATATGGCAAAAAGTGCGCATGGGATGCCGTACTACAATGCACAGGTGCGCATGCCAGGGGAAGGAGGACTGGTGGGCGGGCTCCCAGTGAGCTCCCCACCACACCAAGCCCCGAGTGCCACCATGCATCTGCTGTGTGCATGGCTCCAGTTGCTTGCTTGACAAGTGACCTACGAAGCTGACACGCACAGCTTGCTGCAGCCTCAAGCTAAGCAATTCTTCTCAGCAGAGTTATACATTAGTGACGACAGAGGGTGAGTGCGTGGGAGCGGCGCGCACCAGTTGAGGCATGCATGTGGGGTGCGCTTGTGTGCATGCGTGCAGCAGCTGATGGGCGGTCACACACGGAGGCCGGTCTGGAGCAGCTACGATGCCTTCCGAGCCAGCTTGATGATGTGCATGTTATGTACGTGGGGGCGCACATGCAGGCTATACGCATAAAGCACACCGTGTATCGACCCGCACCCATGATGTGGCACATGCTGGTCAACAACATCAGGTTGCTGTATGTATGTCACCCACAGAAGTGCCTATATGTGGCCCACACGCAGCAGTGGATGCTTAACTATGGAAGCCATCTACCTCACCAGACGCCTTGTCCAGTACTGAGCGATGTAAGAGGTCCTCACTGTAGAGTCGATTAGATAGTGTTGGACATGCAGGTTCCAGGGCCAGATGACTGCCAGGCCTTATGCAAGGCCTTACCCTTAGCGTACCGGTTAGGCATCATGTGTGTAATGATACTGCAATGATAAGAGCAATCACATAGGCTTGTCTAGTATGTTAAGGATGCATAGAAGCTCTAAGTGATGTTAGCATCTCGTGGACATGGTCACATGGTTCCCATGCAGAAATATACTCTGTTGTTACATCATCAACACTTGCTCGATGGGCAGATAGGCAGCACCAAACATGTGAGATACTGAGCAAAGACGCCAGGAGTGTCGGCTTTCCATACAGGGGGCAGCAGATTCCCATGCATGAGGGTGTCGACTTTATAGATGAGAGGTGCCAACGTAAATTCTTTGACGATTCTTGACAGCCTCCTACACAGGTGACGTTAGTTGGCTTCCAGTTTTCATGATGCAGCAGTTCGTTCTGCCCTTAGCAGCAGGAGGCTAGCACCAGTTTCCCAGCTTCATCCACGCATTGCGTGGTGGAACCAGAGTGTGGAGCAGTGTTTATTTTGTTGGAAGCTACATGCACCCCTCTTTGGTTTGGTAAGCAGCACATACACGCATGATGGGTAGGAATGTGATGGTGACCGGACATATGGCGATGCTGTTCCTTTCGGGGTGCAGACTGGGCCACTGGGAACATGTACCCATGTTTTGGTGTGTGATAGGAGGGCAAAAGGGTTGTTGTGCGGTGTTTGGGGCACGTGCAAAACCCCAAAATGCCCCCACTGAGGATTGAACTCAGGACCTTTCCCTTACGAAGGGAACGCTCTACCGCTAAGCTATAGAGGCAAGGCCTTACGCGGTCGACAGGATTCGAACCTATGCGGGAGATCCCATCTGATTTCGAGTCAGACCCCTTAACCACTCGGGCACGACCGCTTGATGACATCTCATTCAATCAATGGTATAAGTACTCTCATATGTACGGCAACACGAGGGGCCAACAATTCCCGGCCCTAAAACGACAGCCAGGACCGAACCTCAAGTGCCCAAAGGTGGGGCAAATGACTGGGCAGGGCTGTCGGGTCCAACAACCCCTGCTATGACGGTTCTAGTGATGAGCCTGCTGACTACTGTCTTGAAGCCGGTTTTGGCTGCAGGTCTTGACCCCTCCTTTGCACTTGCTGTAGCTTACCCTTCATCATCACTCCCCAGCAGTTGAGCCAAAGTCAGATCCACAAGCAAAGGAGGGGAGGCAGTCACCAGGATTGACGAGGAGGTGTTTGAGGCCAGCAATGAGTGTATGGTGTGTGAGGCCAAAGTCAAGGGGTGTGTTACGAAACCCCAGGCAGGAACGAAAGCAGGTGTGTGTGTGTGTGTGTGTGTGTGTGTGTGTGTGTGTGTGTGTGTGTGTGTGTGTGTGTGTGTCATCTGCTGTGTTAAGAAAACTGGCCGCGAGTAGGAACGTACTGATATTGTCGGAAGATGAAGTCCCCACAGAACCGCCGCAGGAGCCGAGGAATATTGTAGCATATGTGTAGATATAGAAGTCCAGTACTGGTGCTGAGAGTATGTAGGACGTAAGAAGCACTCTCGTAAAACGACCGGGCCTGCAGGCAGGAACGAAAGCATCCGGCAGCCAGCAACCAGTGTTCATAACCGATGGCAAGAAGAAGAACATGCGAGGGCGGGAGAAAGGCAGGAACACACGTGAGCAGCGCGACCTAACTATGCCGAACCTAACTAAAATGCAAGGCGAATGAGGAAACAGGCAGATATGGCAAAAAGTGCGCATGGGATGCCGTACTACAATGCACAGGTGCGCATGCCAGGGGAAGGAGGACTGGTGGGCGGGCTCCCAGTGAGCTCCCCACCACACCAAGCCCCGAGTGCCACCATGCATCTGCTGTGTGCATGGCTCCAGTTGCTTGCTTGACAAGTGACCTACGAAGCTGACACGCACAGCTTGCTGCAGCCTCAAGCCAAGCAATTCTTCTCAGCAGAGTTATACATTAGTGACGACAGAGGGTGAGTGCGTGGGAGCGGCGCGCACCAGTTGAGGCATGCATGTGGGGTGCGCTTGTGTGCATGCGTGCAGCAGCTGATGGGCGGTCACACACGGAGGCTGGTCTGGAGCAGCTACGATGCCTTCCGAGCCAGCTTGATGATGTGCATGTTATGTACGTGGGGGCGCACATGCAGGCTATACGCATAAAGCACACCGTGTATCGACCCGCACCCATGATGTGGCACATGCTGGTCAACAACATCAGGTTGCTGTATGTATGTCACCCACAGAAGTGCCTATATGTGGCCCACACGCAGCAGTGGATGCTTAACTATGGAAGCCATCTACCTCACCAGACGCCTTGTCCAGTACTGAGCGATGTAAGAGGTCCTCACTGTAGAGTCGATTAGATAGTGTTGGACATGCAGGTTCCAGGGCCAGATGACTGCCAGGCCTTATGCAAGGCCTTACCCTTAGCGTACCGGTTAGGCATCATGTGTGTAATGATACTGCAATGATAAGAGCAATCACATAGGCTTGTCTAGTATGTTAAGGATGCATAGAAGCTCTAAGTGATGTTAGCATCTCGTGGACATGGTCACATGGTTCCCATGCAGAAATATACTCTGTTGTTACATCATCAACACTTGCTCGATGGGCAGATAGGCAGCACCAAACATGTGAGATACTGAGCAAAGACGCCAGGAGTGTCGGCTTTCCATACAGGGGGCAGCAGATTCCCATGCATGAGGGTGTCGACTTTATAGATGAGAGGTGCCAACGTAAATTCTTTGACGATTCTTGACAGCCTCCTACACAGGTGACGTTAGTTGGCTTCCAGTTTTCATGATGCAGCAGTTCGTTCTGCCCTTAGCAGCAGGAGGCTAGCACCAGTTTCCCAGCTTCATCCACGCATTGCGTGGTGGAACCAGAGTGTGGAGCAGTGTTTATTTTGTTGGAAGCTACATGCACCCCTCTTTGGTTTGGTAAGCAGCACATACACGCATGATGGGTAGGAATGTGATGGTGACCGGACATATGGCGATGCTGTTCCTTTCGGGGTGCAGACTGGGCCACTGGGAACATGTACCCATGTTTTGGTGTGTGATAGGAGGGCAAAAGGGTTGTTGTGCGGTGTTTGGGGCACGTGCGAAACCCCAAAATGCCCCCACTGAGGATTGAACTCAGGACCTTTCCCTTACGAAGGGAACGCTCTACCGCTAAGCTATAGAGGCAAGGCCTTACGCGGTCGACAGGATTCGAACCTATGCGGGAGATCCCATCTGATTTCGAGTCAGACCCCTTAACCACTCGGGCACGACCGCTTGATGACATCTCATTCAATCAATGGTATAAGTACTCTCATATGTACGGCAACACGAGGGGCCAACAATTCCCGGCCCTAAAACGACAGCCAGGACCGAACCTCAAGTGCCCAAAGGTGGGGCAAATGACTGGGCAGGGCTGTCGGGTCCAACAACCCCTGCTATGACGGTTCTAGTGATGAGCCTGCTGACTACTGTCTTGAAGCCGGTTTTGGCTGCAGGTCTTGACCCCTCCTTTGCACTTGCTGTAGCTTACCCTTCATCATCACTCCCCAGCAGTTGAGCCAAAGTCAGATCCACAAGCAAAGGAGGGGAGGCAGTCACCAGGATTGACGAGGAGGTGTTTGAGGCCAGCAATGAGTGTATGGTGTGTGAGGCCAAAGTCAAGGGGTGTGTTACGAAACCCCAGGCAGGAACGAAAGCAGGTGTGTGTGTGTGTGTGTGTGTGTGTGTGTGTGTGTGTGTGTGTGTGTGTGTGTGTGTGTGTGTGTGTGTGTGTGTGTGTGTGTGTGTGTGTGTGTGTGTCATCTGCTGTGTTAAGAAAACTGGCCGCGAGTAGGAACGTACTGATATTGTCGGAAGATGAAGTCCCCACAGAACCGCCGCAGGAGCCGAGGAATATTGTAGCATATGTGTAGATATAGAAGTCCAGTACTGGTGCTGAGAGTATGTAGGACGTAAGAAGCACTCTCGTAAAACGACCGGGCCTGCAGGCAGGAACGAAAGCATCCGGCAGCCAGCAACCAGTGTTCATAACCGATGGCAAGAAGAAGAACATGCGAGGGCGGGAGAAAGGCAGGAACACACGTGAGCAGCGCGACCTAACTATGCCGAACCTAACTAAAATGCAAGGCGAATGAGGAAACAGGCAGATATGGCAAAAAGTGCGCATGGGATGCCGTACTACAATGCACAGGTGCGCATGCCAGGGGAAGGAGGACTGGTGGGCGGGCTCCCAGTGAGCTCCCCACCACACCAAGCCCCGAGTGCCACCATGCATCTGCTGTGTGCATGGCTCCAGTTGCTTGCTTGACAAGTGACCTACGAAGCTGACACGCACAGCTTGCTGCAGCCTCAAGCCAAGCAATTCTTCTCAGCAGAGTTATACATTAGTGACGACAGAGGGTGAGTGCGTGGGAGCGGCGCGCACCAGTTGAGGCATGCATGTGGGGTGCGCTTGTGTGCATGCGTGCAGCAGCTGATGGGCGGTCACACACGGAGGCTGGTCTGGAGCAGCTACGATGCCTTCCGAGCCAGCTTGATGATGTGCATGTTATGTACGTGGGGGCGCACATGCAGGCTATACGCATAAAGCACACCGTGTATCGACCCGCACCCATGATGTGGCACATGCTGGTCAACAACATCAGGTTGCTGTATGTATGTCACCCACAGAAGTGCCTATATGTGGCCCACACGCAGCAGTGGATGCTTAACTATGGAAGCCATCTACCTCACCAGACGCCTTGTCCAGTACTGAGCGATGTAAGAGGTCCTCACTGTAGAGTCGATTAGTGTTGGACATGCAGGTTCCAGGGCCAGATGACTGCCAGGCCTTATGCAAGGCCTTACCCTTAGCGTACCGGTTAGGCATCATGTGTGTAATGATACTGCAATGATAAGAGCAATCACATAGGCTTGTCTAGTATGTTAAGGATGCATAGAAGCTCTAAGTGATGTTAGCATCTCGTGGACATGGTCACATGGTTCCCATGCAGAAATATACTCTGTTGTTACATCATCAACACTTGCTCGATGGGCAGATAGGCAGCACCAAACATGTGAGATACTGAGCAAAGACGCCAGGAGTGTCGGCTTTCCATACAGGGGGCAGCAGATTCCCATGCATGAGGGTGTCGACTTTATAGATGAGAGGTGCCAACGTAAATTCTTTGACGATTCTTGACAGCCTCCTACACAGGTGACGTTAGTTGGCTTCCAGTTTTCATGATGCAGCAGTTAGTTCTGCCCTTAGCAGCAGGAGGCTAGCACCAGTTTCCCAGCTTCATCCACGCATTGCGTGGTGGAACCAGAGTGTGGAGCAGTGTTTATTTTGTTGGAAGCTACATGCACCCCTCTTTGGTTTGGTAAGCAGCACATACACGCATGATGGGTAGGAATGTGATGGTGACCGGACATATGGCGATGCTGTTCCTTTCGGGGTGCAGACTGGGCCACTGGGAACATGTACCCATGTTTTGGTGTGTGATAGGAGGGCAAAAGGGTTGTTGTGCGGTGTTTGGGGCACGTGCAAAACCCCAAAATGCCCCCACTGAGGATTGAACTCAGGACCTTTCCCTTACGAAGGGAACGCTCTACCGCTAAGCTACAAGCTGGGCCTTCGGCCCGAAGGGCGCTGACACCCTTAACGCCGAGGGCCGTATGGTGGTAGGGCGTAGGGGGTAGGGTAGGGCATAGGGGGTAGGGGGGGGCAGGGGCCAGGGGGTAGGGGGGGGCCAGGGCTAGGGGGTAAGGCGGGGGTAGGGGGTAGGGGAAAGGGAGTAGCGCGGTTTGGGGCTAGGGGGCAGGGCGGACCCAGCGGTGCCCGGTGGGAAGGTGGAAGGCAGCGGTGCTGCCGTTGTGGTGTTGCCCCGTCCGCTGGAAAGTAAATAGGAGGGTGCAGTAATGCAGGTGTAAGTAGTGTAGGGGGCAGGGGCAGGGATGTTGTACGGCAGCCTGTATGACGCATGGCCGGTGGTCGCAGTTGTAAAGTCTGTGCAACACGTCCACCTAGTTTAGGAGCGAGCGAGGTCATTTGGCAGGCGCGCATGCCAGGCTTGCATGGCGTGCGGCGGCCAGTCGGTGTTGTACAATCCGTGGAGGCAGTAAAGGCAGCCGAGGGGGAAGGGAGGATTCAGGATGTTGCGGGTATTTGATGCAGGCTCGGGTGGCGCAGGGTGGGATGGCTGCCCTGGTGCTGCCAGTGTTGCTGGGGTTGCTGACGGTGGTGGTACAGTGGCCGGACAGGCAGGTCACGCCGCGCTCCCAGCCGCCGCCGCCCCCTGGCACGTCAGCGCTCCGAGGCAGTGGCGCGCCTACCGTGGGTCCGTGGGCTCGAACAGGTCGCTGTCGTACCACGGGTGCATGCAGCAGGCGGCCGCGAGGCGCCTCCGGCCCAGGGCCAAGTGCCAGTTGCCCGCGGGCGCCTTACCCCAGGCCGCGAAGGCCCGCCCCCAGGGGTCCGAGGCCGTCACGAGCCCCCAGCCCTCCTCCGCTGACAGGGCGACCAGGGCGTCATCGGCCTCGTCGGCCCGGCGGCTGGCCCGCCAGCAGCACAGCGGCCCCACCCCAGGGGCCCCTGGCCACACGGCGGCAGAGGCCGCCACCCCCATGTCGGCCACGGGCACATCGAGCGGGCGGGGGGGCCGGCGCGGGCGTCGCCCAGCTCGGGGTGAGCCACGTCGCCCCCCACGCCCGGGGGCGCTCGAGGCCGAACAGCTCCCGGAGCCTGTCCAGCTGTTGGGCCGGGGCGGTGAGGGCCTGGGCCGCCAGGGCCCCGGCGGGGTGGCGTTCGGGGGCGACGCACCGCCGGGCGCACCGAGCCGCTGTGCTGCCGCCGAGCCCGGAGCCCCGGGGGGCCGCCGCGGCGCAGTGGGCGCTTGGCCTGCGGGCGGGGGCCGGCGCGGCGGCCCCCCGGGACTCCGGGCTCGGGCGAGGGCAGTGGGGCGTGGCGGCGGCCCGGGCCTCCTCCTGGGCTCGAACGTGTCGCGGTCGTACCACGGGTGCATGCAGCAGGCGGCCGCGAGGTTGCTCTCCTCGGGGCTGCTGGCGGCGCCAGCCACCGCCAGGCGCAGGCGCCTCAGGCCCAGGGCCCCGTGCCAGTTGCCCGCGGGCGCCTTGCCCCAGGCCGCGAAGGCCCGCCCCCAGCCCTCCTCCGCTGACAGGGCGACCAGGGGGTCATCGGCCTCGTCGGCCCGGCGGCTGGCCCGCCAGCAGCACAGCGGCCCCACCCCAGGGGCCCCTGGCCACCCGGCGGCAGAGGCCACCACCCGGCGACCTCCTTGTCTCGGCCCACCCCGTCGGGGGCCTCCCAGGCGGCCGCGGGCGCGGCTGGCATGGTGGAGCTGCATGTGAGGGTGGAAAGGAGGCCCGGGGTGTACGAGGTAGGGACTTGCATGTATGCATGGCTAGGAAGGGGGTTAGCGGGGAAGGGGCTAGGGGCTTGCACGGCTCGGAAGGGGGCTAGCGGGGAAGGGGCTAAGGGCTTGCACGGCTCGGAAGGGGGCTAGGGGCGAAGGGGCTAGGGGCTTGCACGGCTCGAAAGGGGATAGGGGGGTAGGGGCTAGGGGCTTGCACGGCTTGGAAGGGGGCTAGCGGGGTAGGGGCTAGGGGCTTGCACGGCTCGGAAGGGGCTTAGGGGGGTAGGGGCTAGGGGCTTGCACGGCTCGGAAGGGGGCCAGGGGGGTAGGCGCTAGGGGCTTGCACGGCTCGGAAGGGGGCTAGGGGGGTAGGGGCTAGGGGCTTGCACGGCTCGGAAGGTGCTAGGGGGAGTTGCCATTTTTCGTTTGTGAGGTAATGTTGTTTTACGGTAGCGTGCTGAAAGGCATGAACCCAGGCATAAATAGTTTTGCAAAGCGCGGCCTGGTGAGCAAGTTTGGGGAAGAAGTTTGAAAATTAGGCTTGCCATCGGGAGGCCTTCCTGGGCTGGAAGGTGGCGCGGTCGTACCACGGGGGCATGCAGCAGGCGGCCGCGAGGTTGCTCCCCTCGGGGCTGCCGGCGGCGCTGGCCACCGCCAGGCGCAGGCGCCTCAGGCCCAGGGCCCAGTGCCAGTTGCCCGCGGGCGCCTTGCCCCAGGCCGCGAAGGCCCGCCCCCAGCCCTCCTCCGCTGACAGGGCGACCAGGGCGTCATCGGCCGCGTCGGCCCGGCGGCTGGCCCGCCAGCAGCACAGCGGCCCCACCCCAGGGGCCCCTGGCCACCCGGCGGCAGAGGCCACCAGCCGGCGACCTCCTTGTCTCGGCCCAGCCCGTCGGGGGCCTCCCAGGCGGCCGTGGGTGCTGCTGGCATGGTGGAGCTGCATGTCAGGGCGGCGAGTTGCGGGAAGCCCCGAAGTGCGGCGGGAGGGCACGCGAATTCGAGGCTGGGCCGGCCCTGTTTGAGGTACGGGCAGGGTGACCCACGGGTCCGCAGGCAGCAGCGCAGCGGCAGTGGCACTTGAGGCTTCTCTTAGTGGAATGGACGGCAAGCCTAGGGACAACACGGCCCGGCGGCTGGCCCGCCAGCCGGCGACCTCCTTGTCTGGGCCCACCCCGTCGGGGGCCTCCCAGGCGGCCGCGGGCGCTGCTGGCATGCTGGTGCTGCATGTGAGGGGTGCGCTGCGTCGGGCGGTGGGAGGGCTTGGCGAGTTGCGGGAAGGCCCGAAGTGCGGCGGGAGGGCACGCGAATTGCAGGCTGGGCCGGCCTTGTTTGAGTCATGGGTTGGCGGGCAGCAGTGCAGCGGCAGCGGCGCTTCAGACTTCTCTTATTGGAATGGATGCCAAGCCTAGGGCCTGTGCTCCAACCACAGACCTCCGGCGCCCAGAGGAAGCTTGGAACGGAGACCCGGGGTGTACGAGGTAGGGGCTTGCATACACGGCTTGGAGGGGGGTTCGGGGGGAAGGGGGTAGGGGCTTGTACGGCTGGGATGGGGGTTAGGGGGGTGGGGGCTAGGGGCTTGCACGGCTCGGAAGGGGGCTAGGGGGGTAGGGGCTAGGGGCTTGCACGGCTCGCAAGGGGGGTAGGGGGGTAGGGGCTAGGGGCTTGCACGGCTCGGAAGGGGGCTAGGGGGGTAGGGGCTAGGGGCTTGCACGGCTCGGAAGGTGCTAGGGGGAGTTGCCATTTTTCGTTTGTGAGGTAATGTTGTTTTACGGTACTGTGCTGAAAGGCATGAACCCAGATATAAATAGTTCTGCAAAGCGCGGCCTGGTGAGGAAGTTTGGGGAAGAAGTTTGGAAATCTGGCTTGCCATCGGGAGCCAATATCTTCCTGGCGCCGCAGCATTTTCAGGCGCCGATTGCTGCTTATTAACGCAGGCTCTATGTAGCTTATGAATAACTTTATGGCGGCAGCTCAGGCTCATCCTATGCGAAACGACGCCAACCCTAGGGCCTTCCCCCCTAGGCCCTTCCCCCCTACCCCTGTTCCCGTTTGGCGGCGGCTGCAAGGCTTGGGGGGCGGGCGGTTGCGTCTGATAGCCCTCTAGGCGCAGGTGCTAGAAGGCGGCAAGCGGCAGCAACGCGGCAAAAGGCGGGCGAATGCGGGCAGGAAGAAGGAATCTGCTCCCGGCAGGAATCGAGCAGGGGTGTGACAACTGTGTCAGCTGTCCTTGGTGGCGTACTTGAGGGCGTAGTCCGCCGCGTCGGAGGCCATGTCCTCCAGCGTGGGCAGCTTGGGGCGGCGCGCACGCATGGGATGGTCGGCAGGCAGGTTGGCGTGCTTCTCGTCCCAGAGCCGCTGCGTGCGGACCCAGCGGCTGAGCTCGCAAGTGAAGGCGACGGTGTGGTTGCACGGCAGCGCCAGCAGCAGCGCGGTGGTGTGCGCCACGAGCGTGGTGCCGTACCGCTTGAGGTGCACGGCGCCGTGCAGGCTGGCCTCGATGGTGGACAGGCAGTGCAGGAGGCGGGGCATGCGCATGCGGCAGTTGGCGTCGGTGGCGGTGACGTGGGGCGGGGTGCACGTGCCGTCCAGGTGGTGGTGCAGGAGGAGCTCCAGGATGGCCTCGGCCGCGGCGAGCGCCAGGCGCTCGGGGCAGTCGATGGAGCGGTACTCGAGCGGCACCTCACACGCCTGCGGCGGAGTCCTGGACGCCAGCCGCTTTCTCACTTCCACCAGCTGGGCGTGCAGCAGGCGCTGCTGCATGTGGTTGAACCGCTGGGTGGCGGTGCTATCTTCCAGGGCCGAGATAGCGTCGAGGACCTCCTGGTCAGTGACCTTCAGGGCGTGGATGGGATGCTCGCCCAGGCTGTACAGCACGGGCGATGGCAGCCACTGCTGCTGGATGGACTCCATGAAGTCCAGCACGCGCCCCTGGAGGCGGCCGTCTTGCACAGCCAGACGTAGGCGGTGCGGGTGCAGGCCGGGCTGCCACAGCACGCCGTGGGAGTGGAGCTCGCCGCTCTTGTGCATCTCGAACTTGAACAGGAAGCCAGAGACGCGGCCGAAGAGGCAGTCGGGCCGGAGCTGCCGCTCGTCAGTGACGGGCCAGCCCAGGAAGACGTCGCAGAAGGCGTGAGTGAAGGCGCGCATGAACTCGGCGGCGGAGCGGGGGCTGGACGCGATGAGGTGCCACCGCTCAGCGGCGGCGGGGCGGTTGACGGGCTCCCCGGTATCACGGTCGAACTGATAGCCGCGCCCGGCCAGCTGGTAGACGGACTGCGACGCGAGCGACGAGGGGTTCAATGTCCACGACAGGGTGGGCGGCCCGAGGACCAGCCACAGCGCGTACCCACGGCTGCGCAGGCTGGCCAGCGACGCCACGGAACCGACGACGTGCGTGGAGGTGCTGTGCACGGCGCGGACCAGGTCCCGCACCACAGGAGGCGCGTCGTGGAGGCGGTCCACGAGGCGCCACGCCGGCAGGCCGGCGGCGAGCAGGTCAGTGGTGTGCAGGATGTCGCTCATGCTCATGCGGCCCAGCGCCTGCACGAGGTGCGGCTGCATCCTCAGGCGGACGGCCACCTGCGCGTTGACGGAGTGCCGCTGCCAGATGTCGAAGGCATCCAGGATGAAATGCGGCGCCTCGGCGCTCTCATCACGGGAGCCGTCCCTCAGCGGCGGCACCCAGCGCTGCAGCTGCAGCAGGATCCACGCGTGCAGGGACATGCGGACGGGGCAGGCGCCGGTGCCGTTGGGGAAGCGGTTGGGGTGCGCGAGGAGGAGCCAATTGGGGTCGTAGTCGTTCAGCGGCTCCCCCTCGGTGGAGACCACCAGCGGCCAGCCGTTGCAGATGTCTATGAAGGCGTCCGGGTTCCCGACGGCCTCCTTGAAGATGGCGCTCAGGTCGGGCGGGGCTTCGGTGGTGGTGATGAAGGAGACTTCGTCCGTGCCGTACGTGGGGCCAGGCGCTGAAGGCGCGACCAGTGGTGGCGAGGCGGCGGGAGCAGCGGGCGGGGGCGGTGGTGGAGGGCTTGTGCTTGTGGTGGCGGCGGCAGTGGTGGCCGTCGCAGAGGTGGCGGGGGTGGGGGCAGTGGCTGCGGCGGGTGCGCCGGTGGCGGGGATGGGGGGAGTGCCTGCGGTGGGGGCGGTGGCGGCGGTTGGGGCGGCAGCGGGAGGGAGGCCGCCGTGCTCCGATGTAAGGACGAGGAGGGAGCCGGGCGGGATTAGCGCGCCAGGCGCGGGGTGGATGGGCGGCGGGGGGGTCGGAGGCGAGGGTTGGTGCACTGGAGCGGCAGTGCTGGGGGGAGCGCTGGGGCCCGCGGCAGAGGTGGGCGGAGGGGGGTGTGCTTGCTGGCCCGGCTGCCGCTGGGCACGGAGGTGGTCCTCCAGGATCTGCGGCAGTTGTGGAGGAATGCAGCAGCGGTGTGTTGTGAGGAACGGAAGGACGAGTTGGCAGCGGGTGACAGGGTGTACACGGTGGCGGTGAAGGCCGCATTATTGCAGGTTGTTCCCAATAGAGTGGCAGGACGCGCGGAGTAGCGTGCGAAAGGCACGTGCGTACCATTTTGAGGTGAGCCGCGTTCTTCCGTAAGTACTGCGGCAAGTTGGTGGTGTGCTCCGCGAGGGAGGTGCCGCGTGGCAGGGTTTGAGCGGCGGCCGTCCATTTATGGTTGGCGACCTGCCGTAGGAGGGTCTCGGCTGTTCGCAGGTCAAGGTGGGCGACAGCCTTTTGGATGGCAGGGCCGGGCTTAGACCGTGATCGGGACGGTGCCTGGTGGAGGATCGGGCATTGCAGAATCAGCCGAGGGTGCGTCGAGGCGACGGAAGGTGGCATGTACATATGGTCACGACGGCGAGTAAACACGGGTGGGCGAGTAGTGTAGGGTGCCGGAACACGGCCGGAATGGTGGCACGGAGCGTTCAAAGAAATACGGGGGACGGTGCAAAGTGCCGAGGACGGTAAGCATGGCGCGCACCTGGGGTGGGGGCGGTGGTGGGGCCGTGGTTGCTGCGGGGGGTGCAGGGGCCGCCGGTGGGGGGGCCGCAGGTTGAACACCGGCTGCGGCAGCTTCTTCCTCGGTGCCGTACCTGGCACGGGCGTACCGCTCCTGGTCGGCTCGTAGGAGCTGCAGGAACTCGTTAGCCTCCTCGATGGTGCGCGTGTAGGTGGCCGTGTGCAGGAGGGCTTCGGGGACACTGTCAGGGAGGGCCTCCCACTCGTGGACGGCGTCTCTGTCGAGCCGGCACAAGCCCAGCCGTTCGTAGAGCGCACCGAGGTGCAGGGCCCATGTCGCGACGACCTTGCCGCGGACTTGGAGGGCGGGGGAGCGGCGGGCGAGGTCCAGTGCGTCGTCGTACGTCTGAGCGGGGCCAATGAGGATGATGCTGATGAGGTCGGCCACTTCGGATGGCCGCGGTGGAAAGACTTTGGCGATCTGCACTGGGCCGGGGCCTCGAAAGCCAACGATGTGAGCGCGCAGCGTAAGGTGCCCTTCGCCTGGCTGGATGCGGGCGGTTGCCGGGCGGCACACAACCAGGCTGCGCACCACTCGGATGAGCGCCAGCAGGCGCTCCTCCACGATGGTGAGCGGCGGTAGGTGCGGCGGGCGGACACCATTGTCAACACGCGCGAGCGAGTGGGGTGGCACGGTGTGGCGGTGAAGGTGGGTGTGGCATTCGAGGCACATATCCATGAAGTGGTTGCCGTCCGGCGATAGGCGCACACAGCCGGCGTCGGGGTGGGCTTGGATGAAGAGTGGAACACGGGCGGGAGGTGACAGTGGGGGTGAAGGGGGCTCAGCTGGGCGGGCGACGCGTTCGGCGGCTGCGACAGCTCGCTCCATGGGTGCTGGTGGGGGTGGGGACGGCTGCATGGTGCGAAGGGCCTCCTCCAGCAAAGCTGCGGGGAAGGGAAGTAGGGTACAGGAGGAGGCACGTGGATGGAGGCGGGAGTGTAGGAGGACAGTACATACAGCGGCTTCGTGTACAGGAGGCACTGGTATAAGAAGAAAAGCGTGCAGTACCATGTCGGGGCGGAAATACCCACATATGCAGCAATGCAGGCATGAAGCGGTTTTACGATGCTCACCGTCAACCGAGGTGCGGTTGCCTGATTGCGACGTCAGAAGGCGGGCTTCGTCGGGGTCAGGAGGAACCCAAAGCGTAGTGCCGTCACGGGGGCAGTCCAAAGTGGTCGGGCCGTTCTTGGCTAGGAGGGGTGTCATGTTGCCTCTGAGATCAAAGTATCGATATGTGTGGATGTCGGCTGGGACGTGGCGCCGGCTGCAGCAGCTGCATACCTTGGTGGGCAGGTTGGCCGCAAGCGCCGTACGGAATGCAGCTGCATCCTTGGTGTCGTCGTCGAGGGTTAAGCCAAGGTCCTGTAAAGTGAGCGCGGTGGATGTGCCCGGCCGTGCCTGAGAATGAGGCAGGGCGAGGGGTAGTGTTTGCCGTAAGGTGACGCATGGTGCCAGGTTGTGGATTGTGCGGGGGTTTGGACAGGATGGTCGATGGGGTTGTGGGCAAGCCGTGTGAGTGTCGTACAAATGGGACGTGTGGCGTAAGATGTCCTGGATCCTTCCTCGTACCGCACCTTGTGTTCCAAGATCTTGGTGACGTTGTCTGTGAGTGTTGTACGGGACCGCTCCTGCCAAGCGTCCAGCTGCTCCTGCGCTGCTGGGTCATCTGAAACCGCCACACCCATGAGTTGGGCTATTTGGACGAGGTTGGCGTCGGGTTGAATGGTAGCGGTCCCTGTAGGCGGTGCCGGGCGTGCAAAGTGGTGCGCATGGTTGTTAAGGAAGGTGAGGAGTTGGGTAGCGGTGTGGCTTGGGAGGACCGCCCGTAGACAGTTGTTGCTGGTGTCCTGCCTGAAACGGCTGGCCTTCAGGGGGCAGGAGGCCCTGCAGGTGGGGGTGGTCAGTCAGCAGTTGTTGCACAGCCGTCACAGTTAGCAGTCGTTTGGGGAGTTGGGTGGAAAGGTGCTGGAGGTCAGCGCGGTGGTTGGAGAGGAAGACCTGAATGGTACGCTGATGCTCTGTCCATTTGTTCCGAGGGACGTGTAGTAGAGGCAAGAGAAGCTGGGCGGCTGGCGCCCACTGCCCGAATTCCTGCTCAGACGTCGGAGGCGGCAAGGCATTTCGGAGGTGCGGGTTAGCGTGTATGAGCCGGTGCAGGAGGTCTAAGCTCAGTTGGGGCGTAGAGGAGGTCGGTGTAGGAGTTGGAACGGGAGGACTGGAAGGCCGCCCGGAGAACTGGAATGTTTCGCCCGGTGCACCTGCAAAGGAAGGGGAAGTTGAGGTGTTGGAGGCTGGATAAGGTAGTAAGAAGATGCGGGAGGGAGATGGGGGCCGGAGGCTGGGGCGTATCTGAGGTACGGCAGGGGTGCGGGGCGCGCGGCAGAACGGGCAAGGTCGGTACGGACGGCAACCGGGCGAGATGTGGCAAGGGCCGGAAAGATGGCAATGGTGGCAGGTGAGGCGCAGGTCACGTTCTTTAAGGATAGATGCAAAGTAGTCGGAGACCAGGGTATCTGAACGGACGTAAAGCATAACATACCTTGGTGTTGTGGCCGCTGCATGCCTCCAAGCAATACGCTGGTGACGTGAACGGTACTGTTGTTGGTGATGCGTAGGTAAGCTGGGCTGCGGGAGGGGTGAAGGCGCCTTCCATTGCAAATGAGGCGGAGGGCATGGGCCGTCGCAGGGGAGTAAGCTCCGTCCAGCTCCAAGACACGCTGCATGGGTAGGGATGCTGGCATACGGACGAGTGTAGTGCTGCCGTTCAGTTGGCGAAGGAAGAGGTGGATGCAGTTGGAGGGGGGTGTGTCGGGGACGATTGGAGCCGTTGTAGTCGTGGTGGAAGAAGTGGTAGCCCCGGTAGTAAAGGCTGTCGCAAGGTGCATGATCAGGAAGAGGCAGAGGATGGTGGTCTGGCCGCGAGACAGTGCCGAACGGGCACCTCTCATGAGGGTTGGCAAGTACATGACGAGAGGAGGTGCGAGGACGACACAATGCACCAACTCGCGCCAATATGTGACCGCAACTTGAAGGAGGCAGATGGCAGTTATGGTGGAGAGCGGTGTGCTGAGCAGCCAACAGGCAATGGCGGAGGTCAAGGACGATACACTGAAAGCAGCTATCTTTGCAACCCATATCACGAGCTGTGCTGTCCATAGAAGGGCTGGTGCGAAGCTGTTGTGAAGGCGTCGGTTGCGGTGCCAGAACGGGAACGCCAGTTGCCAATTTGCGTGCCTGGAGACGACATCTGCACTGCGTTCGTTAGGACGTGCTACGAACGTAACGCTTGTAAAGAGTGTTAGCCAGGAGGTCAGTAGGACCAACGTCAACAATAAGGGCCTATTAATGTACATTGCTCTCGGTACGGTTGAACTACTATTACATAGTACAGCTGCAGTGGTTTCAGTAGGACTGGTTGAGCACCTAAGGACAGCTGTAAAGTCGTGGCAGTAGGTTAGGTGCATTAAGTAGTGTTAGGTACGTTTCGGTTGGATAGGCGAAGGATAAGACGTGACACGCGGCAGTTGACGCCGGGAGTTGCAGGTGGAGGTTGCAGCGGGCAGTTGCAGCCGGCAGTTGCAGCCGGCAGTTGCAGCCGGCAGTTGCAGCCGGCAGTTGCAGGCGGCAACTGCTAACTAAAGTTAGGGTAAATGGTGGCGGTGTCCAGTTACGGGAGGGGGGTGGCGTTGTTGTTGGAGGCCGGTTTGGGTTCTGCTCAGATGCTGGCGCTGCATGTAGGAGAAGGGGTTAGAACTTACACAGGGGTTTGGAAGGGGTTAGGCGGGAGGCAGCGGTGCTTTCCTTGTGTTGTTGTCTTGCCTGCTGGCGAGTAAGTAGCCTGCATGACGTGTGGCCGTAGGTCGCAGTCGTCAGGTGTGTGAAACACGTTCACCAAATTGAGAAGCGCGCGACGTCATTTGGCCGACTCAGCGGCTAGGAATGAGGGCGTTGCGGGTAGGGGTCGCTGTGGTTTGCGGGTGTTATTGTTGGTGACTACTGTGATGTGGGGTGGGATGACCGCTCTGGCATGGTTTGAGGTGCTGACGGTGGTGCTACAGTGGGGCTATGAAGTAGAGCCTTGCTGCTGGCGGAAGCTGGTATGGTGGAGGGTAGGGCGGAAGGGCAAGGATGCTGTACGGCAGTTTGCATGGCGAGTGGCCGACTCAGCGGCTAGGAATGAGGGCGTTGCGGGTAGGGGTCGCTGTGGTTTGCGGGTGTTACTGTTGGTGACTACGGTGATGTGGGGTGGGATGACCGCTGTGGCATGGTTTGAGGTGCTGACCGTGGTGCTACAGTGGGGCTATGAAGTATAGCCTTGGTGCTGGCGGAAGCTGGTATGGTGGAGGGCAGGGCGGAAGGGCAAGGATGCTGTACGGCAGTTTGCATGGTGAGTCGAGGTAAGGGGGAGGTGGTCTTGCTTGGTGTTTGAGTTACGGTCGGGGTGCCCCACGGGTCAGGAGGCAGCCTGGCCAGCGGTGCTTGGTGTTGGCTGGTGAGAATCTATGCTACGTCTAAGGGGCTAAGGGCTTGCACGGCTGGGAAGGGGGGGGCCAAGGGCTAGGGGGTAGGGTGGGGCCAGGGGGTAGGGGGTAAGGCGGGGGTAGGGGGTAGGGGGAAGGGAGTAGCGCGGTTTGGGGCTAGGGGGCAGGGCGGACTCAGCGGTGCCCGGTGGGAAGGTGTTATGGAAGGCAGCGGTGCTGCCGTTGTGGTGTTGCCCCGCCCGCCGGAAAGTAAATAGGAGGGTGCAGTAATGAGTTACGGGCAGGATGACCCACGGGTCCGCAGGCAGCAGCGCAGCGGCAGTGGCACTTGAGGCTTCTCCTATTGGAATGGACGGCAACCCTAGGGACAACACGGCCCGGCGGCTGGCCCGCCAGCAGCACAGCGGCCCCACCCCAGGGGCCCCTGGCCACCCGGCGGCAGAGCCCACCAGCCGGCGACCACCTTGTCTCGGCCCACCCCGTCGGGGGCCTCCCAGGCGGCCGCGGGCGCTGCTGGCATGCTGGCGCTGCATGTGAGGGCGGCGAGTTGCGGGAAGCACCGAAGTGCGGCGGGAGGGCACGCGAAATCGAGGCTGGGCCGGCCTTGTTTGAGTTACGGGCAGGGTGACCCACGGGTCCGCAGGCAGCAGCGCAGCGGCAGTGGCACTTGAGGCTTCTCGCAGCGGCAGTGGCACTTGAGGCTTCTCTTATTGGAATGGACGGCAGGCCTAGGGACAACACGGCCGGGCGGCTGGTCCGCCAGCAGCACAGCGGCCCCACCCCAGGGGCTAGGGGCTTGCGATGTGAAAGGGCAACTTGGGCGCTGCTGGCATGGTGCTGCTGCATGTGAGGGGGGCGCTGCGTCGGGCAGTGGGAGGGCTTGGCGAGTTGCGGGAAGGCCCGACGTGCGGCGGGATTGCATGCTGGGCCGGCCTTGTTTGAGGCATGGGTTCGCAGGCAGCAGCGCAGCGGCAGCGGCGCTTCAGGCTTCAGGGAGACCCGGGGTGTACGAGGTAGGGACTTGCATGCATGGCTAGGAAGGGGGTTAGCGGGAAAGGGGCTAGGGGCTTGCACGGCTCGGAAGGGGGGTAGGGGGGTAGGGGCTAGGGGCTTGCACGGCTCGGAAGGGGGCTAGGGGGCTGGCGGGCCAGCTGCACAGCGGCTCCACCCCAAGGGGCTAGGGGCTTGCGATGTGAAAGGGCAACTTGGGCGCTGCTGGCATGCTGCCGCTGCATGTGAGGGGGGCGTTGCGTCGGGCGGTGCAAGGGTTTGGCGAGTTGCGGGAAGGCCCGAAGTGCGGCGGGATTGCCGGCTGGGCCGGCCTTGTTTGAGGCATGGGTTTGCAGGCAGCAGCGCAGCGGCAGCGGCGCTTCAGGCTTCAGGCTACCCGGGGTGTACGAGGTAGGGAGTTGCATGCATGGCTAGGAAGGGGGTTAGCGGGGATGGGGCTAGGGGCTTGCACGGCTCGGAAGCCGGGGCTAGGGGGGAAGGGGCTAGGGGCTTGCATGGCTAGGAAGCCGGGGCTAGGGGGGTAGGGGCTAGGGGCTTGCACGGCTAGGAAGGGGGGTAGGGGGGTAGGGGCTAGGGGCTTGCACGGCTCGGAAGGGGGCTAGGGGGGTAGGGGCTAGGGGCTTGCACGGCTCGGAAGGTGCTAGGGGGAGGTGCCATTTTTCGTTTGTGAGGTAATGTTGTTTTACGGTACCGTGCTGAACGGCATGAACCCAGGTGTGAATAGTTGTGCAAAGCGCGGCCTGGTGCGCAAGATTGGGGAAGAAGTTTGAAAATGTGGCTTGTCATCAGGAGGCCATATCTTCCTGGCGCCGCAGCAATTTCAGGTGCCGATTGTGGCTTCTTAACGCAGGCTGTATGTAGGTTATTAATACCTTTATGGCGGCAGCCCAGCCTTTTCCCAAGCGAAACGACGCCAACCCTAGGGGCTTCCTCCCTAGGGCCTTCCCCCCTAGCCTTGTTCCCGTTTGGCGCCGGCTGCAAGGCTTGGGGGGCGGGCGGTTGCGTCCGATAGCCCTCCAGGCGCAGGTGCTAGAAGGCGGCAAGCGGCAGGAAAGCGGCAAAAGGCGGGCGAATGTGGGCAGGAAGAAGGAATCTGCTCCCGGCAGGAATCGAACAGGGGTGTGACAACTACGTCAGCTGTCGACGTCAGCCCCCCTCAGCCGAGGGCTGAGGGTGTCAGCATAGAGGCAAGGCCTTACGCGGTCGACAGGATTCGAACCTATGCGGGAGATCCCATCTGATTTCGAGTCAGACCCCTTAACCACTCGGGCACGACCGCTTGATGACATCTGATTCAATCAATGGTATAAGTACTCTCATATGTACGGCAACACGAGGGGCCAACAATTCCCGGCCCTAAAACGACAGCCAGGACCGAACCTCAAGTGCCCAAAGGTGGGGCAAATGACTGGGCAGGGCTGTCGGGTCCAACAACCCCTGCTATGACGGTTCTAGTGATGAGCCTGCTGACTACTGTCTTGAAGCCGGTTTTGGCTGCAGGTCTTGACCCCTCCTTTGCACTTGCTGTAGCTTACCCTTCATCATCACTCCCCAGCAGTTGAGCCAAAGTCAGATCCACAAGCAAAGGAGGGGAGGCAGTCACCAGGATTGACGAGGAGGTGTTTGAGGCCAGCAATGAGTGTATGGTGTGTGAGGCCAAAGTCAAGGGGTGTGTTACGAAACCCCAGGCAGGAACGAAAGCAGGGGTGTGTGTGTGTGTGTGTGTGTGTGTGTGTGTGTGTGTGTGTGTGTGTGTGTGTGTGTGTGTGTGTGTGTGTGTGTGTGTGTGTGTGTGTGTGTGTGTGTGTGTGTGTGTGTGTGTGTGTGTGTGTGTGTGTGTGTGTGTGTGTGTGTGTGTGTGTGTGTGTGTGTGTGTGTGTGTGTGTGTGTGTGTGTGTGTGTGTGTGTGTGTGTGTGTGTGTGTGTGTGTGTGTGTGTCATCTGCTGTGTTAAGAAAACTGGCCGCGAGTAGGAACGTACTGATATTGTCGGAAGATGAAGTCCCCACAGAACCGCCGCAGGAGCCGAGGAATATTGTAGCATATGTGTAGATATAGAAGTCCAGTACTGGTGCTGAGAGTATGTAGGACGTAAGAAGCACTCTCGTAAAACGACCGGGCCTGCAGGCAGGAACGAAAGCATCCGGCAGCCAGCAACCAGTGTTCATAACCGATGGCAAGAAGAAGAACATGCGAGGGCGGGAGAAAGGCAGGAACACACGTGAGCAGCGCGACCTAACTATGCCGAACCTAACTAAAATGCAAGGCGAATGAGGAAACAGGCAGATATGGCAAAAAGTGCGCATGGGATGCCGTACTACAATGCACAGGTGCGCATGCCAGGGAAAGGAGGACTGGTGGGCGGGCTCCCAGTGAGCTCCCCACCACACCAAGCCCCGAGTGCCACCATGCATCTGCTGTGTGCATGGCTCCAGTTGCTTGCTTGACAAGTGACCTACGAAGCTGACACGCACAGCTTGCTGCAGCCTCAAGCTAAGCAATTCTTCTCAGCAGAGTTATACATTAGTGACGACAGAGGGTGAGTGCGTGGGAGCGGCGCGCACCAGTTGAGGCATGCATGTGGGGTGCGCTTGTGTGCATGCGTGCAGCAGCTGATGGGCGGTCACACACGGAGGCTGGTCTGGAGCAGCTACGATGCCTTCCGAGCCAGCTTGATGATGTGCATGTTATGTACGTGGGGGCGCACATGCAGGCTATACGCATAAAGCACACCGTGTATCGACCCGCACCCATGATGTGGCACATGCTGGTCAACAACATCAGGTTGCTGTATGTATGTCACCCACAGAAGTGCCTATATGTGGCCCACACGCAGCAGTGGATGCTTAACTATGGAAGCCATCTACCTCACCAGACGCCTTGTCCAGTACTGAGCGATGTAAGAGGTCCTCACTGTAGAGTCGATTAGATAGTGTTGGACATGCAGGTTCCAGGGCCAGATGACTGCCAGGCCTTATGCAAGGCCTTACCCTTAGTGTACCGGTTAGGCATCATGTGTGTAATGATACTGCAATGATAAGAGCAATCACATAGGCTTGTCTAGTATGTTAAGGATGCATAGAAGCTCTAAGTGATGTTAGCATCTCGTGGACATGGTCACATGGTTCCCATGCAGAAATATACTCTGTTGTTACATCATCAACACTTGCTCGATGGGCAGATAGGCAGCACCAAACATGTGAGATACTGAGCAAAGACGCCAGGAGTGTCGGCTTTCCATACAGGGGGCAGCAGATTCCCATGCATGAGGGTGTCGACTTTATAGATGAGAGGTGCCAACGTAAATTCTTTGACGATTCTTGACAGCCTCCTACACAGGTGACGTTAGTTGGCTTCCAGTTTTCATGATGCAGCAGTTAGTTCTGCCCTTAGCAGCAGGAGGCTAGCACCAGTTTCCCAGCTTCATCCACGCATTGCGTGGTGGAACCAGAGTGTGGAGCAGTGTTTATTTTGTTGGAAGCTACATGCACCCCTCTTTGGTTTGGTAAGCAGCACATACACGCATGATGGGTAGGAATGTGATGGTGACCGGACATATGGCGATGCTGTTCCTTTCGGGGTGCAGACTGGGCCACTGGGAACATGTACCCATGTTTTGGTGTGTGATAGGAGGGCAAAAGGGTTGTTGTGCGGTGTTTGGGGCACGTGCAAAACCCCAAAATGCCCCCACTGAGGATTGAACTCAGGACCTTTCCCTTACGAAGGGAACGCTCTACCGCTAAGCTATAGAGGCAAGGCCTTACGCGGTCGACAGGATTCGAACCTATGCGGGAGATCCCATCTGATTTCGAGTCAGACCCCTTAACCACTCGGGCACGACCGCTTGATGACATCTGATTCAATCAATGGTATAAGTACTCTCATATGTACGGCAACACGAGGGGCCAACAATTCCCGGCCCTAAAACGACAGCCAGGACCGAACCTCAAGTGCCCAAAGGTGGGGCAAATGACTGGGCAGGGCTGTCGGGTCCAACAACCCCTGCTATGACGGTTCTAGTGATGAGCCTGCTGACTACTGTCTTGAAGCCGGTTTTGGCTGCAGGTCTTGACCCCTCCTTTGCACTTGCTGTAGCTTACCCTTCATCATCACTCCCCAGCAGTTGAGCCAAAGTCAGATCCACAAGCAAAGGAGGGGAGGCAGTCACCAGGATTGACGAGGAGGTGTTTGAGGCCAGCAATGAGTGTATGGTGTGTGAGGCCAAAGTCAAGGGGTGTGTTACGAAACCCCAGGCAGGAACGAAAGCAGGGGTGTGTGTGTGTGTGTGTGTGTGTGTGTGTGTGTGTGTGTGTGTGTGTGTGTGTGTGTGTGTGTGTGTGTGTGTGTGTGTGTGTGTGTGTGTGTGTGTGTGTGTGTGTGTGTGTGTGTGTGTGTGTGTGTGTGTGTGTGTGTGTGTGTGTGTGTGTGTGTGTGTGTGTGTGTGTGTGTGTGTGTGTGTGTGTGTGTGTGTGTGTGTGTGTGTGTGTGTGTCATCTGCTGTGTTAAGAAAACTGGCCGCGAGTAGGAACGTACTGATATTGTCGGAAGATGAAGTCCCCACAGAACCGCCGCAGGAGCCGAGGAATATTGTAGCATATGTGTAGATATAGAAGTCCAGTACTGGTGCTGAGAGTATGTAGGACGTAAGAAGCACTCTCGTAAAACGACCGGGCCTGCAGGCAGGAACGAAAGCATCCGGCAGCCAGCAACCAGTGTTCATAACCGATGGCAAGAAGAAGAACATGCGAGGGCGGGAGAAAGGCAGGAACACACGTGAGCAGCGCGACCTAACTATGCCGAACCTAACTAAAATGCAAGGCGAATGAGGAAACAGGCAGATATGGCAAAAAGTGCGCATGGGATGCCGTACTACAATGCACAGGTGCGCATGCCAGGGGAAGGAGGACTGGTGGGCGGGCTCCCAGTGAGCTCCCCACCACACCAAGCCCCGAGTGCCACCATGCATCTGCTGTGTGCATGGCTCCAGTTGCTTGCTTGACAAGTGACCTACGAAGCTGACACGCACAGCTTGCTGCAGCCTCAAGCCAAGCAATTCTTCTCAGCAGAGTTATACATTAGTGACGACAGAGGGTGAGTGCGTGGGAGCGGCGCGCACCAGTTGAGGCATGCATGTGGGGTGCGCTTGTGTGCATGCGTGCAGCAGCTGATGGGCGGTCACACACGGAGGCTGGTCTGGAGCAGCTACGATGCCTTCCGAGCCAGCTTGATGATGTGCATGTTATGTACGTGGGGGCGCACATGCAGGCTATACGCATAAAGCACACCGTGTATCGACCCGCACCCATGATGTGGCACATGCTGGTCAACAACATCAGGTTGCTGTATGTATGTCACCCACAGAAGTGCCTATATGTGGCCCACACGCAGCAGTGGATGCTTAACTATGGAAGCCATCTACCTCACCAGACGCCTTGTCCAGTACTGAGCGATGTAAGAGGTCCTCACTGTAGAGTCGATTAGATAGTGTTGGACATGCAGGTTCCAGGGCCAGATGACTGCCAGGCCTTATGCAAGGCCTTACCCTTAGTGTACCGGTTAGGCATCATGTGTGTAATGATACTGCAATGATAAGAGCAATCACATAGGCTTGTCTAGTATGTTAAGGATGCATAGAAGCTCTAAGTGATGTTAGCATCTCGTGGACATGGTCACATGGTTCCCATGCAGAAATATACTCTGTTGTTACATCATCAACACTTGCTCGATGGGCAGATAGGCAGCACCAAACATGTGAGATACTGAGCAAAGACGCCAGGAGTGTCGGCTTTCCATACAGGGGGCAGCAGATTCCCATGCATGAGGGTGTCGACTTTATAGATGAGAGGTGCCAACGTAAATTCTTTGACGATTCTTGACAGCCTCCTACACAGGTGACGTTAGTTGGCTTCCAGTTTTCATGATGCAGCAGTTAGTTCTGCCCTTAGCAGCAGGAGGCTAGCACCAGTTTCCCAGCTTCATCCACGCATTGCGTGGTGGAACCAGAGTGTGGAGCAGTGTTTATTTTGTTGGAAGCTACATGCACCCCTCTTTGGTTTGGTAAGCAGCACATACACGCATGATGGGTAGGAATGTGATGGTGACCGGACATATGGCGATGCTGTTCCTTTCGGGGTGCAGACTGGGCCACTGGGAACATGTACCCATGTTTTGGTGTGTGATAGGAGGGCAAAAGGGTTGTTGTGCGGTGTTTGGGGCACGTGCAAAACCCCAAAATGCCCCCACTGAGGATTGAACTCAGGACCTTTCCCTTACGAAGGGAACGCTCTACCGCTAAGCTATAGAGGCAAGGCCTTACGCGGTCGACAGGATTCGAACCTATGCGGGAGATCCCATCTGATTTCGAGTCAGACCCCTTAACCACTCGGGCACGACCGCTTGATGACATCTGATTCAATCAATGGTATAAGTACTCTCATATGTACGGCAACACGAGGGGCCAACAATTCCCGGCCCTAAAACGACAGCCAGGACCGAACCTCAAGTGCCCAAAGGTGGGGCAAATGACTGGGCAGGGCTGTCGGGTCCAACAACCCCTGCTATGACGGTTCTAGTGATGAGCCTGCTGACTACTGTCTTGAAGCCGGTTTTGGCTGCAGGTCTTGACCCCTCCTTTGCACTTGCTGTAGCTTACCCTTCATCATCACTCCCCAGCAGTTGAGCCAAAGTCAGATCCACAAGCAAAGGAGGGGAGGCAGTCACCAGGATTGACGAGGAGGTGTTTGAGGCCAGCAATGAGTGTATGGTGTGTGAGGCCAAAGTCAAGGGGTGTGTTACGAAACCCCAGGCAGGAACGAAAGCAGGGGTGTGTGTGTGTGTGTGTGTGTGTGTGTGTGTGTGTGTGTGTGTGTGTGTGTGTGTGTGTGTGTGTGTGTGTGTGTGTGTGTGTGTGTGTGTGTGTGTGTGTGTGTGTGTGTGTGTGTGTGTGTGTGTGTGTGTGTGTCATCTGCTGTGTTAAGAAAACTGGCCGCGAGTAGGAACGTACTGATATTGTCGGAAGATGAAGTCCCCACAGAACCGCCGCAGGAGCCGAGGAATATTGTAGCATATGTGTAGATATAGAAGTCCAGTACTGGTGCTGAGAGTATGTAGGACGTAAGAAGCACTCTCGTAAAACGACCGGGCCTGCAGGCAGGAACGAAAGCATCCGGCAGCCAGCAACCAGTGTTCATAACCGATGGCAAGAAGAAGAACATGCGAGGGCGGGAGAAAGGCAGGAACACACGTGAGCAGCGCGACCTAACTATGCCGAACCTAACTAAAATGCAAGGCGAATGAGGAAACAGGCAGATATGGCAAAAAGTGCGCATGGGATGCCGTACTACAATGCACAGGTGCGCATGCCAGGGAAAGGAGGACTGGTGGGCGGGCTCCCAGTGAGCTCCCCACCACACCAAGCCCCGAGTGCCACCATGCATCTGCTGTGTGCATGGCTCCAGTTGCTTGCTTGACAAGTGACCTACGAAGCTGACACGCACAGCTTGCTGCAGCCTCAAGCTAAGCAATTCTTCTCAGCAGAGTTATACATTAGTGACGACAGAGGGTGAGTGCGTGGGAGCGGCGCGCACCAGTTGAGGCATGCATGTGGGGTGCGCTTGTGTGCATGCGTGCAGCAGCTGATGGGCGGTCACACACGGAGGCTGGTCTGGAGCAGCTACGATGCCTTCCGAGCCAGCTTGATGATGTGCATGTTATGTACGTGGGGGCGCACATGCAGGCTATACGCATAAAGCACACCGTGTATCGACCCGCACCCATGATGTGGCACATGCTGGTCAACAACATCAGGTTGCTGTATGTATGTCACCCACAGAAGTGCCTATATGTGGCCCACACGCAGCAGTGGATGCTTAACTATGGAAGCCATCTACCTCACCAGACGCCTTGTCCAGTACTGAGCGATGTAAGAGGTCCTCACTGTAGAGTCGATTAGATAGTGTTGGACATGCAGGTTCCAGGGCCAGATGACTGCCAGGCCTTATGCAAGGCCTTACCCTTAGCGTACCGGTTAGGCATCATGTGTGTAATGATACTGCAATGATAAGAGCAATCACATAGGCTTGTCTAGTATGTTAAGGATGCATAGAAGCTCTAAGTGATGTTAGCATCTCGTGGACATGGTCACATGGTTCCCATGCAGAAATATACTCTGTTGTTACATCATCAACACTTGCTCGATGGGCAGATAGGCAGCACCAAACATGTGAGATACTGAGCAAAGACGCCAGGAGTGTCGGCTTTCCATACAGGGGGCAGCAGATTCCCATGCATGAGGGTGTCGACTTTATAGATGAGAGGTGCCAACGTAAATTCTTTGACGATTCTTGACAGCCTCCTACACAGGTGACGTTAGTTGGCTTCCAGTTTTCATGATGCAGCAGTTCGTTCTGCCCTTAGCAGCAGGAGGCTAGCACCAGTTTCCCAGCTTCATCCACGCATTGCGTGGTGGAACCAGAGTGTGGAGCAGTGTTTATTTTGTTGGAAGCTACATGCACCCCTCTTTGGTTTGGTAAGCAGCACATACACGCATGATGGGTAGGAATGTGATGGTGACCGGACATATGGCGATGCTGTTCCTTTCGGGGTGCAGACTGGGCCACTGGGAACATGTACCCATGTTTTGGTGTGTGATAGGAGGGCAAAAGGGTTGTTGTGCGGTGTTTGGGGCACGTGCAAAACCCCAAAATGCCCCCACTGAGGATTGAACTCAGGACCTTTCCCTTACGAAGGGAACGCTCTACCGCTAAGCTATAGAGGCAAGGCCTTACGCGGTCGACAGGATTCGAACCTATGCGGGAGATCCCATCTGATTTCGAGTCAGACCCCTTAACCACTCGGGCACGACCGCTTGATGACATCTGATTCAATCAATGGTATAAGTACTCTCATATGTACGGCAACACGAGGGGCCAACAATTCCCGGCCCTAAAACGACAGCCAGGACCGAACCTCAAGTGCCCAAAGGTGGGGCAAATGACTGGGCAGGGCTGTCGGGTCCAACAACCCCTGCTATGACGGTTCTAGTGATGAGCCTGCTGACTACTGTCTTGAAGCCGGTTTTGGCTGCAGGTCTTGACCCCTCCTTTGCACTTGCTGTAGCTTACCCTTCATCATCACTCCCCAGCAGTTGAGCCAAAGTCAGATCCACAAGCAAAGGAGGGGAGGCAGTCACCAGGATTGACGAGGAGGTGTTTGAGGCCAGCAATGAGTGTATGGTGTGTGAGGCCAAAGTCAAGGGGTGTGTTACGAAACCCCAGGCAGGAACGAAAGCAGGGGTGTGTGTGTGTGTGTGTGTGTGTGTGTGTGTGTGTGTGTGTGTGTGTGTGTGTGTGTGTGTGTGTGTGTGTGTGTGTGTGTGTGTGTGTGTGTGTGTGTGTGTGTGTGTGTGTGTGTGTGTGTGTGTGTGTGTGTGTGTGTGTGTGTGTGTGTGTGTGTGTGTGTGTGTGTGTGTGTGTGTGTGTGTGTGTGTGTGTGTGTGTGTGTGTGTGTGTGTGTGTGTGTGTGTGTGTGTGTGTCATCTGCTGTGTTAAGAAAACTGGCCGCGAGTAGGAACGTACTGATATTGTCGGAAGATGAAGTCCCCACAGAACCGCCGCAGGAGCCGAGGAATATTGTAGCATATGTGTAGATATAGAAGTCCAGTACTGGTGCTGAGAGTATGTAGGACGTAAGAAGCACTCTCGTAAAACGACCGGGCCTGCAGGCAGGAACGAAAGCATCCGGCAGCCAGCAACCAGTGTTCATAACCGATGGCAAGAAGAAGAACATGCGAGGGCGGGAGAAAGGCAGGAACACACGTGAGCAGCGCGACCTAACTATGCCGAACCTAACTAAAATGCAAGGCGAATGAGGAAACAGGCAGATATGGCAAAAAGTGCGCATGGGATGCCGTACTACAATGCACAGGTGCGCATGCCAGGGGAAGGAGGACTGGTGGGCGGGCTCCCAGTGAGCTCCCCACCACACCAAGCCCCGAGTGCCACCATGCATCTGCTGTGTGCATGGCTCCAGTTGCTTGCTTGACAAGTGACCTACGAAGCTGACACGCACAGCTTGCTGCAGCCTCAAGCCAAGCAATTCTTCTCAGCAGAGTTATACATTAGTGACGACAGAGGGTGAGTGCGTGGGAGCGGCGCGCACCAGTTGAGGCATGCATGTGGGGTGCGCTTGTGTGCATGCGTGCAGCAGCTGATGGGCGGTCACACACGGAGGCTGGTCTGGAGCAGCTACGATGCCTTCCGAGCCAGCTTGATGATGTGCATGTTATGTACGTGGGGGCGCACATGCAGGCTATACGCATAAAGCACACCGTGTATCGACCCGCACCCATGATGTGGCACATGCTGGTCAACAACATCAGGTTGCTGTATGTATGTCACCCACAGAAGTGCCTATATGTGGCCCACACGCAGCAGTGGATGCTTAACTATGGAAGCCATCTACCTCACCAGACGCCTTGTCCAGTACTGAGCGATGTAAGAGGTCCTCACTGTAGAGTCGATTAGATAGTGTTGGACATGCAGGTTCCAGGGCCAGATGACTGCCAGGCCTTATGCAAGGCCTTACCCTTAGTGTACCGGTTAGGCATCATGTGTGTAATGATACTGCAATGATAAGAGCAATCACATAGGCTTGTCTAGTATGTTAAGGATGCATAGAAGCTCTAAGTGATGTTAGCATCTCGTGGACATGGTCACATGGTTCCCATGCAGAAATATACTCTGTTGTTACATCATCAACACTTGCTCGATGGGCAGATAGGCAGCACCAAACATGTGAGATACTGAGCAAAGACGCCAGGAGTGTCGGCTTTCCATACAGGGGGCAGCAGATTCCCATGCATGAGGGTGTCGACTTTATAGATGAGAGGTGCCAACGTAAATTCTTTGACGATTCTTGACAGCCTCCTACACAGGTGACGTTAGTTGGCTTCCAGTTTTCATGATGCAGCAGTTAGTTCTGCCCTTAGCAGCAGGAGGCTAGCACCAGTTTCCCAGCTTCATCCACGCATTGCGTGGTGGAACCAGAGTGTGGAGCAGTGTTTATTTTGTTGGAAGCTACATGCACCCCTCTTTGGTTTGGTAAGCAGCACATACACGCATGATGGGTAGGAATGTGATGGTGACCGGACATATGGCGATGCTGTTCCTTTCGGGGTGCAGACTGGGCCACTGGGAACATGTACCCATGTTTTGGTGTGTGATAGGAGGGCAAAAGGGTTGTTGTGCGGTGTTTGGGGCACGTGCAAAACCCCAAAATGCCCCCACTGAGGATTGAACTCAGGACCTTTCCCTTACGAAGGGAACGCTCTACCGCTAAGCTATAGAGGCAAGGCCTTACGCGGTCGACAGGATTCGAACCTATGCGGGAGATCCCATCTGATTTCGAGTCAGACCCCTTAACCACTCGGGCACGACCGCTTGATGACATCTGATTCAATCAATGGTATAAGTACTCTCATATGTACGGCAACACGAGGGGCCAACAATTCCCGGCCCTAAAACGACAGCCAGGACCGAACCTCAAGTGCCCAAAGGTGGGGCAAATGACTGGGCAGGGCTGTCGGGTCCAACAACCCCTGCTATGACGGTTCTAGTGATGAGCCTGCTGACTACTGTCTTGAAGCCGGTTTTGGCTGCAGGTCTTGACCCCTCCTTTGCACTTGCTGTAGCTTACCCTTCATCATCACTCCCCAGCAGTTGAGCCAAAGTCAGATCCACAAGCAAAGGAGGGGAGGCAGTCACCAGGATTGACGAGGAGGTGTTTGAGGCCAGCAATGAGTGTATGGTGTGTGAGGCCAAAGTCAAGGGGTGTGTTACGAAACCCCAGGCAGGAACGAAAGCAGGGGTGTGTGTGTGTGTGTGTGTGTGTGTGTGTGTGTGTGTGTGTGTGTGTGTGTGTGTGTGTGTGTGTGTGTGTGTGTGTGTGTGTGTGTGTGTGTGTCATCTGCTGTGTTAAGAAAACTGGCCGCGAGTAGGAACGTACTGATATTGTCGGAAGATGAAGTCCCCACAGAACCGCCGCAGGAGCCGAGGAATATTGTAGCATATGTGTAGATATAGAAGTCCAGTACTGGTGCTGAGAGTATGTAGGACGTAAGAAGCACTCTCGTAAAACGACCGGGCCTGCAGGCAGGAACGAAAGCATCCGGCAGCCAGCAACCAGTGTTCATAACCGATGGCAAGAAGAAGAACATGCGAGGGCAGGAGAAAGGCAGGAACACACGTGAGCAGCGCGACCTAACTATGCCGAACCTAACTAAAATGCAAGGCGAATGAGGAAACAGGCAGATATGGCAAAAAGTGCGCATGGGATGCCGTACTACAATGCACAGGTGCGCATGCCAGGGGAAGGAGGACTGGTGGGCGGGCTCCCAGTGAGCTCCCCACCACACCAAGCCCCGAGTGCCACCATGCATCTGCTGTGTGCATGGCTCCAGTTGCTTGCTTGACAAGTGACCTACGAAGCTGACACGCACAGCTTGCTGCAGCCTCAAGCCAAGCAATTCTTCTCAGCAGAGTTATACATTAGTGACGACAGAGGGTGAGTGCGTGGGAGCGGCGCGCACCAGTTGAGGCATGCATGTGGGGTGCGCTTGTGTGCATGCGTGCAGCAGCTGATGGGCGGTCACACACGGAGGCTGGTCTGGAGCAGCTACGATGCCTTCCGAGCCAGCTTGATGATGTGCATGTTATGTACGTGGGGGCGCACATGCAGGCTATACGCATAAAGCACACCGTGTATCGACCCGCACCCATGATGTGGCACATGCTGGTCAACAACATCAGGTTGCTGTATGTATGTCACCCACAGAAGTGCCTATATGTGGCCCACACGCAGCAGTGGATGCTTAACTATGGAAGCCATCTACCTCACCAGACGCCTTGTCCAGTACTGAGCGATGTAAGAGGTCCTCACTGTAGAGTCGATTAGTGTTGGACATGCAGGTTCCAGGGCCAGATGACTGCCAGGCCTTATGCAAGGCCTTACCCTTAGCGTACCGGTTAGGCATCATGTGTGTAATGATACTGCAATGATAAGAGCAATCACATAGGCTTGTCTAGTATGTTAAGGATGCATAGAAGCTCTAAGTGATGTTAGCATCTCGTGGACATGGTCACATGGTTCCCATGCAGAAATATACTCTGTTGTTACATCATCAACACTTGCTCGATGGGCAGATAGGCAGCACCAAACATGTGAGATACTGAGCAAAGACGCCAGGAGTGTCGGCTTTCCATACAGGGGGCAGCAGATTCCCATGCATGAGGGTGTCGACTTTATAGATGAGAGGTGCCAACGTAAATTCTTTGACGATTCTTGACAGCCTCCTACACAGGTGACGTTAGTTGGCTTCCAGTTTTCATGATGCAGCAGTTAGTTCTGCCCTTAGCAGCAGGAGGCTAGCACCAGTTTCCCAGCTTCATCCACGCATTGCGTGGTGGAACCAGAGTGTGGAGCAGTGTTTATTTTGTTGGAAGCTACATGCACCCCTCTTTGGTTTGGTAAGCAGCACATACACGCATGATGGGTAGGAATGTGATGGTGACCGGACATATGGCGATGCTGTTCCTTTCGGGGTGCAGACTGGGCCACTGGGAACATGTACCCATGTTTTGGTGTGTGATAGGAGGGCAAAAGGGTTGTTGTGCGGTGTTTGGGGCACGTGCAAAACCCCAAAATGCCCCCACTGAGGATTGAACTCAGGACCTTTCCCTTACGAAGGGAACGCTCTACCGCTAAGCTATAGAGGCAAGGCGCGGTCGACAGGATTCGAACCTATGCGGGAGATCCCATCTGATTTCGAGTCAGACCCCTTAACCACTCGGGCACGACCGCTTGATGACATCTCATTCAATCAATGGTATAAGTACTCTCATATGTACGGCAACACGAGGGGCCAACAATTCCCGGCCCTAAAACGACAGCCAGGACCGAACCTCAAGTGCCCAAAGGTGGGGCAAATGACTGGGCAGGGCTGTCGGGTCCAACAACCCCTGCTATGACGGTTCTAGTGATGAGCCTGCTGACTACTGTCTTGAAGCCGGTTTTGGCTGCAGGTCTTGACCCCTCCTTTGCACTTGCTGTAGCTTACCCTTCATCATCACTCCCCAGCAGTTGAGCCAAAGTCAGATCCACAAGCAAAGGAGGGGAGGCAGTCACCAGGATTGACGAGGAGGTGTTTGAGGCCAGCAATGAGTGTATGGTGTGTGAGGCCAAAGTCAAGGGGTGTGTTACGAAACCCCAGGCAGGAACGAAAGCAGGTGTGTGTGTGTGTGTGTGTGTGTGTGTGTGTGTGTGTGTGTGTGTGTGTGTGTGTGTGTGTGTGTGTGTGTGTGTGTGTGTGTGTGTGTGTGTGTGTGTGTCATCTGCTGTGTTAAGAAAACTGGCCGCGAGTAGGAACGTACTGATATTGTCGGAAGATGAAGTCCCCACAGAACCGCCGCAGGAGCCGAGGAATATTGTAGCATATGTGTAGATATAGAAGTCCAGTACTGGTGCTGAGAGTATGTAGGACGTAAGAAGCACTCTCGTAAAACGACCGGGCCTGCAGGCAGGAACGAAAGCATCCGGCAGCCAGCAACCAGTGTTCATAACCGATGGCAAGAAGAAGAACATGCGAGGGCGGGAGAAAGGCAGGAACACACGTGAGCAGCGCGACCTAACTATGCCGAACCTAACTAAAATGCAAGGCGAATGAGGAAACAGGCAGATATGGCAAAAAGTGCGCATGGGATGCCGTACTACAATGCACAGGTGCGCATGCCAGGGGAAGGAGGACTGGTGGGCGGGCTCCCAGTGAGCTCCCCACCACACCAAGCCCCGAGTGCCACCATGCATCTGCTGTGTGCATGGCTCCAGTTGCTTGCTTGACAAGTGACCTACGAAGCTGACACGCACAGCTTGCTGCAGCCTCAAGCCAAGCAATTCTTCTCAGCAGAGTTATACATTAGTGACGACAGAGGGTGAGTGCGTGGGAGCGGCGCGCACCAGTTGAGGCATGCATGTGGGGTGCGCTTGTGTGCATGCGTGCAGCAGCTGATGGGCGGTCACACACGGAGGCTGGTCTGGAGCAGCTACGATGCCTTCCGAGCCAGCTTGATGATGTGCATGTTATGTACGTGGGGGCGCACATGCAGGCTATACGCATAAAGCACACCGTGTATCGACCCGCACCCATGATGTGGCACATGCTGGTCAACAACATCAGGTTGCTGTATGTATGTCACCCACAGAAGTGCCTATATGTGGCCCACACGCAGCAGTGGATGCTTAACTATGGAAGCCATCTACCTCACCAGACGCCTTGTCCAGTACTGAGCGATGTAAGAGGTCCTCACTGTAGAGTCGATTAGTGTTGGACATGCAGGTTCCAGGGCCAGATGACTGCCAGGCCTTATGCAAGGCCTTACCCTTAGCGTACCGGTTAGGCATCATGTGTGTAATGATACTGCAATGATAAGAGCAATCACATAGGCTTGTCTAGTATGTTAAGGATGCATAGAAGCTCTAAGTGATGTTAGCATCTCGTGGACATGGTCACATGGTTCCCATGCAGAAATATACTCTGTTGTTACATCATCAACACTTGCTCGATGGGCAGATAGGCAGCACCAAACATGTGAGATACTGAGCAAAGACGCCAGGAGTGTCGGCTTTCCATACAGGGGGCAGCAGATTCCCATGCATGAGGGTGTCGACTTTATAGATGAGAGGTGCCAACGTAAATTCTTTGACGATTCTTGACAGCCTCCTACACAGGTGACGTTAGTTGGCTTCCAGTTTTCATGATGCAGCAGTTAGTTCTGCCCTTAGCAGCAGGAGGCTAGCACCAGTTTCCCAGCTTCATCCACGCATTGCGTGGTGGAACCAGAGTGTGGAGCAGTGTTTATTTTGTTGGAAGCTACATGCACCCCTCTTTGGTTTGGTAAGCAGCACATACACGCATGATGGGTAGGAATGTGATGGTGACCGGACATATGGCGATGCTGTTCCTTTCGGGGTGCAGACTGGGCCACTGGGAACATGTACCCATGTTTTGGTGTGTGATAGGAGGGCAAAAGGGTTGTTGTGCGGTGTTTGGGGCACGTGCAAAACCCCAAAATGCCCCCACTGAGGATTGAACTCAGGACCTTTCCCTTACGAAGGGAACGCTCTACCGCTAAGCTATAGAGGCAAGGCCTTACGCGGTCGACAGGATTCGAACATATGCGGGAGATCCCATCTGATTTCGAGTCAGACCCCTTAACCACTCGGGCACGACCGCTTGATGACATCTGATTCAATCAATGGTATAAGTACTCTCATATGTACGGCAACACGAGGGGCCAACAATTCCCGGCCCTAAAACGACAGCCAGGACCGAACCTCAAGTGCCCAAAGGTGGGGCAAATGACTGGGCAGGGCTGTCGGGTCCAACAACCCCTGCTATGACGGTTCTAGTGATGAGCCTGCTGACTACTGTCTTGAAGCCGGTTTTGGCTGCAGGTCTTGACCCCTCCTTTGCACTTGCTGTAGCTTACCCTTCATCATCACTCCCCAGCAGTTGAGCCAAAGTCAGATCCACAAGCAAAGGAGGGGAGGCAGTCACCAGGATTGACGAGGAGGTGTTTGAGGCCAGCAATGAGTGTATGGTGTGTGAGGCCAAAGTCAAGGGGTGTGTTACGAAACCCCAGGCAGGAACGAAAGCAGGTGTGTGTGTGTGTGTGTGTGTGTGTGTGTGTGTGTGTGTGTGTGTGTGTGTGTGTGTGTGTGTGTGTGTGTGTGTGTGTGTGTGTGTGTGTGTGTCATCTGCTGTGTTAAGAAAACTGGCCGCGAGTAGGAACGTACTGATATTGTCGGAAGATGAAGTCCCCACAGAACCGCCGCAGGAGCCGAGGAATATTGTAGCATATGTGTAGATATAGAAGTCCAGTACTGGTGCTGAGAGTATGTAGGACGTAAGAAGCACTCTCGTAAAACGACCGGGCCTGCAGGCAGGAACGAAAGCATCCGGCAGCCAGCAACCAGTGTTCATAACCGATGGCAAGAAGAAGAACATGCGAGGGCGGGAGAAAGGCAGGAACACACGTGAGCAGCGCGACCTAACTATGCCGAACCTAACTAAAATGCAAGGCGAATGAGGAAACAGGCAGATATGGCAAAAAGTGCGCATGGGATGCCGTACTACAATGCACAGGTGCGCATGCCAGGGAAAGGAGGACTGGTGGGCGGGCTCCCAGTGAGCTCCCCACCACACCAAGCCCCGAGTGCCACCATGCATCTGCTGTGTGCATGGCTCCAGTTGCTTGCTTGACAAGTGACCTACGAAGCTGACACGCACAGCTTGCTGCAGCCTCAAGCTAAGCAATTCTTCTCAGCAGAGTTATACATTAGTGACGACAGAGGGTGAGTGCGTGGGAGCGGCGCGCACCAGTTGAGGCATGCATGTGGGGTGCGCTTGTGTGCATGCGTGCAGCAGCTGATGGGCGGTCACACACGGAGGCTGGTCTGGAGCAGCTACGATGCCTTCCGAGCCAGCTTGATGATGTGCATGTTATGTACGTGGGGGCGCACATGCAGGCTATACGCATAAAGCACACCGTGTATCGACCCGCACCCATGATGTGGCACATGCTGGTCAACAACATCAGGTTGCTGTATGTATGTCACCCACAGAAGTGCCTATATGTGGCCCACACGCAGCAGTGGATGCTTAACTATGGAAGCCATCTACCTCACCAGACGCCTTGTCCAGTACTGAGCGATGTAAGAGGTCCTCACTGTAGAGTCGATTAGATAGTGTTGGACATGCAGGTTCCAGGGCCAGATGACTGCCAGGCCTTATGCAAGGCCTTACCCTTAGCGTACCGGTTAGGCATCATGTGTGTAATGATACTGCAATGATAAGAGCAATCACATAGGCTTGTCTAGTATGTTAAGGATGCATAGAAGCTCTAAGTGATGTTAGCATCTCGTGGACATGGTCACATGGTTCCCATGCAGAAATATACTCTGTTGTTACATCATCAACACTTGCTCGATGGGCAGATAGGCAGCACCAAACATGTGAGATACTGAGCAAAGACGCCAGGAGTGTCGGCTTTCCATACAGGGGGCAGCAGATTCCCATGCATGAGGGTGTCGACTTTATAGATGAGAGGTGCCAACGTAAATTCTTTGACGATTCTTGACAGCCTCCTACACAGGTGACGTTAGTTGGCTTCCAGTTTTCATGATGCAGCAGTTAGTTCTGCCCTTAGCAGCAGGAGGCTAGCACCAGTTTCCCAGCTTCATCCACGCATTGCGTGGTGGAACCAGAGTGTGGAGCAGTGTTTATTTTGTTGGAAGCTACATGCACCCCTCTTTGGTTTGGTAAGCAGCACATACACGCATGATGGGTAGGAATGTGATGGTGACCGGACATATGGCGATGCTGTTCCTTTCGGGGTGCAGACTGGGCCACTGGGAACATGTACCCATGTTTTGGTGTGTGATAGGAGGGCAAAAGGGTTGTTGTGCGGTGTTTGGGGCACGTGCAAAACCCCAAAATGCCCCCACTGAGGATTGAACTCAGGACCTTTCCCTTACGAAGGGAACGCTCTACCGCTAAGCTATAGAGGCAAGGCGCGGTCGACAGGATTCGAACCTATGCGGGAGATCCCATCTGATTTCGAGTCAGACCCCTTAACCACTCGGGCACGACCGCTTGATGACATCTGATTCAATCAATGGTATAAGTACTCTCATATGTACGGCAACACGAGGGGCCAACAATTCCCGGCCCTAAAACGACAGCCAGGACCGAACCTCAAGTGCCCAAAGGTGGGGCAAATGACTGGGCAGGGCTGTCGGGTCCAACAACCCCTGCTATGACGGTTCTAGTGATGAGCCTGCTGACTACTGTCTTGAAGCCGGTTTTGGCTGCAGGTCTTGACCCCTCCTTTGCACTTGCTGTAGCTTACCCTTCATCATCACTCCCCAGCAGTTGAGCCAAAGTCAGATCCACAAGCAAAGGAGGGGAGGCAGTCACCAGGATTGACGAGGAGGTGTTTGAGGCCAGCAATGAGTGTATGGTGTGTGAGGCCAAAGTCAAGGGGTGTGTTACGAAACCCCAGGCAGGAACGAAAGCAGGGGTGTGTGTGTGTGTGTGTGTGTGTGTGTGTGTGTGTGTGTGTGTGTGTGTGTGTGTGTGTGTGTGTGTGTGTGTGTGTGTCATCTGCTGTGTTAAGAAAACTGGCCGCGAGTAGGAACGTACTGATATTGTCGGAAGATGAAGTCCCCACAGAACCGCCGCAGGAGCCGAGGAATATTGTAGCATATGTGTAGATATAGAAGTCCAGTACTGGTGCTGAGAGTATGTAGGACGTAAGAAGCACTCTCGTAAAACGACCGGGCCTGCAGGCAGGAACGAAAGCATCCGGCAGCCAGCAACCAGTGTTCATAACCGATGGCAAGAAGAAGAACATGCGAGGGCGGGAGAAAGGCAGGAACACACGTGAGCAGCGCGACCTAACTATGTCGAACCTAACTAAAATGCAAGGCGAATGAGGAAACAGGCAGATATGGCAAAAAGTGCGCATGGGATGCCGTACTACAATGCACAGGTGCGCATGCCAGGGGAAGGAGGACTGGTGGGCGGGCTCCCAGTGAGCTCCCCACCACACCAAGCCCCGAGTGCCACCATGCATCTGCTGTGTGCATGGCTCCAGTTGCTTGCTTGACAAGTGACCTACGAAACTGACACGCACAGCTTGCTGCAGCCTCAAGCTAAGCAATTCTTCTCAGCAGAGTTATACATTAGTGACGACAGAGGGTGAGTGCGTGGGAGCGGCGCGCACCAGTTGAGGCATGCATGTGGGGTGCGCTTGTGTGCATGCGTGCAGCAGCTGATGGGCGGTCACACACGGAGGCTGGTCTGGAGCAGCTACGATGCCTTCCGAGCCAGCTTGATGATGTGCATGTTATGTACGTGGGGGCGCACATGCAGGCTATACGCATAAAGCACACCGTGTATCGACCCGCACCCATGATGTGGCACATGCTGGTCAACAACATCAGGTTGCTGTATGTATGTCACCCACAGAAGTGCCTATATGTGGCCCACACGCAGCAGTGGATGCTTAACTATGGAAGCCATCTACCTCACCAGACGCCTTGTCCAGTACTGAGCGATGTAAGAGGTCCTCACTGTAGAGTCGATTAGTGTTGGACATGCAGGTTCCAGGGCCAGATGACTGCCAGGCCTTATGCAAGGCCTTACCCTTAGCGTACCGGTTAGGCATCATGTGTGTAATGATACTGCAATGATAAGAGCAATCACATAGGCTTGTCTAGTATGTTAAGGATGCATAGAAGCTCTAAGTGATGTTAGCATCTCGTGGACATGGTCACATGGTTCCCATGCAGAAATATACTCTGTTGTTACATCATCAACACTTGCTCGATGGGCAGATAGGCAGCACCAAACATGTGAGATACTGAGCAAAGACGCCAGGAGTGTCGGCTTTCCATACAGGGGGCAGCAGATTCCCATGCATGAGGGTGTCGACATTATAGATGAGAGGTGCCAACGTAAATTCTTTGACGATTCTTGACAGCCTCCTACACAGGTGACGTTAGTTGGCTTCCAGTTTTCATGATGCAGCAGTTAGTTCTGCCCTTAGCAGCAGGAGGCTAGCACCAGTTTCCCAGCTTCATCCACGCATTGCGTGGTGGAACCAGAGTGTGGAGCAGTGTTTATTTTGTTGGAAGCTACATGCACCCCTCTTTGGTTTGGTAAGCAGCACATACACGCATGATGGGTAGGAATGTGATGGTGACCGGACATATGGCGATGCTGTTCCTTTCGGGGTGCAGACTGGGCCACTGGGAACATGTACCCATGTTTTGGTGTGTGATAGGAGGGCAAAAGGGTTGTTGTGCGGTGTTTGGGGCACGTGCAAAACCCCAAAATGCCCCCACTGAGGATTGAACTCAGGACCTTTCCCTTACGAAGGGAACGCTCTACCGCTAAGCTATAGAGGCAAGGCCTTACGCGGTCGACAGGATTCGAACCTATGCGGGAGATCCCATCTGATTTCGAGTCAGACCCCTTAACCACTCGGGCACGACCGCTTGATGACATCTCATTCAATCAATGGTATAAGTACTCTCATATGTACGGCAACACGAGGGGCCAACAATTCCCGGCCCTAAAACGACAGCCAGGACCGAACCTCAAGTGCCCAAAGGTGGGGCAAATGACTGGGCAGGGCTGTCGGGTCCAACAACCCCTGCTATGACGGTTCTAGTGATGAGCCTGCTGACTACTGTCTTGAAGCCGGTTTTGGCTGCAGGTCTTGACCCCTCCTTTGCACTTGCTGTAGCTTACCCTTCATCATCACTCCCCAGCAGTTGAGCCAAAGTCAGATCCACAAGCAAAGGAGGGGAGGCAGTCACCAGGATTGACGAGGAGGTGTTTGAGGCCAGCAATGAGTGTATGGTGTGTGAGGCCAAAGTCAAGGGGTGTGTTACGAAACCCCAGGCAGGAACGAAAGCAGGTGTGTGTGTGTGTGTGTGTGTGTGTGTGTGTGTGTGTGTGTGTGTGTGTGTGTGTGTGTGTGTGTCATCTGCTGTGTTAAGAAAACTGGCCGCGAGTAGGAACGTACTGATATTGTCGGAAGATGAAGTCCCCACAGAACCGCCGCAGGAGCCGAGGAATATTGTAGCATATGTGTAGATATAGAAGTCCAGTACTGGTGCTGAGAGTATGTAGGACGTAAGAAGCACTCTCGTAAAACGACCGGGCCTGCAGGCAGGAACGAAAGCATCCGGCAGCCAGCAACCAGTGTTCATAACCGATGGCAAGAAGAAGAACATGCGAGGGCGGGAGAAAGGCAGGAACACACGTGAGCAGCGCGACCTAACTATGCCGAACCTAACTAAAATGCAAGGCGAATGAGGAAACAGGCAGATATGGCAAAAAGTGCGCATGGGATGCCGTACTACAATGCACAGGTGCGCATGCCAGGGGAAGGAGGACTGGTGGGCGGGCTCCCAGTGAGCTCCCCACCACACCAAGCCCCGAGTGCCACCATGCATCTGCTGTGTGCATGGCTCCAGTTGCTTGCTTGACAAGTGACCTACGAAACTGACACGCACAGCTTGCTGCAGCCTCAAGCTAAGCAATTCTTCTCAGCAGAGTTATACATTAGTGACGACAGAGGGTGAGTGCGTGGGAGCGGCGCGCACCAGTTGAGGCATGCATGTGGGGTGCGCTTGTGTGCATGCGTGCAGCAGCTGATGGGCGGTCACACACGGAGGCTGGTCTGGAGCAGCTACGATGCCTTCCGAGCCAGCTTGATGATGTGCATGTTATGTACGTGGGGGCGCACATGCAGGCTATACGCATAAAGCACACCGTGTATCGACCCGCACCCATGATGTGGCACATGCTGGTCAACAACATCAGGTTGCTGTATGTATGTCACCCACAGAAGTGCCTATATGTGGCCCACACGCAGCAGTGGATGCTTAACTATGGAAGCCATCTACCTCACCAGACGCCTTGTCCAGTACTGAGCGATGTAAGAGGTCCTCACTGTAGAGTCGATTAGATAGTGTTGGACATGCAGGTTCCAGGGCCAGATGACTGCCAGGCCTTATGCAAGGCCTTACCCTTAGCGTACCGGTTAGGCATCATGTGTGTAATGATACTGCAATGATAAGAGCAATCACATAGGCTTGTCTAGTATGTTAAGGATGCATAGAAGCTCTAAGTGATGTTAGCATCTCGTGGACATGGTCACATGGTTCCCATGCAGAAATATACTCTGTTGTTACATCATCAACACTTGCTCGATGGGCAGATAGGCAGCACCAAACATGTGAGATACTGAGCAAAGACGCCAGGAGTGTCGGCTTTCCATACAGGGGGCAGCAGATTCCCATGCATGAGGGTGTCGACTTTATAGATGAGAGGTGCCAACGTAAATTCTTTGACGATTCTTGACAGCCTCCTACACAGGTGACGTTAGTTGGCTTCCAGTTTTCATGATGCAGCAGTTAGTTCTGCCCTTAGCAGCAGGAGGCTAGCACCCGTTTCCCAGCTTCATCCACGCATTGCGTGGTGGAACCAGAGTGTGGAGCAGTGTTTATTTTGTTGGAAGCTACATGCACCCCTCTTTGGTTTGGTAAGCAGCACATACACGCATGATGGGTAGGAATGTGATGGTGACCGGACATATGGCGATGCTGTTCCTTTCGGGGTGCAGACTGGGCCACTGGGAACATGTACCCATGTTTTGGTGTGTGATAGGAGGGCAAAAGGGTTGTTGTGCGGTGTTTGGGGCACGTGCAAAACCCCAAAATGCCCCCACTGAGGATTGAACTCAGGACCTTTCCCTTACGAAGGGAACGCTCTACCGCTAAGCTATAGAGGCAAGGCCTTACGCGGTCGACAGGATTCGAACCTATGCGGGAGATCCCATCTGATTTCGAGTCAGACCCCTTAACCACAAGCTGGGCCTTCGGCCCGAAGGGCGCTGACACCCTGTGGGGGGGGGGGGGGGTAGGGTAGGGGGCAGGGGCCAGGGGGTAGAGGGCCAGGGGGTAGGGGGTAGGGGGGGGCCAAGGGCTAGGGGGGAGGGGGGCAGGGCGGACTCAGCGGTGCCTGGTGTAGGGGGCCGGTGGTCGCAGTTATAAAGTCCGTGCAACACGCCCACCTAGGTGAGGAGCGAGCGAGGGGCCAGGCTTGCATGGCGTGGGGCGTCCAGTCGGTGTTGTACAATCCGTGGAGGCAGTAAAGGCTGCCGAGGGGGAAGGGAGGATTGAGGGTGTTGCGGGTCGCTGTGGTTTGTGGGTGTTATTGATGCTGGCTCGGGTGGCGCAGGGTGGGATGGCTGCCCTGGTGCTGCCAGCGTTGCTGGGGTTGCTGACGGTGGTGCTACAGTGGCCGGACAGGCAGGTCACGCCGCGCTCCCAGCCGCCGCCGCCCCCTGGCACGTCAGCACGGCGGCGGCCAGCCGGGCGTGCACGTCGGCCACCTGCACCCCAGCCCCGGCGTAGAGCATTGGCACTCCGAGGCACTGGCGCGCCTGCCGTGGCTCCGTGGGGTCGAAGATGTCGCTGTTGTACCATGGGTGCATGCAGCAGGCGGCCGCGAGGCGCCTCCGGCCCAGGGCCAAGTGCCAGTTGCCCGCGGGCGCCTTACCCCAGGCCGCAAAGGCCCGCCCCCAGGGGTCCGAGGCCGTCGCGATCCCCCAGCCGTCCTCCGCTGACAGGGCGACCAGGGCGTCATCGGCCTCGTCGGCCCGGCGGCTGGCCCGCCAGCAGCCGCGGGCGCTGCATGTCAGGGCGGCGAGTTGCGGGAAGCCCCGAAGTGCGGCGGGAGGGCACGCGAAGTCGAGGCTGGGCCGGCCTTGTTTGAGTTACGGGCAGGGTGACCCACGGGTCCGCAGGCAGCAGCGCAGCGGCAGTGGCACTTCAGGCTTCTCTTATTGGAATGGACGGCAAGCCTAGGGACAACACGGCCTGGTGGCTGGCCCGCCAGCCGGCGACCTCCTTGTCTCGGCCCGCCCCGTCGGGGGCCTCCCAGGCGGCCGCGGGCGCTGCTGGCATGCTGGCGCTGCATGTGAGGGCGGCGAGTTGCGGGAAGCCCCGAAGTGCGGCTGGCCCGCCAGCAGCACAGCGGCCCCACCCCAGGGGCCCCTGGCCACCCGGTGGCAGAGGGCACAAGCCGGCGACCTCGTTGTCTCGGCCCACCCCGTCGGGGGCCTCCCAGGCGGCCGCGGGCGCTGCTGGCATGCTGGCGAGAAATCGAGGCTGGGCCGGCCTTGTTTGAGTTACGGGCAGGGTGACCCACGGGTCCGCAGGCAGCAGCGCAGCGGCAGTGGCACATGAGGGTTCTCTTATTGGAATGGACGGCAGGCCTAGGGACAGCAGCACAGCGGCCCCACCCCAGGGGCTAGGGGCTTGCGATGTGAAAGGGCAACTTGGGCGCTGCAGGCATGCTGCCGGTGCATGTGAGGGGGGCGCTGCGTCGGGCGGTGGGAGGGCTTGGCGAGTTGCGGGAAGGCCCGAAGTGCGGCGTGATTGCAGGCTGGGCCGGCCTTGTTTGAGGCATGGGTTCGCAGGCAGCAGCGCAGCGGCAGCGGCGCTTCAGGCTTCTCTTATTGGAATGGATGCCAAGCCTAGGGCCTGTGGTCCAACCACAGACCTCCGGCGCCCAGAGGAAGTTTGGAAGGGAGACCCGGGGTGTACGAGGTAGGGGCTTGCATACACGGCTCGGAGGGGGGTTCGCGGGGAAGGGGCTAGGGGCTTGTACGGCTGGGAAGGGGGCTAGGGGGGTAGGGGCTAGGGGCTTGCACGGCTCGGAAGGGGGCTAGGGGGGTAGGGGCTAGGGGCTTGCACGGCTCGGAAGGGGGCTAGGGGGGTAGGGGCTAGGGGCTTGCACGGCTCGGAAGGTGCTAGGGGGAGTTGCCATTTTTCGTTTGTGAGGTAATGTTGTTTTACGGTACCATGCTGAAAGGCATGAACCCAGGTATGAGTAGGTTTGCAAAGCGTGGCCTGGTGAGCAAGTTTGGGGAAGAAGTTCGGAAATCTGGCTTGCCATCAGGAGCCAATATCTTCCTGACGCCGCAGCAATTTCAGGCGCCGATTGCTGCTTATTAACGCAGGCTGTATGTACGTTATTAATACCTTTATGGCGGCAGCTCAGGCTCATCCTATGCGAAACGACGCCGAGCCTAGGGCCTTCCTCCCTAGGCCCTTCCCCCCTACCCCTGTTCCCGTTTGGCGGCGGCTGCAAGGCTTGGGGGGCGGGCGGTTGCGTCTGATAGCCCTCTACGCGCAGGTCCTAGAAAGCGGCAAGCGGCAGCCAAGCGGCAAAAGGCGGGCGAATGCGGGCAGGAAGAAGGAATCTGCTCCCGACAGGAATCGAACTCGGCTGCACAAGTGGCGCAGCGCACAAGCTGGGCCTTCGGCCCGAAGGGCGCTGACACCCTGTGGTGGGGGGGGGTAGGGTAGGGGGTAGGGGGTAGGGGGTGGGGGTGGGGGGGGCCAGGGCTAGGGGGTAGGGGGGGGGCCAAGGGCTAGGGGGTAGGGGGGGACCAGGGGGTAGGGGGTAGGGGGGGCCAAGGGCTAGGGGGTAGGGGGGGGCCAGGGGGTAGGGGGTAAGGCGGGGGTAGGGGGTAGGGGGAAGGCAGTAGCGCGGGTTTGGGGCTAGGGGGCAGGGCGGACTCAGCGGTGCCCGGTGGGAAGGTGTTATGGAAGGCAGCGGTGCTGCCATTTTGTATTGCCCCGCCCGCTGGAAAGTAAATAGGAGGGTGCAGTAATGCAGCTGTAAGTAGTGTAGGGGGCAGGGGCAGGGATGTTGTACGGCAGCCTGTATGACGCATGGCCGGTGGTCGCAGTTGTAAAGTCTGTGCAACACGTCCACCTAGTTGAGGAGCGAGCGAGGTCATTTGGCAGACGCGCACGCCAGGCTTGCATGGCGTGGGGCGTCCGGTCGGTGTTGTACAATCCGTGGAGGCAGGAAAGGCTGCCGAGGGGGAAGGGAGGATTGAGGGTGTTGCGGGTAGGGGTCACTGTGGTTTGTGGGTGTTATTGATGCTGGCTCGGGTGGCGCAGGGTGGGAAGGGTGCCCTGGTGCTGCCAGTGTTGCTGGGGTTGCTGACGGTGGTGCTACAGTGGCCGGACAGGCAGGTCACGCCGCGCTCCCAGCCGCCGCCGCCCCCTGGCACGTCAGCACGGCGGCGGCCAGTCAGGCGTGCACGTCGGCCACCTGCACCCCAGCCCCGGCGTAGAGCATTGGCACTCCGAGGCAGTGGCGCGCCTGCCGTGGCTCGGTGGGCTCGAACATGTTGCTGTCGTACCACGGGTGCATGCAGCAGGCGGCCGCGATGCGCCGCCGCTGCCCGCAGGCCCGGCGCCCACAGCGCCGCGCCGGCCCCCTGGGGCTCCGGGCTCGGGCGAGGGCAGTGGGGGGTGGCGGCGGCCCGGGCCTCCTCCTGGGCTGGAACGTGGCGCGGGTCGTCAGGGTGGGATGGCTGCCCTGGTGTTGCCAGTGTTGCTGGGGTTGCTGGCGGTGGTGCTACAGTGGCCGGACGGGCAGGTCACGCCGCGCTCCCAGCCGCCGCCGCCCCCTGGCACGTCAGCGCGGCGGCGGCCAGCCGGGCGTGCACGTCGGCCACCTGCACCCCAGCCCTGGCGTAGAGCATGCAGGCACCGGCGGCCGGCATTCCGAGGCAGTGGCGCGCCTGCCGTGGCTCGGTGGGCTCGAACATGTCGCTGTCGTACCACGGGTGCATGCAGCAGGCGGCCGTGAGGCGCCTGTGGCCCAGGGCGAAGTGCCAGGATTGAGGGCGGCGGCCGTCCTGATGCTGGCGCGGCATGTAGGACAAGGGGTTAGAAGTTACACAGGGCTTGGGAAGGGGTTAGGCGGGTGAGGAGGTGTGATGGAAGGCAGCGGTGCTTTCGCGGGCGTGGCGGGTAGGGGTCGCTGTGGTTTGTGGGTGTTATTGATGAAAAGGAGGGCACGGTGGGATGGCTACGTACCCTGGTGCTGCAAGTGTTGCTGGGGCTGCTGACGTTGGTGGTAGAGTGGGGCGCAGGCGCTCGCGTCGTAGAGGGTGGGAAAAGCTGGGCTATGTTGGGAGCTAGAAGGGCGTTTCAGGCTCGGTTCTGGTGTTGAGTGCGGTGCTCCGGTTGTGGTGTTGCCCCGCCCGCTGGAAAGTAAATAGGAGGGTGCAGTAATGCAGCTGTAAGTAGTGTAGGAGGCAGGAGCAGGGATGTTGTACGGCAGCCTGTATGACGCATGGACGCAACACGTGAACCTAGTTGAGGAGCGAGCGAGGTCATCTGGCAGACACGCACGCCAGGCTTGCATGGCGTGGAGCGTCCAGTCGGTGTTGTACAATCCGTGGAGGCAGTAAAGGGTGCCGAGGGGGAAGGGAGGATTGAGGGTGTTGCGGGTAGGGGTCGCTGTGGTTTGTGGGTGTTATTGATGCTGGCTCGGGTGGCGCAGGGTGGGAAGGCTGCCCTGGTGCTGCCAGTGTTGCTGGGGTTGCTGACGGTGGTGCTACAGTGGCCGGACAGGCAGGTCACGCCGCGCTCCCAGCCGCCGCCGCCCCCTGGCACGTCAGCACGGCGGCGGCCAGTCGGGCGTGCACGTCGGCCACCTGCACCCCAGCCCCGGCGTAGAGCATTGGCACTCCGAGGCAGTGGCGCGCCTGCCGTGGCTCGGTGGGCTCGAACATGTTGCTGTCGTACCACGGGTGCATGCAGCAGGCGGCCGTGATGCGCCGCCGCTGCCCGCAGGCCCGGCGCCCACAGCGCCGCGCCGGCCCCCTGGGGCTCCGGGCTCGGGCGAGGGCAGTGGGGGGTGGCGGCGGCCCGGGCCTCCTCCTGGGCTGGAACGTGGCGCGGTCGTACCACGGGGGCATGCAGCAGGCGGCCGCGAGGTTGCTCCCCTTGGGGCTGCCGGCGGCGCTGGCCACCGCCAGGCGCAGGCGCCTCAGGCCCAGGGCCCAGGGCCAGTTGCCCGCGGGCGCCTTGCCCCAGGCCGCGAAGGCCCGCCCCCAGCCCTCCTCCGCTGACAGGGCGACCAGGGGGTGATCAGCCTCGTCGGCCCGGCGGCTGGCCCGCCAGCAGCACAGCGGCCCCACCCCAGGGGGCCCCTGGCCACACGGCGGCAGAGCCCACCAGCCGGCGACCTCCTTGTCTCGGCCCACCCCGTCGGGGGCGTAGCAGGCGGCCGCGGGTGCTGCTGGCATGCTGGCGCTGCATGTCAGGGCGGCGAGTTGCGGGAAGCCCCGAAGTGCGGCGGGAGGGCACGCGAATTCGAGGCTGGGCCGGCCTTGTTTAAGTTACGGGCAGGGTGACCCACGGGTCCGCAGGCAGCAGCGCAGCGGCAGTGGCACTTGAGGCTTCTCCTATTGGAATGGACGGCAAGCCTAGGGACAACACGGCCCGGCGGCTGGCCCGCCAGCAGCACAGCGGCCCCACCCCAGGGGCCCCTGGCCACCCGGCGGCAGAGCCCACCAGCCGGCGACCACCTTGTCTCGGCCCACCCCGTCGGGGGCCTCCCAGGCGGCCGCGGGCGCTGCTGGCATGCTGGCGCTGCATGTGAGGGCGGCGAGTTGCGGGAAGCGCCGAAGTGCGGCGGGAGGGCACGCGAAATCGAGGCTGGGCCGGCCTTGTTTGAGTTACGGACAGGGTGACCCACGGGTCCGCAGGCAGCAGCGCAGCGGCAGTGGCACTTGAGGCTTCTCGCAGCGGCAGTGGCACTTGAGGCTTCTCTTATTGGAATGGACGGCAGGCCTAGGGACAACACGGCCGGGCGGCTGGCCCGCCAGCAGCACAGCGGCCCCACCCCAGGGGCTAGGGGCTTGCGATGTGAAAGGGCAACTTGGGTGCTGCTGGCATGCTGCCGCTGCATGTGAGGGGGGCGCTGCGTCGGGCGGTGGGAGGGCTTGGCGAGTTGCGGGAAGGCCCGAAGTGCGGCGGGATTGCAGGCTGGGCCGGCCTTGTTTGAGGCATGGGTTCGCAGGCAGCAGCGCAGCGGCAGCGGCGCTTCAGGCTTCTCTTATTGGAATGGATGCCAAGCCTAGGGCCTGTGGTCCAACCACAGACCTCCGGCGCCCAGAGGAAGTTTGGAAGGGAGACCCGGGGTGTACGAGGTAGGGGCTTGCATACACGGCTCGGAGGGGGGTTCGCGGGGAAGGGGCTAGGGGCTTGTACGGCTGGGATGGGGGTTAGGGAGGTAGGGGCTAGGGGGTTGCACGGCTGGGAAGGGGGCTAGGGGGGTAGGGGCTAGGGGCTTGCACGGCTCGGAAGGGGGCTAGGGGGGTAGGGGCTAGGGGCTTGCACGGCTCGGAAGGTGCTAGGGGGAGTTGCCATTTTTCGTTTGTGAGGTAATGTTGTTTTACGGTACCATGCTGAAAGGCATGAACCCAGGTATGATTGGTTTTGCAAAGCGCGGCCTGGTGAGGAAGTTTGGGGAAGAAGCTCGGAAATTTGGCTTGCCATCAGGAGGCAATATCTTCCTGGCGCCGCAGCATTTTCAGGCGCCGATTGCGGCTTATTAATGCAGGCTGTATGTACGTTATAGATATGTTTATGGCGGCAGCCCAGCCTTTTCCTACGCGAAACGACGCCAACCCTAGGGCCTTCCCCCCTAGGCCCTTCCCCCCTAGCCCTGTTCCCGTTTGGCGGCGGCTGCAAGGCTTGGGGGGCGGGCGGTTGCGTCTGATAGCCCTCTAGGCGCAGGTGCTAGAAAGCGGCAAGCGGCAGCAACGCGGCAAAAGGCGGGCGAATGCGGGCAGGAAGGCGGAATCTGCTCCCGACGGGATTCGAAGTCGAAACCGCAAGCTGGGCCTTCGGCCCGAAGGGCGCTGACACCCTGAAGGTGGTCGGGGTGAGGCGGTATGGGGGTGATGTATGGTGTCCGGCATGTGGTATGTTTGGATGGCAGGGTCGGAGATAGGAAAGGAGGAGATGTTGGTTACATCCAGGATGGCGAGCACAGGCCAGCCCCTAACGAGAACGAGGTGGAAGTCTTGAAGTGTGGCTCCGTGACGTGGAGGACCAAAGTAGAGAGGGCGGCGTCTGCATGGAAGAGGGTGGAGGTGCGGAATGGGGAGGTTAGGGATGGAGAAAGGGGAGGAGGGGTGTGGCAGGAGGTCGTAGGGTTGGGTAGTAACGGCACGGGTGTTGCGTGGGGGACTTGCCTGCGGTGGTGTTGGATGGCAGGCGGTGTAGTGCTGTAAGGGATGGTCGTCATGGCACAATGGTGCCGGTTGCCGGTGTTGGGGCGGTGGGTGGTGGGAGGGGGGCGAGGCGTCGCAGCAAGTCAGGCAGGAGCTGCCGGGTGAGTTGGTCCAGCTGGAGTAGGCGCTCCCATTCGGCCTGCAGGTCCGGAACAGGCTGGGCGAGGTCGGTGAGGCGCTTGAGCACACGCTCACGTTCGGCGTCATCATTGGGAGGCCACATGGGGCAGAGGAGGCGGAGGTCGTCGATAGAGGAGAAGCGGGTGGGGATGACGTACATGGAAGCGCGCTGCCAGTGGCCTGTCGGGGGACGGCAGAGGTGCGCAAGCCACGTTTGGCCCCGGAACGTCTGGCCCTCAGCGAAGTAGTCGGTCTCAGCGTTGTTGAGGTCGACAGGGAAGCCGAAACGGTGCACGGCCTGGGGCGCGCTGGCGGATTTGGGCGTGAAGGTGCGGAACTTGGGGGTGACAATGATCTCGTTGGCGTCCAGGTCGGGGGCGGCAGCAAGGGGGGGCAGGTCGCCGCCATCCGGCCGAACGATGAGGGCGCGTGGGACGTAAGTGAGGACGTGAATGGGAGCGGTGGCAGGGCTGGGCACGGGGGGCTCGTTGGGGTGCAGGACGATGCGGGTGCCGGTGGCGGTGTTGTTGTGGACGTGGTGGACGCTGGGATGGGCGTTGGTGGTGAAGGTGTAGCGGATGCCGGGGAAGAAGGCGCACATTGCGGGGAGGTCACCATCATTGCCAGGCCCGCCCAGCAGTTCGAGCTCCTCGATGTAGGGCGGGGGCAGTGGTTTGCCGTCGGGGCCGAGGTCAACGCTGCGCCAGAGCAGGAGCTGCTGGCGGTGGTGGAGGGCGTGGTGGGGAAGAAGGCGGTGCAGGAGCGGTATGCGGACAGAGTGACGGAGGACGACGACGTGGGGGGGTGGCAGGTTGGTGATGTCGGCGGCGACGTGGGCGTTATACAGGTCAGCGAGGCGCTCCACATCAGCGCGGCTGTGGGCCTGGGTTCCGGCGAAGGTCTCGGCGGCGTCGTACAGTTGGCGGCCCGGTGTGGTGGTGAGGCCGCGGTGCTGGGTGGTGAGCACGAAGGCGTACGGGATGCTGCGCCAGAGCTGGCGGCCCACCTCTTCGGTTGGGCCGGACGGCTTGCGGAGGTCACGCAGCTGGGCCTCAACAGTAGGGGCGGCGGCAGCGAGGGTGGTGGAGATGGCGGGGAGGTTGTTTCGGCGAGCGGCGAGGTGCAGGTTGATGGCGTGCTGCATCTTAAGGTGCTCCCTAGCAGCGCCGCTGTAGATGGGCGGGTGCTGCGGCTGCTCGAGCTGGCGGGGGTCGCCGACAAAGAGGCCGTGCACGTCAGCGAGGATGCCGCCAGGCTGGAACTCCGAGGTGGGGTCCAACTGCGCACGCACGACGTGGACGTGGAGGGCGATCTTGGCGAGGTGCGTGAGGCTGCAGGTGCTGAACTCGTCCATGATGATGAAGCGCACCCCAGCAAGGTTGCGCGCCGCACGCTGGAGGGCGGAGCCCACGAAGCGGCCAGCGGTGGCAAAGAAGGTGGTGGTGCTGGTGCCAGCGTTCGCAGGGGTGCTGACCTGCGGGGAGTGCACGGAACGGCAAGCATGTGGGAAGACACAGGTACGGCGCGGAGGCAAGGGAAGGGGAGGTGGTGGACGGAACGGAAGTGGCAGGGTCGGGTAGGGTTGAAGGGAGGTGGTGAGGGCAGCACTTACGTGTAGCGCGGCACGCCAGGTGTAGCTGACGACGGCGATCTGGTGGTGGCAGTCATGTTGGAAGGCGAACCACAGGAGCGCGAGGACGACCTGGCTCTTGCCAGTGCCAGGCTTGCCGGTGAGGACGGCATTGATAGGCGGCTGGACGCGGCGGCCCTCCTTCTCCGCCAGGAACAGGTGGGCGTACAGACGAAAGGGCTGCGCCTGGTCGTCGGTGAGGGTGAAGATGCGGATGGTATCCTCCACGGACGGCCGCTGGTCGGGCGGGAGGCGGATGAAGGGGGGGACGGCGCCAGGTGTTGCAGGGTCCGGGAAGGAGGCGTCGGTGGGGGTGCCGTCGGGGTGGAGGACGACGAGCTTGGCATGGGCGGTGGCGGCGTCAAGGAGGCGGAGGACCAGGTCAGGCGTGGGAGGTTCCAGAGCATGGGGGGCCGGGAGCGGGTAGAAGCTGTCGTACTGGTCCTCCAGGGCTTGCAGGCGTTGCGGGGAGAACACAGCGGCGGGAGCGATGGACTCGGCGGCGGGGCGGAAGTTGCGGGCTTCGTGGGTGAAGCGCGTGTGGGAGGGGACTGGAAGGGCGGCGACGGCGAGTTGGACGTAAGCCTCCTCGCTGGGGCTGCCGCGGTGTGGCGTGGGGTGCGTTGCCAGGACGCGGGCGTTGAGGCGGGCGCGGATGCTGGCGTCGGCCGCCTGGTTGCTCCACGCCTCGGTGGGAGGCCTTGTGGCGGGCAGAAAGTGCGTAGGGACGGGGGGGAGGAGGGGTAAGAAGGAAGGTGTGAAAGGCAGGCAGCACAGGGAGCGGCGAGGCAGCGGGAGCGCTGGGGGAGTGCAGGATTGGGGCGGGCGCACCTGTCATGAGGGCGGTCGTATGGCACGTCAGTGGCGTCGTCGGGGGTGCCGGTGAAGGTGTCATCCAGGGGCAGGACGCCCTCCATGACCGCGGCCTCGGCCTGTTCCTCTACGCTGGTCTGGATGTCGGCCTGCAGGAGCTGGCGCTCCTCGGTGCGCATGCGGACGCGGGCGAGCATGTCAGCGTTGTCAAGCAAGCGGCGGGCGATGCGGATGTGCAGGGCGTCGCCGGAGAAGTACTGCTGGTACGCGGGCCAGAGGCCGCGGCTGAGGTCGAGCGGCTCGGCGGCGCTGTAGGCGGCGAAGTTCCCCAGGGCGAAGGCGGCGTACCGGTCGCGCAGGATGGGGTCGGCGCAGTCATCTGGGGGCCTCGGGGGTGGGTCGGAGAGGGGCTGCGGAATGAAGAGCCGCTCCCGACGGCTCCAGACGTGGGTGGCGTGCTGCATGTGCGACGGCGCCAGGCGAAGATGAGGTGCGGTCTGGTTGGCGGCGCCGCCTCCGGCCTGGCGCTGCAAGCAGGAGGGAGGAGGGACATGGCATGGAGCAGAGGTCATGTATCAGAAGCCGGGTGGGAAGCGCGATGTTGAGGGCGGATGCGCAGGGGAGCAAGTACGAGGTACGAACGGCGGTACAGCAGGTGGCGACGGAAATGGGGGTACCTTGTAGAAGAGCATGGCCATCAGGACGGGGGAGTAGTGACGGAAGGCGCCGTCTCCACCACGGTGCTCGTAGTCGTACAGGCGCGTGACGGCCCGGTAGGCGGCGTGGGAAGCCCCGGCGGTGGGGTCGGGCTGGACCCGGGAGCCGTCAGGAGAGGCGTCGTCATCGGACGGCTCGTCACGTACAGGTGGTGCCTCGCCGTCGACGGACATGGGCGAGGAGGGGCGGGGGGGTGAGGTGGTGCCGACCTGTGCGGCGGCGGAAGTGGAGGGGCCGGCGGCGGCGGCGGCGGCGTGCACGAGTTGGAGCGCGCTGGCCTGGCGCTGGTCTTCCGGCGAGAGCAGGTGCGGCTGGAAGCGACTGGCGAAGAGGCGGTAGTCATGCGGCTGCATCTTGTGGGACTCGATGCCGACGTTGTTCAGCAGCAGCAGGAGCGCCGCCGCCGGCGCAGAGTAGGTAGTCTGCGCCGTCTGAACGTTGATGGCGTGCGCCAGGTTGTACTTGCCTTTGGCGGCAGCCGGGGGGAGGGCCGGCGTCGCGTGGCTGGGCGCGGGGGTGGCGTGCACGGCGGCGCTGGTGCTGGGGCCCGCGGCGGCGGCGGCGGCCGCACGGGCGGCCGCCTGCTCCTGCTCCTCCTGAGCGGCCTGCCCGGGTGCGGTGGGGGCCGCGGTGCCGGCGCCGGCTTGGTCGGCCGGGGTGGCGATGGGCTGCTGCTGGAGCGTCATGAGCATGTCAAGCGGGGTTCGCGGCGGTTGGGGGGCCTCGGGAGGCGGCACAGTGCCGTGCGCAGGCGGCTGCTGGACGTGCCGCAGGTCGTGCTCCATGCGCATGCGGTACTTGAGGAGGGTGGCGGCAGCGACGATGGCGGCGCCGCCCTGGGACGTCTCCGCCTTGGTGGCGTACTTGAGGGCGTAGTCCGCCGCCTCGGAGGCCATGTCCTCCAGCGTGGGCAGCTTGGGGCGGCGCGCACGCATGGGATGGTCGGCAGGCAGGTTGGCGTGCTTCTCGTCCCAGAGCCGCTGCGTGCGGACCCAGCGGCTGAGCTCGCAAGTGAAGGCGACGGTGTGGTTGCACGGCAGCGCCAGCAGCAGCGCGGTGGTGTGCGCCACGAGCGTGGTGCCGTACCGCTTGAGGTGCACGGCGCCGTGCAGGCTGGCCTCGATGGTGGACAGCCAGTGCAGGAGGCGGGGCATGCGCATGCGGCAGTTGGCGTCGGTGGCGGTGACGTGGGGCGGGGTGCACGTGCCGTCCAGGTGGTGGTGCAGGAGGAGCTCCAGGATGGCCTCGGCCGCGGCGAGCGCCAGGCGCTCGGGGCAGTCGATGGAGCGGTACTCGAGCGGCACCTCACACGCCTGCGGCGGAGTCCTGGACGCCAGCCGCTTTCTCACTTCCACCAGCTGGGCGTGCAGCAGGCGCTGCTGCATGTGGTTGAACCGCTGGGTGGCGGTGCTATCTTCCAGGGCCGAGATAGCGTCGAGGACCTCCTGGTCAGTGACCTTCAGGGCGTGGATGGGATGCTCGCCCAGGCTGTACAGCACGGGCGATGGCAGCCACTGCTGCTGGATGGACTCCATGAAGTCCAGCACGCGCCCCTGGAGGCGGCCGTCTTGCACAGCCAGACGTAGGCGGTGCGGGTGCAGGCCGGGCTGCCACAGCACGCCGTGGGAGTGGAGCTCGCCGCTCTTGTGCATCTCGAACTTGAACAGGAAGCCAGAGACGCGGCCGAAGAGGCAGTCGGGCCGGAGCTGCCGCTCGTCAGTGACGGGCCAGCCCAGGAAGACGTCGCAGAAGGCGTGAGTGAAGGCGCGCATGAACGGGGTGCCCCACGGGTCAGGAGGCAGCCTGGCCAGCGGTGCTTGGTGTTGGCTGGTGAGAATCTATGCTACGTCTAAGGGGCTAAGGGCTTGCACGGCTGGGAAGGGGGGGGCCAAGGGCTAGGGGGTAGGGTGGGGCCAGGGGGTAGGGGGTAAGGCGGGGGTAGGGGGTAGGGGGAAGGGAGTAGCGCGGTTTGGGGCTAGGGGGCAGGGCGGACTCAGCGGTGCCCGGTGGGAAGGTGTTATGGAAGGCAGCGGTGCTGCCGTTGTGGTGTTGCCCCGCCCGCCGGAAAGTAAATAGGAGGGTGCAGTAATGAGTTACGGGCAGGATGACCCACGGGTCCGCAGGCAGCAGCGCAGCGGCAGTGGCACTTGAGGCTTCTCCTATTGGAATGGACGGCAACCCTAGGGACAACACGGCCCGGCGGCTGGCCCGCCAGCAGCACAGCGGCCCCACCCCAGGGGCCCCTGGCCACCCGGCGGCAGAGCCCACCAGCCGGCGACCACCTTGTCTCGGCCCACCCCGTCGGGGGCCTCCCAGGCGGCCGCGGGCGCTGCTGGCATGCTGGCGCTGCATGTGAGGGCGGCGAGTTGCGGGAAGCACCGAAGTGCGGCGGGAGGGCACGCGAAATCGAGGCTGGGCCGGCCTTGTTTGAGTTACGGGCAGGGTGACCCACGGGTCCGCAGGCAGCAGCGCAGCGGCAGTGGCACTTGAGGCTTCTCGCAGCGGCAGTGGCACTTGAGGCTTCTCTTATTGGAATGGACGGCAGGCCTAGGGACAACACGGCCGGGCGGCTGGCCCGCCAGCAGCACAGCGGCCCCACCCCAGGGGCTAGGGGCTTGCGATGTGAAAGGGCAACTTGGGCGCTGCTGGCATGCTGCTGCTGCATGTGAGGGGGGCGCTGCGTCGGGCAGTGGGAGGGCTTGGCGAGTTGCGGGAAGGCCCGAAGTGCGGCGGGATTGCATGCTGGGCCGGCCTTGTTTGAGGCATGGGTTCGCAGGCAGCAGCGCAGCGGCAGCGGCGCTTCAGGCTTCAGGGAGACCCGGGGTGTACGAGGTAGGGACTTGCATGCATGGCTAGGAAGGGGGTTAGCGGGAAAGGGGCTAGGGGCTTGCACGGCTCGGAAGGGGGGTAGGGGGGTAGGGGCTAGGGGCTTGCACGGCTCGGAAGGGGGCTAGGGGGCTGGCGGGCCAGCTGCACAGCGGCTCCACCCCAGGGGCTAGGGGCTTGCGATGTGAAAGGCCAACTTCGGCGCTGCTGGCATGCTGCCGCTGCATGTGAGGGGGGCGTTGCGTCGGGCGGTGCAAGGGTTTGGCGAGTTGCGGGAAGGCCCGAAGTGCGGCGGGATTGCCGGCTGGGCCGGCCTTGTTTGAGGCATGGGTTTGCAGGCAGCAGCGCAGCGGCAGCGGCGCTTCAGGCTTCAGGCTACCCGGGGTGTACGAGGTAGGGACTTGCATGCATGGCTAGGAAGGGGGTTAGCGGGGATGGGGCTAGGGGCTTGCACGGCTCGGAAGCCGGGGCTAGGGGGGAAGGGGCTAGGGGCTTGCATGGCTAGGAAGCCGGGGCTAGGGGGGTAGGGGCTAGGGGCTTGCACGGCTAGGAAGGGGGGTAGGGGGGTAGGGGCTAGGGGCTTGCACGGCTCGGAAGGGGGCTAGGGGGGTAGGGGCTAGGGGCTTGCACGGCTCGGAAGGTGCTAGGGGGAGGTGCCATTTTTCGTTTGTGAGGTAATGTTGTTTTACGGTACCGTGCTGAACGGCATGAACCCAGGTGTGAATAGTTGTGCAAAGCGCGGCCTGGTGCGCAAGATTGGGGAAGAAGTTTGAAAATTTGGCTTGTCATCAGGAGGCCATATCTTCCTGGCGCCGCAGCAATTTCAGGTGCCGATTGCGGCTTCTGAACGCAGGCTGTATGTAGGTTATTAATACCTTTATGGCGGCAGCCCAGCCTTTTCCCAAGCGAAACGACGCCAACCCTAGGGGCTTCCTCCCTAGGGCCTTCCCCCCTAGCCTTGTTCCCGTTTGGCGCCGGCTGCAAGGCTTGGGGGGCGGGCGGTTGCGTCCGATAGCCCTCCAGGCGCAGGTGCTAGAAGGCGGCAAGCGGCAGGAAAGCGGCAAAAGGCGGGCGAATGCGGGCAGGAAGAAGGAATCTGCTCCCGGCAGGAATCGAACAGGGGTGTGACAACTACGTCAGCTGTCGACGTCAGCCCCCCTCAGCCGAGGGCTGAGGGTGTCAGCACCCTCAGCCGGGGGCTGAGGGTGTCAGCAAAACGACGCCGAGCCTAGGGCCTTCCTCCCTAGGCCCTTCCCCCCTACCCCTGTTCCCGTTTGGCGGCGGCTGCAAGGCTTGGGGGGCGGGCGGTTGCGTCTGATAGCCCTCTACGCGCAGGTCCTAGAAAGCGGCAAGCGGCAGCCAAGCGGCAAAAGGCGGGCGAATGCGGGCAGGAAGAAGGAATCTGCTCCCGACAGGAATCGAACTCGGCTGCACAAGTGGCGCAGCGCAGGACGTCAGCCACAAGCTGGGCCTTCGGCCCGAAGGGCGCTGACACCCTGTGGTGGGGGGGGTAGGGTAGGGGGTAGGGGGTGGGGGGGGGGGGCAGGGGCCAGGGGGTAGGGGGGGGCCAGGGCTAGGGGGTAGGGGGGGGCCAAGGGCTAGGGGGTAGGGGGGGGCCAGGGGGTAGGGGGTAAGGCGGGGGTAGGGGGTAGGGGGAAGGGAGTAGCGCGGTTTGGGGCTAGGGGGCAGGGTGGACTCAGCGGTGCCCGGTGGGAAGGTGTTATGGAAGGCAGCGGCGCTGCCGTTGTGGTGTTGCCCCGCCCGCTGGAAAGTGAAGAGGAGGGTGCAGTAATGCAGCTGTAAGTAGTGTAGGGGGCAGGGGCAGGGATGCTGTACGGCAGCCTGTAGGACGCATGGCCGGTGGTCGCGACACGTCCACCTAGTTGAGGAGCGAGCGAGGCTTGCATGGCGTGGAGCGTCCAGTCGGTGTGGTACAGTCCGTGGAGGCAGTAAAGGCTGCCGGAGGGAAGGGAGGATTGAGGGTGTTGCGGGTAGGGGTCGCTGTGGTTTGTGGGTGTTACTGATGCTGGCTCGGATGGTGCAGGGTGGGATGGCTGCCGTGGTGCTGCCAGTGTTGATGGGGTTGCTGACGGTAGTGCCACAGTGGCCGGACAGGCAGGTGACGCTGTGCTCCCAGCCGCCGCCGCACCGTGCCACGTCAGCACGGCGGCGGCCAGCCGGGCGTGCACGTCGGCTACCTCCACCCCAGCCCTGGCGTAGAGCATCAGCACAGCGCGGGCCGTGCAGGCGGCCGCGAGGTCGCTCCCCTCGGGGCTGTCAGCGGCGGCGGCCACCGCGGGCGGGCCCAGCTGCTGGGCCGGGGCGGTGCGGGGCTTGGCCGGCGGGGTGGCGTTCGGGGGCGACGCACCACCGGGCGCACCGGGCCACCACGCCGGCCCCCGCCCGCAGGCGCAGCGCCCACAGCGCCGCGGCGGCCCCCCGGGCCTCCGGGCCCGGGCGGGGCCGTCTCGGCCCACCCCCCCGGGGGCCTCCCCCCAGGGGTCCGAGGCGGTGACGAGCCCCCAGCCCTCCTCCGCCGACAGGGCGACCAGGGCGTCATGGACCTTGTCGGCCCGGCGGCTGGCCCGCCAGCAGCACAGAGCGAGGCCACCCGGCGGCAGAGGCCGCCGGCCCCATGTTGGCCACGGCCACGTCGCCGAAGCCCATCCCAACGTTGGAACGAGCGCCAGGGGGGCGTGCCTGGAAGGCAGCGGTGCTGTCGCTGTCGTGTTGCTCTGTCTGGTGGAAAGTGAATAGGAGGGTGCAGGGTGTTGTGGGTAGGGTCGCGACCGTTTGTGACCGATGTGTTAGAAGGCAGTGCTTTCATGAAGTGGTAGTCATGGTGATGGTGTGGTTGCGCGGCATAGCCCCCAGTGGCAGTAGGGGTGGTGGTAGGGCCTGCCGTGTGGGCCTGGCAAGCGGAGGGCGGATCGGCAGAGCTGGGCAGAAGGTGGTGGCGGCGGTGGTGTGTTGCGGCGCATGCCATCGCCGTCGAAGGGAGGGCTTGGCGAGTTGCGGGAAGGCCCGAAGTGCGGCGGGAGGGCACGCGAATTGCCGGCTGGGCCGGCCTTGTTTGAGGTATGGGTAGGGTGACCCACGGGTCCGGAAGCAGCACCGCAGCGGCAGCGGCACTTCAGGCTTCTCTTATTGGAATGGGCGTCAAGCCTAGGGACTGTGGTCCAACGACAGGCCTCCGCCGCTCGGAGGAAGCTTGGAAAGGAGGCCCGGGGTGTACGACCTAGGGGCTTGCATAAACGGCTCGGAAGGGGGCTAGCGGGGAAGGGGCTAGGGGCTTGCACGGCTTGGAAGGGGGCTAGCGGGGTAGGGGCTAGGGGCTTGCACGGCTCGGAAGGGGGGTAGGGGGGAAGGGGCTAGGGGCTTGCACGGCTCGGAAGGGGGCTAGGGGGGTAGGGGCTAGGGGCTTGCACGGCTCGGAAGGTGCTAGGGGGAGGTGCCATTTTTCGTTTGTGAGGTAATGTTGTTTTACGGTACCGTGCTGGAAGGCATGAACCCAGATATAAATAGTTCTGCAAAGCGCGGCCTGGTGAGGAAGTTTGGGGAAGAAGTTTGGAAATCTGGCTTGCCATCGGGAGCCAATATCTTCCTGGCGCCGCAGCAATTTCAGGCGCCGATTGCTGCTTATTAACGCAGGCTGTATGTACGTTATTAATACCTTTATGGCGGCAGCTCAGGCTCATGCTATGCGAAACGACGCCGAGCCTAGGGCCTTCCTCCCTAGGCCCTTCCCCCCTACCCCTGTTCCCGTTTGGCGGCGGCTGCAAGGCTTGGGGGGCGGGCGGTTGCGTCTGATAGCCCTCTACGCGCAGGTGCTAGAAAGCGGCAAGCGGCAGCCAAGCGGCAAAAGGCGGGCGAATGCGGGCAGGAAGAAGGAATCTGCTCCCGACAGGAATCGAACTCGGCTGCACAAGTGGCGCAGCGCAGGACGTCAGCCACCCTCAGCCGGGGGCTGAGGGTGTCAGCACCCTCAGCCGGGGGCTGAGGGTGTCAGCACTCGGGCACGACCGCTTGATGACATCTCATTCAATCAATGGTATAAGTACTCTCATATGTACGGCAACACGAGGGGCCAACAATTCCCGGCCCTAAAACGACAGCCAGGACCGAACCTCAAGTGCCCAAAGGTGGGGCAAATGACTGGGCAGGGCTGTCGGGTCCAACAACCCCTGCTATGACGGTTCTAGTGACGAGCCTGCTGACTACTGTCTTGAAGCCGGTTTTGGCTGCAGGTCTTGACCCCTCCTTTGCACTTGCTGTAGCTTACCCTTCATCATCACTCCCCAGCAGTTGAGCCAAAGTCAGATCCACAAGCAAAGGAGGGGAGGCAGTCACCAGGATTGACGAGGAGGTGTTTGAGGCCAGCAATGAGTGTATGGTGTGTGAGGCCAAAGTCATGGTGTGTGTGTGTGTGTGTGTGTTAAAATAACTGGCCGCGAGGCGAAACGTACTGTGATTGCCGAAAGATGGAGTCCTCCCACCGAAAACGCCACAGGTGAAGTGAAGTCCGTTGGCTATGTTGTAATAGAGCTATCGAGTAGTATCGGAATCAGTGTAAAGCAGTAATAGCAATGTCGTAACGCGACCGGACCTAAGGACCGGAGTAGTAAGTAGTCAGTACCGAAGAAGGTTGTCAGAAGGACATGCGAGGGCAAATGGGAAAACAGGGACACACGTGAGCGCGGCCGGAAGCTACCTAGTAAACTAATGACTGGAAAGCAAGGGTGCGTGGGATGAAAAGTGTGTGTGTGTGTGTGTGTGTGTGTGTGTGTGTGTGTGTGTGTGTGTGTGTGTGTGTGTGTGTGTGTGTGTGTGTGTGTGTGTGTGTGTGTGTGTGTGTGTGTGTGTGTGTGTGTGTGTGTGTGTGTGTGTGTGTGTGTGTGTGTGTGTGTGTGTGTGTGTGTGTGTGTGTGTGTGTGTGTGTGTGTGTGTGTGTGTGTGTGTGTGTGTGTGTGTGTGTGTGTGTGTGTGTGTGTGTGTGTGTGTGTGTGTGTGTGTGTGTGTGTGTGTGTGTGTGTGTGTGTGTGTGTGTGTGTGTGTGTGTGTGTGTGTTCTGCAGCAGCATCTGCTGTGTTGAGAAAACTGGCCGCGAGTAGGAACGTACTGATATTGTCGGAAGATGAAGTCCCCACAGAACCGCCGCAGGAGCCGAGGAATATTGTAGCATATGTGTAGATATAGAAGTCCAGTACTGGTGTGTGAGCTGCGGTCGGCCCATCCGGAGGCGTTGCAGCCCAACGCTTGGCGGCGGGCGGTGGGTCAACCACCGCTGCCGCCGGGCAGGGCTGTGGCGTCGCGGCTGACAGACCTGCCGTTCAAGCAAGGTGGGCAGTGGTTGGTGGTAGGGAACTGGGGCTTGAGCAGTGATTGGAGTGAGGCGGATATGCTCGCCTTGGTAAGCGGGCTGCAGCGGGAGCTGCAGCGGCTGGGGTGCCCATCCCCGGCATACATCCTTCAGGGGCCGGCAACAGAGCAGCAGCAACAGCGGGATTTGGGGTTTCCTTTCGGCATGCCATGCGTGTTGATGTCGTTCGGGCAGGGGTCGCTATGCACACAGCTGCCGCCTTGTACACAAACTTGGCGGCAGCTGAGCATCTACAGCTGGTGGTTAACCGCTTGCGACCTCCGCCTGAGCGGGCATTGCAGCATCTCCTGCCATGTGGCAAACAGCCTATGGTGGCAATCAGAGTAGAGCCCCTACCGCTGGTGCCGGTCCACATTCCAGGGCAGCGTCTGCGGGCGTTGCCTGAACCATCAGCACATGGAGCAGCCATGCTACGAACCGTGCCGGCGGACCAGCCCTGCCACCTGGACATCAGCGACTGGGAGGCAGTGATGGGCTACCGGCACGGAGCGGCGTCTACCCTGGCAGCGGACGAGGCCATACCGTTGCTGCGGGACTCCGTCGCACCACCAACGGTCAAGACTGTTCTGGCAGCGGCACTCGCGCTGCAGCGGCACTACGTCACTCCACACGACATGCGTCCACTTCCTCTGAGGCGGCTATCGCTGGGGGGGGAAACCGGCCCCGCGCGGCTGGTGCTGGGCGAGAGTCCAGATGACGCAGAGACTGTGGTGGCGCGGGGCTTGCTGCAGCGACAGCCGACATCAGAGCTGGCGGTTGCTCTCACGACGGTGGTGGCGGAGGTGGCCGATGCCACTGAGGCTGATGCCAACCCTCGCTGCCCTGACGTCTGGGACGACAAGCCGGTGATTGACGCGTTGCAGGCGGGCGATGCAGCAGCGGGGGGGGCACTGGGGTTGAGGCGGGTCGCACGGAGGGCTGCGGAGTACAGATGGGATGGGGTGAAGCTCCTGCGGCCAGTGGGCGGACGGGTCAGAGTCTGCCCGCCACCGGGAGCGAGGCTGGCGTTGGTGGAGGCGACGCACAAGATGGGGCACTACGGGGTGCGACGCACGCTGGCGTTGTTGCGTGCTGGTCATTGGTGGTGGGGAATGCGGGGTGATGTGCAGTCGGTGGTGAGGGGGTGCCAGGCTTGTGACCTGGGCAATGCTAGGGGCACCATGCGACCTGCGCAGTTGCATCCGCTGGAGGTAAAGGGGCTGTTTTACCGGTGGGGTGTGGATTTAGCGGGGCCGTTGGCGGAGTCAGCGCCGGACGGGAACGTCTACTGCATGGTCGCCATCGAGCACTTCAGCAAGCACGTGGAGATCACGCCGCTCCAGGACAAGACGGCGCGGCGGGTGGCGAAGGCGTATGCTGACGTGTTGGCGCGGTTCGGGGCGCCGGCTGAGGTGGTGACGGATAACGGCAGCGAGTTTGAGGGGGAGTTTGCGGAGTTGCTGGAGCGCTGCTTCATCGATCATCGGTTGACGTCGGCGGGGCACCCCCAGGCAGATGGGGCGGCGGAGCGCGTGGTCAAGGTGCTGAAGGAGGCCTTGCGGAAGGCCTGCTACGAGGCAGCGGACCCTAGCGCCTGGGAGCGGGCTCTTCCTGAGCTGCTCCTGGGCTACCGCTGCTCTCCGCAGGCTGCGACGCGCTTTTCGCCTTACCAGCTGCTTTACGGGGGTGTGGAGCCGGTCATTCCGCCGGCGGTGCGTGAGCGGCTGGCGGAGCCCGTTGACTTCGACGACGTGGAGGCGGCGGCAGCGTCCATCACCAGCAGAGCGGAGTGGGTGAGGCAAGCATACCCGGCGGCGGCAGGCAACCTGCTGATTGCGCAGCATCGTGATACGTTGCGCTACTCCGCCATCCGCACTGGCCGTTACCTGGCCAAGCCTACGGTCTTCTCGCCAGGCGACTACGTGTATGTCCGGCGGGGCAACGTCGCTCACACCCTGCAGTTCCGCCAGTACGACAACATCCTGCGGGTGGAGTCGGTGGGGCCTATGGGTATGGCGGTGCTGATGGGCCGGGACGGCTCGCGGGTACGGAAACGGGTGGAGCAGCTGCTTCCGTGCCATATGGAGGTGGACCCTGCGATCAGGCCTGAGCTGTTCCGCCCTGCACGGGACCTGCAGTGCGAGGTCTGCAGCTCGCCGCGCGGCGAGAGCAAGATGCTGCTGTGCGACGGCTGCAACACGGGCTGGCACTGGGATTGCCTGGGCCTGCGGGGAAAGCCAAGAGGGCAGTGGGTGTGTCCGCGCTGCCGGGAGTTGGATCAGGGGGGGCGAGACGCCACTGTTGCGCCGGAGGCGCAGGGGCCGCTGCCGACCCCGAGCGGGGTGGAGGCGGCGGCACCGGCGCCGCCCGCGCAGGTGACGGAAGGGACGACGAGCGGAGCGGGCAGGGGGAGGCGCCGGCGCGGGCGGCCGTCACGACTGGCGGCGGCGGCGCCGGGGTCCCCGCCAGGCGCCGAGCCGCCTGCTGCAGCGGCGGCGGGCGATCTGGCGGTTCCCCCGACGGCGGAGGCGGCGCAGGTGGTGTCTGCCGGCCGAGGGGCTCGCCGCCGAGGGCGGCCGCCGCGTGCTGCGGCGGCTGCGTCAGCGGCGGTGGCCCTGGTGTCGGCGGTTGAGGGCATCGCTGTAGCACCGGCAGAGGCGGAAGCCGCTGCCAGTGCATTGGCGGGGTTGCAGATTGTGGAACGCGTGCCTGTCCAAGTCCCGCGCATGGGCCTGGCGCTGGAGGGAGTCGGGTTCCGGGGTCGTGTAGCTGTGGGGGAGGAGGTCGGCAGGTTGTTATTCCCCCGGGCAGAGACGCGGCGCTGTGATGAGGAGGCAGCAGCCCTGGCGGGGAGACGGGTGCGTCGGGAAGGGGAGCAGGTGGTATATGGAGTGGTGCAGTACCTGGGTGCGGTCATGAGGCCCTTGTACTTTCTGGTGGCATGGGAGGATGGAGGCCTGGAGCAGACCACTTTGGCATGCGTGCGGGAGTGGCTCTCTCAGTGAGTAGGGGGCCGGGAAGCAGCGGGGTTTGGCCTCCAGGGGTGACTCGGCCTGCGGGCCCCAGGTTCACGCCCCTTGTGGGGCAGATGGGGGGCGCTGCGGCGCTGGGACTGTATCTGGGGGGGCAGGGCCCCGTGAGCTTGTGCTGAGGCCCAGGGGTGACGTGCGTAGTAGCTGGCCGCCGGAGTGCGTGGAGGGTCAGGGCTGTTGAGGGAAGAGGAAGCGAGGAATTGGTTGGTAGGTCGTGGGTTGTTGAAGTGGGACCAGGAGGTGAAGGAGAAGGGAGAACAGGCGGAGGTGTGAGCGGGTGACCCTGAGGGTGTTTTCCTGACAAGCGAGGTTGGCGGGTCCTGGGGATTGGAAGAACGGTGTATGTGGCTCGGACAGACGGCCTGAGAGACGGACGAATGGCGCCCTGGACGTACGGGCGGACGACTATTGCGTGAGCGTGCCATGCCTTATTATGTGGTGTGGTCTTGCGGCCTGCTGTGTGCACTTGCGCTCTTGTCATGCCTGTGTCTTTGTCGGTGTGGTTGGGGTCCTTGCGGTACAACCAACCCCCTAGGCCTGGTTTGGTTGTGGGGGGGAGTGTGGACCCCAGTGGCGCTAGGTGTGCAAGCCGGCGTATGGGCGCGACAGCTGTCGCGCCCCGTTGCCGGCATGTTCATTCTGTCGGCAGAGGCGGGTGCGACAGTGGCAGGTGTCCCGCGGTTCGGTCGAGTAATGACTGCAGGGATTGCTTGTTATTAAGATGACAAGTGGTTCTGAATATATCATAAGGTGTTGCGTTGGCTCCTGTGCTTTGGGCCTTGCCTTCTTGCAGAAGATACGTGTACGGCGTATCGCATCAGAGTGCCGTACGAGTGGCTTTCCTGTTAGGCAGCGCGGCGCCCGGGCTAGGGCGTCGCGCGCAGCTCGCAGTTACGCAAGTTGTAAGAGACAGTGCTTGATCCCCACTTGTCGTGGTTTCCTGCAGGAGCCGCCAGCTTGTATGCGCGTAGTCGCGTGCCCATTTGACTACCAGCGTAAACCAACAGCCATAGCAACCAATAATAGCCGTAGTAGTTAGTTCTAGCCTAGATCACCGTCCCTCACAGGCCTGGTCAGCTTGTGGCCCAGCCGCCTTGCTGTCGGACCCCAGACTGCGGCGCAAGGCTGCCGGGTGGTGCTAACCTGGTCTCAGGAGATCTAGGTGCGCCCCTCTCTGTGCAAGCGGGGAGCGAAAGGGGACCAGTGTGGACCCCAGTGGCGCTAGGTGTGCAAGCCGGCGTATGGGCGCGACAAGTCCAGTACTGGTGCTGAGAGTATGTAGGACGTAAGAAGCACTCTCGTAAAACGACCGGGCCTGCAGGCAGGAACGAAAGCATCCGGCAGCCAGCAACCAGTGTCAATAACCGACGGCAAGAAGAAGAACATGCGAGGGCGGGAGAAAGGCAGGAACACACGTGAGCGGCGCGACCTAACCATGCCGAACCTAACTAAAATGCAAGGCGAATGAGGAAACAGGCAGATATGGCAAAAAGTGTGCATGGGATGCCGTACTACAATGCACAGGTGCGCATGCCAGGGGAAGGAGGACTGGTGGGCGGGCTCCCAGCGAGCTCCCCACCGCACCAAGCCCCGAGTGCCACCATGCATCTGCTGTGTGCATGGCTCCAGTTGCTTGCTTGACAAGTGACCTACGAAGCTGACACGCACAGCTTGCTGCAGCCTCAAGCTAAGCAATTCTTCTCAGCAGAGTTATACATTAGTGACGACAGAATAATAATAATAATAATAATAGTTACGCCGGGCAAGCCCTGGCGTGGATTAAGGGGGTGAGGCACTGAAGGGGGTCAGCCCTTGGATGCCAGCACCACCATCGACGTGGTCAGAGATCGCATGTGTCCTTATCCCTCCTCTTGGAGGGTTGCTCGTGGGTTGTTTTCTAGCATCCTTCGGCACCTGACTATCTTGTTGAGATGGGTAAGGGCGTGGTGGTGGAGTGCTTCGCAGCACTTTGTGGCTTTGCTTGGGGTGACTCCCAGGTCTATGAGGGTTCTTCGAAGGTCTTTGCGGATGGTGCCTCCTACTCCTAGGCTGATGGCCTCCTGAGTGGTGTATTGTACGGTCCATCCATCCGCCCTGAGTAGTTCGGCAAGGCGCTTGTGCTGGTTGGCCTTCTGATGCTGTTTGTCAGCATGTCTGAGGTCTCCCGCGTAGCCTATCTCAAGGATGTGGATAGGGTAGGGTTTTGGGTTTCGTGTGCGCTTCCGGGAGTTCTGCATCGTGTTATTGCTGGCTGGCAGGCCCTGTACGACTAGGATGTCAGGTCTCATCTTGTCCCACTCTGATGCTTCGGTGTGTGGGGGTCGGAGCCATTCGGGTAGACGTTTCCCCGCGATGTACTCTGGGAGCTCTTCTTCTTTTCCCGCGTCCATGATCATGTAACTCCCTCCGTGCTGCCCCTTGTGTATGGCATCCGCTACGATACGGACAGCTCCGTCATGTCTTGTGCAATACATCCCGTGCATTCGCGGATCTTTGCAGCCACCCAGGATGTGGCCCCCTGAGTCACAGGCCTTACGGCATACGGGGCAGGGGGGTCCGTGCCCACGGTCCTCGGGAGGGGTGTCCGGGTGCCAGCGGGTGGGGTGTCGAGAGCGCATCTTGAACCGGCGCCTGAGCCCTTCATGGAAGAGCTGGCCCCATCTGGCGTCAAATGCACGTTTGACTAGCGTGTGCGCGTGTCGCATGGTAAATGCGGCGTTGCTTGCTTTAGGGCAGAGGTCTTTCCCGTGTTCCTCCCATAGGGCCGTGTACTGAGTATCGTTAGTGTATCCTTTCTGGGTTTTGGCTGGGAGAAGGTTCGTGATGCCCTTGTTGAGGTCTGTCGCGTACAGGTTGCGTGCTCCGTCTTTCACCCACCATATCCTGTCGTATGGAGCGTTATCTGCCGTTTCGGTGACATCGGGGGCCACCTCGCCGCGGGCCGCCGCCGTTGCCGCCTTGTCTGCTGCCTCATTTCCAGTGATTCCTGTATGTGACTTCACCTTCAGGATGGTGGTATACTTGTTTTCGCGTGCTCTGGTCGCTAAGTGTTGAGCAATGCTTTCGAGTAGGGGACGGTGCTTGGAGATGTGTAGTTTACAGGGTTCAGTGATAGATCGCTTGATGAGGTGGATTGAAACCAGTGAGTCAGTTGCGATAATCAGGTGGGGCCGTTCTGAGTGGGCTTCCAGTGCCGCGCGGATTGCAGACAGTTCGGCTCGTTGGATTGTCATTGTCACTCCGTTTCCATTGGGGTTGACGTGTAGGGTGAGTCCTTGCGGATCGTGGACTGAGGCTCCGAGTCGTACGTGTTGCTCTCCATTGGCTGTTTTGCACTCGATCTTGCTCCCATCTGTATAGATGATTGCGTTTGGGTTGTATCTCAGAGGGTGCCGTCGCGTAGAGGGAGTGTCTGCGGGGCTACGAGCCGCGTCCGTATTCGATGCGCTGACCGTGACTGTCGGGCGAGGAGGTACTGGTGGGGAGGCTGCGAACGCCTTGATTCTTTGGAGTACTCGCTGGCTATATGCTCGCTTTCCTGGGTCGCGACGAGGTCTATCGGACAGGTCGTCGGGAATGGATTTGGCGCCGAGTCGTCTGAGTCGCGCCTTCAGGAAGGACCATGCTTCCGCGTTCAGAGAGGTGAGCCCGGCTTCATTGGTAATTAGGATTATCTCCAATTTGCGTGGGCGGGGGCGGTGGTCAGTGCCCGGAACCACTTCGGGGGTGGGGGTCAGGGGTTCACCGCCAGGGTGTGCTATTTGGATCTCTGCGATTCTGCGTGCGTAGGGTGTGTCGTATATTTTCGTGTGCGGGGCAGCTGGTTTGCACGGGGCAATCAGGAAGGTGATGCACCGGGTGTGTGAGGGTGCCCATTCTGCGCTGGCAACTGCCCATGTAGCTGCTCGGAGAGCGGAGGGGGCATCATGGGCTGGGTAGGCAACCGTGCTGCCTGTGAAGGGGGTTGAGAGGGCCCCCAGGTTTGCACCGAATAGTTGGTCTTCCACCTCGTCGCTGAAGTAGGCTTCTGTCAGGGGGCTGCACGTAAGGGGTGTGCCGAAACGTTCTGTGGTGGGGCTATCTGGGTTCACCCGTTGGAGGGCGGTGCCTAAGGCCTCCATGAGCTCGGGCGGGGTGCCCGTTGGCTTTTGTTGGTTACCGAGTTTCCTGTTGCTTTGGTTCCGCAGGAGGAGGCGGGCTACATTTTCCTCAAAGCTGCGGCCTCCTGAGAGGCTGCGGTGGAGCTCGCTGTGTGTGGACTGCATGTGCAGGTAACGCTTCCGTAGAAGGAGTAGGCGTGCGGCGGGTATTGTGCCCAGGCAGATTCCCCTAGGACTGTATACGTAGGCGGTGTCTTCATTGATTGTTGCCGGCATTGCGGGCCCTCCGGCTGGGGGGGACATGGGTGGCGCCCCGGTTTGGATGTGGTACTTTCCAGTGGGGTGGATATCGCTGTCGGGGTTGCATGGACTGCTGACGAGTGTTGTGTGGGCCCTTGTGAGGCTTCCATGCTCAATCCTTCTGGATATGGGCGGGGCCCAGCGTCCTTGCCTTTGCTCGTTAGTGAGGTTATTGTCGGGCGGTGGTGTTGGGTTTACACCGGTGCCGCGCCTAACTCTTTTGGCGTTGTGGGTGGCGAGTAGGGCCGCCCAGTTATCCTGTATTGCTATGTCGCGCTCCGGCATTTTGCTAGGCTCCCATTCGACGTAGCGTAAGAGCTTACCACCCCCTCTGCCCAGCTCCCGTATTGCAGGCCTGGAGAGCCGTGGATGGTAGCCCATTGCTTCGTACGCGCGTATCGCCAAGGGCGTGATGATGGTAGGTGACCAGTCGACTGTATAGTAGCGTGCGTGTGTCTCGCTTGTAGCATGCGGGGCGGGGTCTAGGGCGGGTGGCCTGCTGGATGTTCGGGTTTTTGCTGCTCTTTTAGCCTCTCGCTCGGTAATCTCTCGCATGGTGGAGGGGCCGTCTATGATGCTGCGCACCCTCTCGGTTCCATTGTATGTACCGTACACGAGTTGGTTGGCGGCTGTCGTGTCTTGGGGGTGGGCGGCGATGTGTGCGGCCATGGGTCCGGATTCGTCTCGCAGCCAATTGAGGGTGTGTTTCTGCATCGTGCGTGACGCCTTGTGCCTTTCCCTTTGCGTGTGGCCATCAGGGGGCGGCTGCGGGTTGGGGTGATACCCCGGTTGCTGGGCCGCGTTGGTGGCGGCCAGCGGGGCGCGTTCGGCTTCGTCGTGCAGGTAGGACATTACGGGGTTGCCATCGGGGTTTGCGGCGGCATTTTGGTCTAGTTTGGCTTGTAGGGTTGCGCTCATTGGGCGGCGGAGTCCGTTCCTGTTTCCCGGGGTGGAGGTCGGTGGGGAATTGAGCGTTGAGAGAAGGTGTTGCTTCGCGTCGGTGAGGGATTTCTTTAGTTTACGAGATACCCGGGTGAGGTCTGCGTACATGGCTGTTGCGTAGTGCTGTGCTTGTCTGTACGTTGTTCGGTTGCGTGCATCATGTTCTTCTAGGGCGGCCTGGAGCCTGTGGGATTGCGATGTTGTGGTTCGTACTTGTGTGTTGTGCACCCGTGTGTTGGTGTCTATGAAGGCCTGTTGCCGTCGGTGTGCGCCGGGTTTGGTTTTACGCCGTGCGGGAGGCCCGATGGGTCTTGCTGCGGTCATTTCAACCTCGGCAGTAGCAGCGTGTGTTGTTGCGACATGTCTAGTTGCGTTCACATGTCTGGTGGTCGTGTCACTGTGTACAAGGAACGGTGTGAGGGTGGGGACGAGGGTTCGTCTGGGGGCCGGTACAGTGGTGTTGTGAATCAGGCCACTTAGGGTGGGGATGTCGGGGAGTCGTCGCTGGTATTCAGCAAGGGGTTTGGTGTCGTTATGTTTGCGAGGGTCGGGAGTGGGGTTGCCTGCTTCTGCGTTGGGGGCCTGCAGACCGCTGAGTGCTAAGCTGAGGCGGTTGAGGGCGACTTTGTGTCGGTTCTGTATGGTTCGCCGCCGGGTGTACAGCCGTGCGAGCTCATCTGTGTCGATCAGGTGCTTCTTGGTGTTCTTGTCTATGAGGTCATGGAGGTTTAGGCCGATTTCGGTGAGGGGTAAGAGAAGCCGTAGCGGGAGGGTTGTGTCAGGGGTGCATTGTGGCAAGGTACGTTGGAGCGCCAGGAAGATGGTGTTCACGGCGGGGGCAAGGTTGCTGCCCATCTTCGTTATCTCGAGACCGTTGTCTCTGAGGAGGCTTATGCGTTTCAGGGTTGTGTAGAACCGGCCTTCCTTCCGCATGTCGTACGCAGGAAGGGTACCCATGGCGGCGTATTGATAGCAGAGCAGTGCTTGAGTGACTGTGCCGAGGCGCCCATTGTCATTCAGTGCCTGTACGAGGGTCCGACTGGCATGCCGTACGTATTCGGGGAGAAGGGATCCCAGGCCGAGTCCGAATTTGTTGGTTGGAAGGAGGATGGCTCGGGTGGGGAAGCCTGGTTTAAGGCCGTAGCATTTCTTGGCAAGGCTGGCTACCATGCGATCTAACAGGGCAAGGTCGGTTGATGTGTATGCCATGGCAGCGAACCCGTAGATAATCTTCGTCTGTACGTTGGTCTTGATGAGTTGGAGTTTTTGATCCGGTGATGCAAGTGATGTTCGGATCAGTTCGCCCTGTTCCCTTATGGCCTTGATAGCTTCGTGAAGCTGTTTGGACCAGTTAAGGGTCATGGTGATGTGTACACCGAGGTATTTAAATGCTTCCGTGGGCGGGAGGTAGGGTATGGGTGTGGTGCCTATCTTAATCTGGGTGCCTATTTGTTTCCGAAGGATGGTTTCATTGGTGGGGCCTTTCATTCCCCCGTCTCTATCAGCCATTTTGTGTAGGATGCCAGTGACTTTGCATTTGGCATGGTTGACTTGGAGTCCAGCCCAGTCTGAGAATTTTGCTATCTTATCGCACTGCCTTTGGAGGTCGGCCGCGGTGTTGGTGAGTACTGCTATGTCGTCAGCGTAGGCGGCCGAGCTCAGATTGTAGCGCTTGTTGAGTTGCCCGCTGAGGCAGCCGTACTGGTACCCGCGGCCCCCTACGTGCAGCCACCTAAGGAGTGGTTCTATGAATATTATAAAGAGAGCGGGGGACAGCGTGTCTCCCTGAACCGTGCCTCTTTCTATGGGTATGGGTTCGGTGGATCCATGCTCAGTGCGGATTCGCGTGCACGCCTTGCTGTAGAGGTCTCGGGTGACTTCGATTAGGTCGAGGGGCAGGCCCAGGTCGTACATGATTTGTAGGAGTTTGTCGTGGTCTATTGTGTTAAATGCGGAGGAGAAGTCCACGTACAGGACGTAGAGGTCTTGTTTCGTGAGGCCGGCGTCTTCTATCGCATTAACCAGGTTCTGTATCTGTCGGGTTGTGTTGCGGTACCGTAGGAAGCCCTCTTGGGATTCACTGAACAGGTTGGCTAGGGGCGCGAACTCGCCGATGGACGCGGTGATGAGGCTGGTCCATAGTTTGTAGGTGGTATTGGCGAGTGCGATGGGCCTTTTGTTCTTAATGAGGAGGGGGTCTGGGGGTGGATCGCCCGCTTTGGGTATGAGTACGGTGTCCGAGAGGGTCCAGTTTCGGGGCGTACGGGCCTTGGCCCACATGATTTTCATAAGATTGTGCAGAGCATGCTGTGCGTCTTCCGGGAGTGCCTTCAGGAGCTCGTTGGGTATTCCATCTGGTCCCGTGGCCTTCCCACGGGCGAGGTGTTGTATGCATGTCTGAAAGTTGGTCCAGTCGCAGATTTGTGTTAACAGCGCCTGGTCCATGGGAGACGTGGGGGCTGTGAGGTTGAAGGGGTCTAATGCATTTCGAGCGAGCCATGGGTATGTTCTCGGTGCGTCGCTGGGGAGGAATTTGCCAGTTTTGGGGCCGTTTACCGGGGCAGCCTGCTCCTTGAAGTAGTGGTGTAGGGATGCTAAGATGGTGTTGGGCTCGGTGCATAATTGTCCAGTGGCGGGGTGGAGGATCGCTGGGGTGCCTCTTTCTTGGTCCGAGTTATTGAATATTGTTTTCCGAGCTTTCTTTGGTTGTGTTGCCATGAGGCGTTGGAATCTTTGTTTTGCCTTGTCTACCTGTTTGCGGGTAACTGCCTTAATGAGGCGACGGAGTTCGTCTCCTTTCGTTTTGATGGCTGCTTTTAGCATGTCGATGCTACTGGGTGTGGAGGCTGCCGTGTTCGGACTGGTGTCGTTTGGGGTGGCCTCTGTCTCCGTGTGCGTGCTGCCAGTGTTGATTGGGTTGGTCTCCTGGGTGTCGGGCATGTGGGGGCTTGTTGTGGGGGGCCTGTCGTGTTGTTGCGTAGTGCGGCCCAGGTTTGCCTCGAGTTCCTGCTTAAGGCTCCTGTGTTCCTTATGTAGTTTCCTGACTTGCCGTGTGATTACCCTGGGGGGGTGGCGCTTGCCTGTGCGGGGGGGCTTCTTCTCACATTCCTCATAAAGGATGGTTAGCGCCTTTTGCAGGATGTCATTTTCAAACGTTTGGGCTAAGTTGTCTATGTCCACTCCCGCTATTTCAGGCTGGCTTCGAAGACCCGTGGTCACGTCGGCTGCTCGGCATGCTGGGGTGTCCTCCCCTAGCTTCGCAACGGCGGCGTTTATGGCTATCACAGCGCCCGACATCTGTTCTTCAAGGTTGGCGATGGAGGTGGTTAGTTCTGCTGCCATGCGAGCTGTAGCACGAAGAATCGTGGCGGCAGGAATGGGGAGGATGACGCTTTGCCAGACGTTCCCCTCCGGGTTTGCGGCTTGATTGGTTGTTGGGTCGGTAGCTGCGGGGCTGTCGTACAGTCTCAGGAGGCTTATTGGAATCCTGGCATGGACCGGGTTATGGTCGAAGCTACCTCCTGGGGTAGAGACGGTTTCGTAGGCGCATGTTGACCCTGCTGCTTCTGCAGCTCGTGTTGTTGTGCGTAGGGTTTTGCTGAGTAGGATGTCGTCGATACGACTTTCATGTTTGGTCACTCCTTCATGTATTTGTCGATATGAGGCTGGGCGCGCAGCGCCCGTGAGCGGGTTGCAGGGCTCCAGGCCTACTTGCTGGGCAAATTCTTGGTGTCGCCGGTCAGCTGTGTCGTTGGTCCCAGTTGTTCTGTCCTGAGGTTGCAAGACGGCGTTATAGTCTCCCCCTATTATGAGGTGCTCCTTGCGTGCTTCTGCCTCTCGTAGTGCAGCTGTACAGTATTCGTATATCAGTTCCCGCACATGTAGGTCTTCCGGGCAGTACACCCCTATGACGTGCAGTGGGATGCTACGCGGCGGGGCCAGGGTACAGTGGCTGACGTATCCACGGAGCTTGACTGGAGTTTGGTGTATCGTGGTTGTCCCGCGTTTGCCAAACCGTCCTGAGACTGCTAGAAGAACCCCTGCTGACCGATTGCTCGGCTTTCCTTCCCAGGGCTTGTTGCTTGTGTACGTGCGGTACCCTTTGAGGTGTTTCTTTACGGTTTGCATTAGCCATCTAGTTCGGCTTCCCAGCTTCGTTTCCGTAAAGATGAGGATATCCGCATCCCAGTTTTCCATGTTACAGAGGGTGTTTTGTAGGTTGGCGCTTAGTCCTCTGACGTTGTGGGTTACGACGTGCAGGTATTGGTGTCGGCTTTGAGGTTGTGCGGGCTCATTTGGTTGCGTGCTATTTTCAGGAGGGGTACGGTGTTCTGGGTTTTCCAGGGTGGTGGGTGGCCTCTCGTTTGGGAGACAGGGCGGATCTTCGTTGGCTTCTGTCTGGGGCCTGTGGTTGTTAGGATTGGTTGTCTGGTCGTGGATTAGGTTTGGATTGTCCGCTCCTGGTTCTTCCATAGTTTCCTCTGTGGGTTGGGCTTGCAGAGGTTCTGGCGCTGTTTCTGTTGCCCGCCGTTTGGCTGCGCGTGCCCACGCCTCCAGGATGGTGTGTGGTTTGGGCCGTTTTGCGCTTCTGTTGTTCCTAGCGGGTATGCCGGTTGTACTCGTGTGGTTGGGCCTTGTTTGCCTCCTTGGGGCAGCAGCTCGGGGTTCTGCGTTCAGTCCTTCTCGAGCGGCTTGCGCGTATGTTCTTATTTGGGGGTTCGCTTCTGGAACCGCTGTTCGTTGTACTGCAGGGTTGTGTGGGGCGGGCGGTGCTTCATTGCGGGCAGCTCGGGTTTCTTGGCGTTGCCGGGTCCAGTTGTGGGGTGGTTGGATGTGCCGGATGGCCACATGGATGACGTTGAGGGTTAGAACATCAGCATTCCTTAGGTAGTATACTGCGCCGTCTTGTTTTTCCCATGTTTCTCCTAGGCGGACGGGGGCTGACTGCATGGAGTCTATGAAATACCAGCTGTTGCCGCATCTCTTTACCGCGACGGCGTGGTTCAGGAGGTGGACAATGAATCCCAGGTCCTTCGCTTCTTCCGGTAGCTGGGCTATCGCGTCGCTCAATCTGGAGTTGGTGCGAAGGGTGACGCCTGTGGAGCAGGATGCCAGGTATGGGGTCGGTAGTGGTGCGTTTTGGTGTCCGTTTAGTCGGACGTTGTGTCGTAGGTAGTGATTCACGATCATTGTTGAGTAGCTGCCTGCGTCCCCCCCGTAGCTGTGCTCCCATGTTGCTAGAGCCTCTGGTGTTGCTGTTGTTCGCATGGTCTCACAGTACAGCACAACGTGCGCGTAGTCCAAGAGCCGCCAGCCTACGAGGTTGTTGATAGCGTGTATCATGCAGAATTGGCGGTACTGTTTTTCATGATAGGATGGTGGGCCTTCTCTTTCGTGCGTTTGTGGGGGCCAGGTAGCTTTATTGCGTTCGTTGCTGGGTGTAGGGGCCGCTGTTGCGGTGTCTTCGTCGTCACCTCCCAGCTGGGTGTGGTCGTGTTCCGGAGCGGTATGGGAGGTGCCTTTTGCATGTCGTGGCGGGGTGGTATGGGTAGCTGGCACGCGTGGTCTCGCGAGTCGCAGGCTTTGTGTCATTATCCATGGGAGAATGGCTATTAGTGCGGCGTTTTCCAGTGTGGGTTTCTGTATGCAGCCCATTGCCGCGCCGAAGCCTAACATAAGGGTCATGTCGAGCGTGAGGGCGGGAGTGGCGCCGTAACCACTAAGGAGGGTGGGAGCGAATGTGAGGAGCAGTGCCGTGCACGGCTCATTCAGCAGTACACCTATGCACATTGTCGTACATGTGGGTACGATTAGGGCTTGCTGAGGGTTACAGCGGATCCAGTTTTCAATTAGTGGCCCCATGATGCAGGTAAGGCTCGTCGCTTGAATGACGCACGCGTATGATGGGTTGGGAATGGAGTAAAACTGTGTGGCTATTGCTATGATTGCCATGACTGCAAGTTGTGGTCTTTGGTAGGTCCATGTCAGCGATTGTAGGAGTGTCTGTGTTAGGGTGTGTGCTACTACATTTACAAGCGTTACATACTGGAGGGCAGCTTGTTGTAGAGCTAGTCTTAGGTAGTACAGGAGTCCTACGGTACTGAGGAGTAGGGCTGTAGACTTCAGGGGGATTACGCTTAGCCATGCCACTGTGACCAGCGGTATATATGACGTCAGTGCAGTGCAGCTTGCTGTTTGCAGGCAGTTGATGAAGTGAATGAGTCGTGAGAGCCTTCTCCGCTTATGTTTGCAGGGATACCTGCATACGGACAGTGTTACGGTGTAAGCGAGACGTGCCGTGCCAACTGCAGCGGTTAAGCCGCAGCTTGCCCATGTCGCAATCGCAAGCGCATTGAACATGGATATTGCTGCGACTGAGATACGTTTACGAACCCAAGAGCATGCAGAGATTGTGCCTCCTATCACGGGGTGAAAGAGACGGTGTTGCAACCTGGTGGATGGGAGCTTCGATTGTGGGTTGTCTGGCCTTTTGCACTCCTTGCTTACCCACCATTGTATCCAGTGAGAGACTGGCTGTCGTTTTTCAATGGAGACACTTGGCTCGGGAACTGTGCTGTTGGGCGCAGCGCCTGGCGGGCCAGGTGGTGGTCTGCTTACTTTTACCGTTTCGCTTTGCTTGGCTCTTACAGCAACGTCCTTGAGGGAGATTGATATGTTATCTTCGAATTCGTTGCTTGCCCGTTCTGTGGGTCTAGCCCGCCATGATGTCTGTATATTTATCGTTGCGAGCGTAGCCGCGTAGCCCTCCTCCTTAGGATAATTTACGAACGAGATGTTTGTCGGATTGTTGCTCTTATCATTCCGAGTTGCTATGACCTGAAAGCGAGAGTATTGGGGAAGACCGCCGGCATGTGCTACTGTAGCCGCTGCCGCTCCAGCCACGAGAAGAAGGAAAACAATTACGTTCGTTGTTCGTATGCGCCTGCCTTGAGCTTGCCGGTTCTCCTTTGCTTCTGACTTGCCGCCATTTCGCATCTGCGCTACCTCGCCCTGTTGGGCTCCAGTTCTACTTCCTCCTTTGTGCTTTCCAGTGGCAAGGCATTGCAACCTTACGCTACAGCGTCCTAGGTCAGCATGGATCTGCCACCCCCCGAGGGGAGTCGATCTAATGCTACCCGGTATGCTAGCGGTTTGGTTCAAGCCTATCTCTGCCTCGTGCGCTGCATGCGGTGCATATGCTGGTTCTCCAGGTTTAGCTCCGCTGCAGCTCCCGCTGGTCCGCTCCATTTGAGTTTGAGGAAGTTTAGCTGAGTCCTAGGGTGGTAAGAATTACGCTCCTATTGTATATTATATATGTGGTATATGTTTTCTATCTACCTGCGCATCCCACGCACGGAGGCTGCGCATGCATGCATGGGTGGCTGCGAGCGAGGTGGCGGCCCCCAGCCCAAAGCACGTGCGCTGCTGCTCAACACGGATGGGCGTAGTGGGCGCTGGAGCCGGCCCCGAACGCGGCTCCGTACGCTGTGGCGGGCGTCTACACGTGAATCGTGCCTGGTGGCACGGAAACGCGTGTTGGGAGGCGCTGCGGGCATAAGGCCCTCGGCCGCTTTGGGTACATGTGCCCCAAGGTTGAGCCCTTTGGCATGGATCGTTCATACCATGGTGAAAACCGCCCATCCCATCAGCACTGGGCACGTAAGCACCATTGGGCCAGATCAGTAGTACGGTGGGGGACCACGTGCGAACCCCTGGTGACGATCTGTTTTGCAGCCCCCCCACAAACCGACGTTTTGCGTGTTTGGCCGCGTACCTGGGTAGGCGGGAGGCCGCGTTAGGCCTGGTGGCTCGCTGTGCGTGCGCGGATGCCTGGCTATCTATCTAGGAGGCCGGTCCAGGAGCTGGATCAGCGCATGCATGGGTGGACGCAGGATGGATGGATGGATGGATGGATGGCCAGGGGGCGGGTCTTGCTTCCCTATCTACCTGCGCATCCCACGCACGGAGGCTGCGCATGCATGCATGGGTGGCTGCGAGCGAGGTGGCGGCCCCCAGCCCAAAGCACGTGCGCTGCTGCTCAACACGGATGGGCGTAGTGGGCGCTGGAGCCGGCCCCGAACGCGGCTCCGTACGCTGTGGCGGGCGTCTACACGTGAATCGTGCCTGGTGGCACGGAAACGCGTGTTGGGAGGCGCTGCGGGCATAAGGCCCTCGGCCGCTTTGGGTACATGTGCCCCAAGGTTGAGCCCTTTGGCATGGATCGTTCATACCATGGTGAAAACCGCCCATCCCATCAGCACTGGGCACGTAAGCACCATTGGGCCAGATCAGTAGTACGGTGGGGGACCACGTGCGAACCCCTGGTGACGATCTGTTTTGCAGCCCCCCCCACAAACCGACGTTTTGCGTGTTTGGCCGCGTACCTGGGTAGGCGGGAGGCCGCGTTAGGCCTGGTGGCTCGCTGTGCGTGCGCGGATGCCTGGCTATCTATCTAGGAGGCCGGTCCAGGAGCTGGATCAGCGCATGCATGGGTGGACGCAGGATGGATGGATGGATGGATGGATGGCCAGGGGGCGGGTCTTGCTTCCCTATCTACCTGCGCATCCCACGCACGGAGGCTGCGCATGCATGCATGGGTGGCTGCGAGCGAGGTGGCGGCCCCCAGCCCAAAGCACGTGCGCTGCTGCTCAACACGGATGGGCGTAGTGGGCGCTGGAGCCGGCCCCGAACGCGGCTCCGTACGCTGTGGCGGGCGTCTACACGTGAATCGTGCCTGGTGGCACGGAAACGCGTGTTGGGAGGCGCTGCGGGCATAAGGCCCTCGGCCGCTTTGGGTACATGTGCCCCAAGGTTGAGCCCTTTGGCATGGATCGTTCATACCATGGTGAAAACCGCCCATCCCATCAGCACTGGGCACGTAAGCACCATTGGGCCAGATCAGTAGTACGGTGGGGGACCACGTGCGAACCCCTGGTGACGATCTGTTTTGCAGCCCCCCCACAAACCGACGTTTTGCGTGTTTGGCCGCGTACCTGGGTAGGCGGGAGGCCGCGTTAGGCCTGGTGGCTCGCTGTGCGTGCGCGGATGCCTGGCTATCTATCTAGGAGGCCGGTCCAGGAGCTGGATCAGCGCATGCATGGGCGGACGCAGGATGGATGGATGGATGGATGGATGGCCAGGGGGCGGGTCTTGCTTCCCTATCTACCTGCGCATCCCACGCACGGAGGCTGCGCATGCATGCATGGGTGGCTGCGAGCGAGGTGGCGGCCCCCAGCCCAAAGCACGTGCGCTGCTGCTCAACACGGATGGGCGTAGTGGGCGCTGGAGCCGGCCCCGAACGCGGCTCCGTACGCTGTGGCGGGCGTCTACACGTGAATCGTGCCTGGTGGCACGGAAACGCGTGTTGGGAGGCGCTGCGGGCATAAGGCCCTCGGCCGCTTTGGGTACATGTGCCCCAAGGTTGAGCCCTTTGGCATGGATCGTTCATACCATGGTGAAAACCGCCCATCCCATCAGCACTGGGCACGTAAGCACCATTGGGCCAGATCAGTAGTACGGTGGGGGACCACGTGCGAACCCCTGGTGACGATCTGTTTTGCAGCCCCCCCCACAAACCGACGTTTTGCGTGTTTGGCCGCGTACCTGGGTAGGCGGGAGGCCGCGTTAGGCCTGGTGGCTCGCTGTGCGTGCGCGGATGCCTGGCTATCTATCTAGGAGGCCGGTCCAGGAGCTGGATCAGCGCATGCATGGGCGGACGCAGGATGGATGGATGGATGGATGGATGGCCAGGGGGCGGGTCTTGCTTCCCTATCTACCTGCGCATCCCACGCACGGAGGCTGCGCATGCATGCATGGGTGGCTGCGAGCGAGGTGGCGGCCCCCAGCCCAAAGCACGTGCGCTGCTGCTCAACACGGATGGGCGTAGTGGGCGCTGGAGCCGGCCCCGAACGCGGCTCCGTACGCTGTGGCGGGCGTCTACACGTGAATCGTGCCTGGTGGCACGGAAACGCGTGTTGGGAGGCGCTGCGGGCATAAGGCCCTCGGCCGCTTTGGGTACATGTGCCCCAAGGTTGAGCCCTTTGGCATGGATCGTTCATACCATGGTGAAAACCGCCCATCCCATCAGCACTGGGCACGTAAGCACCATTGGGCCAGATCAGTAGTACGGTGGGGGACCACGTGCGAACCCCTGGTGACGATCTGTTTTGCAGCCCCCCCCACAAACCGACGTTTTGCGTGTTTGGCCGCGTACCTGGGTAGGCGGGAGGCCGCGTTAGGCCTGGTGGCTCGCTGTGCGTGCGCGGATGCCTGGCTATCTATCTAGGAGGCCGGTCCAGGAGCTGGATCAGCGCATGCATGGGTGGACGCAGGATGGATGGATGGATGGATGGATGGCCAGGGGGCGGGTCTTGCTTCCCTATCTACCTGCGCATCCCACGCACGGAGGCTGCGCATGCATGCATGGGTGGCTGCGAGCGAGGTGGCGGCCCCCAGCCCAAAGCACGTGCGCTGCTGCTCAACACGGATGGGCGTAGTGGGCGCTGGAGCCGGCCCCGAACGCGGCTCCGTACGCTGTGGCGGGCGTCTACACGTGAATCGTGCCTGGTGGCACGGAAACGCGTGTTGGGAGGCGCTGCGGGCATAAGGCCCTCGGCCGCTTTGGGTACATGTGCCCCAAGGTTGAGCCCTTTGGCATGGATCGTTCATACCATGGTGAAAACCGCCCATCCCATCAGCACTGGGCACGTAAGCACCATTGGGCCAGATCAGTAGTACGGTGGGGGACCACGTGCGAACCCCTGGTGACGATCTGTTTTGCAGCCCCCCCACAAACCGACGTTTTGCGTGTTTGGCCGCGTACCTGGGTAGGCGGGAGGCCGCGTTAGGCCTGGTGGCTCGCTGTGCGTGCGCGGATGCCTGGCTATCTATCTAGGAGGCCGGTCCAGGAGCTGGATCAGCGCATGCATGGGCGGACGCAGGATGGATGGATGGATGGATGGATGGCCAGGGGGCGGGTCTTGCTTCCCTATCTACCTGCGCATCCCACGCACGGAGGCTGCGCATGCATGCATGGGTGGCTGCGAGCGAGGTGGCGGCCCCCAGCCCAAAGCACGTGCGCTGCTGCTCAACACGGATGGGCGTAGTGGGCGCTGGAGCCGGCCCCGAACGCGGCTCCGTACGCTGTGGCGGGCGTCTACACGTGAATCGTGCCTGGTGGCACGGAAACGCGTGTTGGGAGGCGCTGCGGGCATAAGGCCCTCGGCCGCTTTGGGTACATGTGCCCCAAGGTTGAGCCCTTTGGCATGGATCGTTCATACCATGGTGAAAACCGCCCATCCCATCAGCACTGGGCACGTAAGCACCATTGGGCCAGATCAGTAGTACGGTGGGGGACCACGTGCGAACCCCTGGTGACGATCTGTTTTGCAGCCCCCCCACAAACCGACGTTTTGCGTGTTTGGCCGCGTACCTGGGTAGGCGGGAGGCCGCGTTAGGCCTGGTGGCTCGCTGTGCGTGCGCGGATGCCTGGCTATCTATCTAGGAGGCCGGTCCAGGAGCTGGATCAGCGCATGCATGGGTGGACGCAGGATGGATGGATGGATGGATGGATGGCCAGGGGGCGGGTCTTGCTTCCCTATCTACCTGCGCATCCCACGCACGGAGGCTGCGCATGCATGCATGGGTGGCTGCGAGCGAGGTGGCGGCCCCCAGCCCAAAGCACGTGCGCTGCTGCTCAACACGGATGGGCGTAGTGGGCGCTGGAGCCGGCCCCGAACGCGGCTCCGTACGCTGTGGCGGGCGTCTACACGTGAATCGTGCCTGGTGGCACGGAAACGCGTGTTGGGAGGCGCTGCGGGCATAAGGCCCTCGGCCGCTTTGGGTACATGTGCCCCAAGGTTGAGCCCTTTGGCATGGATCGTTCATACCATGGTGAAAACCGCCCATCCCATCAGCACTGGGCACGTAAGCACCATTGGGCCAGATCAGTAGTACGGTGGGGGACCACGTGCGAACCCCTGGTGACGATCTGTTTTGCAGCCCCCCCCACAAACCGACGTTTTGCGTGTTTGGCCGCGTACCTGGGTAGGCGGGAGGCCGCGTTAGGCCTGGTGGCTCGCTGTGCGTGCGCGGATGCCTGGCTATCTATCTAGGAGGCCGGTCCAGGAGCTGGATCAGCGCATGCATGGGTGGACGCAGGATGGATGGATGGATGGATGGATGGCCAGGGGGCGGGTCTTGCTTCCCTATCTACCTGCGCATCCCACGCACGGAGGCTGCGCATGCATGCATGGGTGGCTGCGAGCGAGGTGGCGGCCCCCAGCCCAAAGCACGTGCGCTGCTGCTCAACACGGATGGGCGTAGTGGGCGCTGGAGCCGGCCCCGAACGCGGCTCCGTACGCTGTGGCGGGCGTCTACACGTGAATCGTGCCTGGTGGCACGGAAACGCGTGTTGGGAGGCGCTGCGGGCATAAGGCCCTCGGCCGCTTTGGGTACATGTGCCCCAAGGTTGAGCCCTTTGGCATGGATCGTTCATACCATGGTGAAAACCGCCCATCCCATCAGCACTGGGCACGTAAGCACCATTGGGCCAGATCAGTAGTACGGTGGGGGACCACGTGCGAACCCCTGGTGACGATCTGTTTTGCAGCCCCCCCACAAACCGACGTTTTGCGTGTTTGGCCGCGTACCTGGGTAGGCGGGAGGCCGCGTTAGGCCTGGTGGCTCGCTGTGCGTGCGCGGATGCCTGGCTATCTATCTAGGAGGCCGGTCCAGGAGCTGGATCAGCGCATGCATGGGTGGACGCAGGATGGATGGATGGATGGATGGATGGCCAGGGGGCGGGTCTTGCTTCCCTATCTACCTGCGCATCCCACGCACGGAGGCTGCGCATGCATGCATGGGTGGCTGCGAGCGAGGTGGCGGCCCCCAGCCCAAAGCACGTGCGCTGCTGCTCAACACGGATGGGCGTAGTGGGCGCTGGAGCCGGCCCCGAACGCGGCTCCGTACGCTGTGGCGGGCGTCTACACGTGAATCGTGCCTGGTGGCACGGAAACGCGTGTTGGGAGGCGCTGCGGGCATAAGGCCCTCGGCCGCTTTGGGTGCATGTGCCCCAAGGTTGAGCCCTTTGGCATGGATCGTTCATACCATGGTGAAAACCGCCCATCCCATCAGCACTGGGCACGTAAGCACCATTGGGCCAGATCAGTAGTACGGTGGGGGACCACGTGCGAACCCCTGGTGACGATCTGTTTTGCAGCCCCCCCACAAACCGACGTTTTGCGTGTTTGGCCGCGTACCTGGGTAGGCGGGAGGCCGCGTTAGGCCTGGTGGCTCGCTGTGCGTGCGCGGATGCCTGGCTATCTATCTAGGAGGCCGGTCCAGGAGCTGGATCAGCGCATGCATGGGTGGACGCAGGATGGATGGATGGATGGATGGATGGCCAGGGGGCGGGTCTTGCTTCCCTATCTACCTGCGCATCCCACGCACGGAGGCTGCGCATGCATGCATGGGTGGCTGCGAGCGAGGTGGCGGCCCCCAGCCCAAAGCACGTGCGCTGCTGCTCAACACGGATGGGCGTAGTGGGCGCTGGAGCCGGCCCCGAACGCGGCTCCGTACGCTGTGGCGGGCGTCTACACGTGAATCGTGCCTGGTGGCACGGAAACGCGTGTTGGGAGGCGCTGCGGGCATAAGGCCCTCGGCCGCTTTGGGTACATGTGCCCCAAGGTTGAGCCCTTTGGCATGGATCGTTCATACCATGGTGAAAACCGCCCATCCCATCAGCACTGGGCACGTAAGCACCATTGGGCCAGATCAGTAGTACGGTGGGGGACCACGTGCGAACCCCTGGTGACGATCTGTTTTGCAGCCCCCCCACAAACCGACGTTTTGCGTGTTTGGCCGCGTACCTGGGTAGGCGGGAGGCCGCGTTAGGCCTGGTGGCTCGCTGTGCGTGCGCGGATGCCTGGCTATCTATCTAGGAGGCCGGTCCAGGAGCTGGATCAGCGCATGCATGGGTGGACGCAGGATGGATGGATGGATGGATGGATGGCCAGGGGGCGGGTCTTGCTTCCCTATCTACCTGCGCATCCCACGCACGGAGGCTGCGCATGCATGCATGGGTGGCTGCGAGCGAGGTGGCGGCCCCCAGCCCAAAGCACGTGCGCTGCTGCTCAACACGGATGGGCGTAGTGGGCGCTGGAGCCGGCCCCGAACGCGGCTCCGTACGCTGTGGCGGGCGTCTACACGTGAATCGTGCCTGGTGGCACGGAAACGCGTGTTGGGAGGCGCTGCGGGCATAAGGCCCTCGGCCGCTTTGGGTACATGTGCCCCAAGGTTGCGTGCCGTTTTGCGTGTTTGGCCGCGTACCTGGGTAGGCGGGAGGCCGCGTTAGGCCTGGTGGCTCGCTGTGCGTGCGCGGATGCCTGGCTATCTATCTAGGAGGCCGGTCCAGGAGCTGGATCAGCGCATGCATGGGTGGACGCAGGATGGATGGATGGATGGATGGATGGATGGCCAGGGGGCGGGTCTTGCTTTCCTATCTACCTGCGCATCCCACGCACGGAGGCTGCGCATGCATGCATGGGTGGCTGCGAGCGAGGTGGCGGCCCCCAGCCCAAAGCACGTGCGCTGCTGCTCAACACGGATGGGCGTAGTGGGCGCTGGAGCCGGCCCCGAACGCGGCTCCGTACGCTGTGGCGGGCGTCTACACGTGAATCGTGCCTGGTGGCACGGAAACGCGTGTTGGGAGGCGCTGCGGGCATAAGGCCCTCGGCCGCTTTGGGTGCATGTGCCCCAAGGTTGAGCCCTTTGGCATGGATCGTTCATACCATGGTGAAAACCGCCCATCCCATCAGCACTGGGCACGTAAGCACCATTGGGCCAGATCAGTAGTACGGTGGGGGACCACGTGCGAACCCCTGGTGACGATCTGTTTTGCTGCCCCCCCACAAACCGACGTTTTGCGTGTTTGGCCGCGTACCTGGGTAGGCGGGAGGCCGCGTTAGGCCTGGTGGCTCGCTGTGCGTGCGCGGATGCCTGGCTATCTATCTAGGAGGCCGGTCCAGGAGCTGGATCAGCGCATGCATGCGTGGACGCAGGATGGATGGATGGATGGATGGCCAGGGGGCGGGTCTTGCTTCCCTATCTACCTGCGCATCCCACGCACGGAGGCTGCGCATGCATGCATGGGTGGCTGCGAGCGAGGTGGCGGCCCCCAGCCCAAAGCACGTGCGCTGCTGCTCAACACGGATGGGCGTAGTGGGCGCTGGAGCCGGCCCCGAACGCGGCTCCGTACGCTGTGGCGGGCGTCTACATGTGAATCGTGCCTGGTGGCACGGAAACGCGTGTTGGGAGGCGCTGCGGGCATAAGGCCCTCGGCCGCTTTGGGTACATGTGCCCCAAGGTTGAGCCCTTTGGCATGGATCGTTCATACCATGGTGAAAACCGCCCATCCCATCAGCACTGGGCACGTAAGCACCATTGGGCCAGATCAGTAGTACGGTGGGGGACCACGTGCGAACCCCTGGTGACGATCTGTTTTGCAGCCCCCCCACAAACCGACGTTTTGCGTGTTTGGCCGCGTACCTGGGTAGGCGGGAGGCCGCGTTAGGCCTGGTGGCTCGCTGTGCGTGCGCGGATGCCTGGCTATCTATCTAGGAGGCCGGTCCAGGAGCTGGATCAGCGCATGCATGGGTGGACGCAGGATGGATGGATGGATGGATGGATGGCCAGGGGGCGGGTCTTGCTTCCCTATCTACCTGCGCATCCCACGCACGGAGGCTGCGCATGCATGCATGGGTGGCTGCGAGCGAGGTGGCGGCCCCCAGCCCAAAGCACGTGCGCTGCTGCTCAACACGGATGGGCGTAGTGGGCGCTGGAGCCGGCCCCGAACGCGGCTCCGTACGCTGTGGCGGGCGTCTACACGTGAATCGTGCCTGGTGGCACGGAAACGCGTGTTGGGAGGCGCTGCGGGCATAAGGCCCTCGGCCGCTTTGGGTACATGTGCCCCAAGGTTGAGCCCTTTGGCATGGATCGTTCATACCATGGTGAAAACCGCCCATCCCATCAGCACTGGGCACGTAAGCACCATTGGGCCAGATCAGTAGTACGGTGGGGGACCACGTGCGAACCCCTGGTGACGATCTGTTTTGCAGCCCCCCCACAAACCGACGTTTTGCGTGTTTGGCCGCGTACCTGGGTAGGCGGGAGGCCGCGTTAGGCCTGGTGGCTCGCTGTGCGTGCGCGGATGCCTGGCTATCTATCTAGGAGGCCGGTCCAGGAGCTGGATCAGCGCATGCATGGGTGGACGCAGGATGGATGGATGGATGGATGGCCAGGGGGCGGGTCTTGCTTCCCTATCTACCTGCGCATCCCACGCACGGAGGCTGCGCATGCATGCATGGGTGGCTGCGAGCGAGGTGGCGGCCCCCAGCCCAAAGCACGTGCGCTGCTGCTCAACACGGATGGGCGTAGTGGGCGCTGGAGCCGGCCCCGAACGCGGCTCCGTACGCTGTGGCGGGCGTCTACACGTGAATCGTGCCTGGTGGCACGGAAACGCGTGTTGGGAGGCGCTGCGGGCATAAGGCCCTCGGCCGCTTTGGGTACATGTGCCCCAAGGTTGCGTGCCGTTTTGCGTGTTTGGCCGCGTACCTGGGTAGGCGGGAGGCCGCGTTAGGCCTGGTGGCTCGCTGTGCGTGCGCGGATGCCTGGCTATCTATCTAGGAGGCCGGTCCAGGAGCTGGATCAGCGCATGCATGGGTGGACGCAGGATGGATGGATGGATGGATGGATGGATGGATGGATGGCCAGGGGGCGGGTCTTGCTTTCCTATCTACCTGCGCATCCCACGCACGGAGGCTGCGCATGCATGCATGGGTGGCTGCGAGCGAGGTGGCGGCCCCCAGCCCAAAGCACGTGCGCTGCTGCTCAACACGGATGGGCGTAGTGGGCGCTGGAGCCGGCCCCGAACGCGGCTCCGTACGCTGTGGCGGGCGTCTACACGTGAATCGTGCCTGGTGGCACGGAAACGCGTGTTGGGAGGCGCTGCGGGCATAAGGCCCTCGGCCGCTTTGGGTACATGTGCCCCAAGGTTGAGCCCTTTGGCATGGATCGTTCATACCATGGTGAAAACCGCCCATCCCATCAGCACTGGGCACGTAAGCACCATTGGGCCAGATCAGTAGTACGGTGGGGGACCACGTGCGAACCCCTGGTGACGATCTGTTTTGCAGCCCCCCCACAAACCGACGTTTTGCGTGTTTGGCCGCGTACCTGGGTAGGCGGGAGGCCGCGTTAGGCCTGGTGGCTCGCTGTGCGTGCGCGGATGCCTGGCTATCTATCTAGGAGGCCGGTCCAGGAGCTGGATCAGCGCATGCATGGGTGGACGCAGGATGGATGGATGGATGGATGGATGGCCAGGGGGCGGGTCTTGCTTCCCTATCTACCTGCGCATCCCACGCACGGAGGCTGCGCATGCATGCATGGGTGGCTGCGAGCGAGGTGGCGGCCCCCAGCCCAAAGCACGTGCGCTGCTGCTCAACACGGATGGGCGTAGTGGGCGCTGGAGCCGGCCCCGAACGCGGCTCCGTACGCTGTGGCGGGCGTCTACACGTGAATCGTGCCTGGTGGCACGGAAACGCGTGTTGGGAGGCGCTGCGGGCATAAGGCCCTCGGCCGCTTTGGGTGCATGTGCCCCAAGGTAGAGCCCTTTGGCATGGATCGTTCATACCATGGTGAAAACCGCCCATCCCATCAGCACTGGGCACGTAAGCACCATTGGGCCAGATCAGTAGTACGGTGGGGGACCACGTGCGAACCCCTGGTGACGATCTGTTTTGCAGCCCCCCCACAAACCGACGTTTTGCGTGTTTGGCCGCGTACCTGGGTAGGCGGGAGGCCGCGTTAGGCCTGGTGGCTCGCTGTGCGTGCGCGGATGCCTGGCTATCTATCTAGGAGGCCGGTCCAGGAGCTGGATCAGCGCATGCATGGGTGGACGCAGGATGGATGGATGGATGGATGGATGGCCAGGGGGCGGGTCTTGCTTCCCTATCTACCTGCGCATCCCACGCACGGAGGCTGCGCATGCATGCATGGGTGGCTGCGAGCGAGGTGGCGGCCCCCAGCCCAAAGCACGTGCGCTGCTGCTCAACACGGATGGGCGTAGTGGGCGCTGGAGCCGGCCCCGAACGCGGCTCCGTACGCTGTGGCGGGCGTCTACACGTGAATCGTGCCTGGTGGCACGGAAACGCGTGTTGGGAGGCGCTGCGGGCATAAGGCCCTCGGCCGCTTTGGGTGCATGTGCCCCAAGGTTGAGCCCTTTGGCATGGATCGTTCATACCATGGTGAAAACCGCCCATCCCATCAGCACTGGGCACGTAAGCACCATTGGGCCAGATCAGTAGTACGGTGGGGGACCACGTGCGAACCCCTGGTGACGATCTGTTTTGCAGCCCCCCCACAAACCGACGTTTTGCGTGTTTGGCCGCGTACCTGGGTAGGCGGGAGGCCGCGTTAGGCCTGGTGGCTCGCTGTGCGTGCGCGGATGCCTGGCTATCTATCTAGGAGGCCGGTCCAGGAGCTGGATCAGCGCATGCATGCGTGGACGCAGGATGGATGGATGGATGGATGGCCAGGGGGCGGGTCTTGCTTCCCTATCTACCTGCGCATCCCACGCACGGAGGCTGCGCATGCATGCATGGGTGGCTGCGAGCGAGGTGGCGGCCCCCAGCCCAAAGCACGTGCGCTGCTGCTCAACACGGATGGGCGTAGTGGGCGCTGGAGCCGGCCCCGAACGCGGCTCCGTACGCTGTGGCGGGCGTCTACACGTGAATCGTGCCTGGTGGCACGGAAACGCGTGTTGGGAGGCGCTGCGGGCATAAGGCCCTCGGCCGCTTTGGGTACATGTGCCCCAAGGTTGAGCCCTTTGGCATGGATCGTTCATACCATGGTGAAAACCGCCCATCCCATCAGCACTGGGCACGTAAGCACCATTGGGCCAGATCAGTAGTACGGTGGGGGACCACGTGCGAACCCCTGGTGACGATCTGTTTTGCAGCCCCCCACAAACCGACGTTTTGCGTGTTTGGCCGCGTACCTGGGTAGGCGGGAGGCCGCGTTAGGCCTGGTGGCTCGCTGTGCGTGCGCGGATGCCTGGCTATCTATCTAGGAGGCCGGTCCAGGAGCTGGATCAGCGCATGCATGGGTGGACGCAGGATGGATGGATGGATGGATGGATGGATGGCCAGGGGGCGGGTCTTGCTTCCCTATCTACCTGCGCATCCCACGCACGGAGGCTGCGCATGCATGCATGGGTGGCTGCGAGCGAGGTGGCGGCCCCCAGCCCAAAGCACGTGCGCTGCTGCTCAACACGGATGGGCGTAGTGGGCGCTGGAGCCGGCCCCGAACGCGGCTCCGTACGCTGTGGCGGGCGTCTACACGTGAATCGTGCCTGGTGGCACGGAAACGCGTGTTGGGAGGCGCTGCGGGCATAAGGCCCTCGGCCGCTTTGGGTACATGTGCCCCAAGGTTGAGCCCTTTGGCATGGATCGTTCATACCATGGTGAAAACCGCCCATCCCATCAGCACTGGGCACGTAAGCACCATTGGGCCAGATCAGTAGTACGGTGGGGGACCACGTGCGAACCCCTGGTGACGATCTGTTTTGCAGCCCCCCACAAACCGACGTTTTGCGTGTTTGGCCGCGTACCTGGGTAGGCGGGAGGCCGCGTTAGGCCTGGTGGCTCGCTGTGCGTGCGCGGATGCCTGGCTATCTATCTAGGAGGCCGGTCCAGGAGCTGGATCAGCGCATGCATGGGTGGACGCAGGATGGATGGATGGATGGATGGATGGCCAGGGGGCGGGTCTTGCTTCCCTATCTACCTGCGCATCCCACGCACGGAGGCTGCGCATGCATGCATGGGTGGCTGCGAGCGAGGTGGCGGCCCCCAGCCCAAAGCACGTGCGCTGCTGCTCAACACGGATGGGCGTAGTGGGCGCTGGAGCCGGCCCCGAACGCGGCTCCGTACGCTGTGGCGGGCGTCTACACGTGAATCGTGCCTGGTGGCACGGAAACGCGTGTTGGGAGGCGCTGCGGGCATAAGGCCCTCGGCCGCTTTGGGTACATGTGCCCCAAGGTTGAGCCCTTTGGCATGGATCGTTCATACCATGGTGAAAACCGCCCATCCCATCAGCACTGGGCACGTAAGCACCATTGGGCCAGATCAGTAGTACGGTGGGGGACCACGTGCGAACCCCTGGTGACGATCTGTTTTGCAGCCCCCCCACAAACCGACGTTTTGCGTGTTTGGCCGCGTACCTGGGTAGGCGGGAGGCCGCGTTAGGCCTGGTGGCTCGCTGTGCGTGCGCGGATGCCTGGCTATCTATCTAGGAGGCCGGTCCAGGAGCTGGATCAGCGCATGCATGGGTGGACGCAGGATGGATGGATGGATGGATGGATGGATGGCCAGGGGGCGGGTCTTGCTTCCCTATCTACCTGCGCATCCCACGCACGGAGGCTGCGCATGCATGCATGGGTGGCTGCGAGCGAGGTGGCGGCCCCCAGCCCAAAGCACGTGCGCTGCTGCTCAACACGGATGGGCGTAGTGGGCGCTGGAGCCGGCCCCGAACGCGGCTCCGTACGCTGTGGCGGGCGTCTACACGTGAATCGTGCCTGGTGGCACGGAAACGCGTGTTGGGAGGCGCTGCGGGCATAAGGCCCTCGGCCGCTTTGGGTACATGTGCCCCAAGGTTGAGCCCTTTGGCATGGATCGTTCATACCATGGTGAAAACCGCCCATCCCATCAGCACTGGGCACGTAAGCACCATTGGGCCAGATCAGTAGTACGGTGGGGGACCACGTGCGAACCCCTGGTGACGATCTGTTTTGCAGCCCCCCACAAACCGACGTTTTGCGTGTTTGGCCGCGTACCTGGGTAGGCGGGAGGCCGCGTTAGGCCTGGTGGCTCGCTGTGCGTGCGCGGATGCCTGGCTATCTATCTAGGAGGCCGGTCCAGGAGCTGGATCAGCGCATGCATGGGTGGACGCAGGATGGATGGATGGATGGATGGATGGATGGCCAGGGGGCGGGTCTTGCTTCCCTATCTACCTGCGCATCCCACGCACGGAGGCTGCGCATGCATGCATGGGTGGCTGCGAGCGAGGTGGCGGCCCCCAGCCCAAAGCACGTGCGCTGCTGCTCAACACGGATGGGCGTAGTGGGCGCTGGAGCCGGCCCCGAACGCGGCTCCGTACGCTGTGGCGGGCGTCTACACGTGAATCGTGCCTGGTGGCACGGAAACGCGTGTTGGGAGGCGCTGCGGGCATAAGGCCCTCGGCCGCTTTGGGTACATGTGCCCCAAGGTTGAGCCCTTTGGCATGGATCGTTCATACCATGGTGAAAACCGCCCATCCCATCAGCACTGGGCACGTAAGCACCATTGGGCCAGATCAGTAGTACGGTGGGGGACCACGTGCGAACCCCTGGTGACGATCTGTTTTGCAGCCCCCCCACAAACCGACGTTTTGCGTGTTTGGCCGCGTACCTGGGTAGGCGGGAGGCCGCGTTAGGCCTGGTGGCTCGCTGTGCGTGCGCGGATGCCTGGCTGTCTATCTAGGAGGCCGGTCCAGGAGCTGGATCAGCGCATGCATGGGTGGACGCAGGATGGATGGATGGATGGATGGCCAGGGGGCGGGTCTTGCTTCCCTATCTACCTGCGCATCCCACGCACGGAGGCTGCGCATGCATGCATGGGTGGCTGCGAGCGAGGTGGCGGCCCCCAGCCCAAAGCACGTGCGCTGCTGCTCAACACGGATGGGCGTAGTGGGCGCTGGAGCCGGCCCCGAACGCGGCTCCGTACGCTGTGGCGGGCGTCTACACGTGAATCGTGCCTGGTGGCACGGAAACGCGTGTTGGGAGGCGCTGCGGGCATAAGGCCCTCGGCCGCTTTGGGTACATGTGCCCCAAGGTTGAGCCCTTTGGCATGGATCGTTCATACCATGGTGAAAACCGCCCATCCCATCAGCACTGGGCACGTAAGCACCATTGGGCCAGATCAGTAGTACGGTGGGGGACCACGTGCGAACCCCTGGTGACGATCTGTTTTGCAGCCCCCCCACAAACCGACGTTTTGCGTGTTTGGCCGCGTACCTGGGTAGGCGGGAGGCCGCGTTAGGCCTGGTGGCTCGCTGTGCGTGCGCGGATGCCTGGCTATCTATCTAGGAGGCCGGTCCAGGAGCTGGATCAGCGCATGCATGGGTGGACGCAGGATGGATGGATGGATGGATGGATGGATGGCCAGGGGGCGGGTCTTGCTTCCCTATCTACCTGCGCATCCCACGCACGGAGGCTGCGCATGCATGCATGGGTGGCTGCGAGCGAGGTGGCGGCCCCCAGCCCAAAGCACGTGCGCTGCTGCTCAACACGGATGGGCGTAGTGGGCGCTGGAGCCGGCCCCGAACGCGGCTCCGTACGCTGTGGCGGGCGTCTACACGTGAATCGTGCCTGGTGGCACGGAAACGCGTGTTGGGAGGCGCTGCGGGCATAAGGCCCTCGGCCGCTTTGGGTACATGTGCCCCAAGGTTGAGCCCTTTGGCATGGATCGTTCATACCATGGTGAAAACCGCCCATCCCATCAGCACTGGGCACGTAAGCACCATTGGGCCAGATCAGTAGTACGGTGGGGGACCACGTGCGAACCCCTGGTGACGATCTGTTTTGCAGCCCCCCCACAAACCGACGTTTTGCGTGTTTGGCCGCGTACCTGGGTAGGCGGGAGGCCGCGTTAGGCCTGGTGGCTCGCTGTGCGTGCGCGGATGCCTGGCTATCTATCTAGGAGGCCGGTCCAGGAGCTGGATCAGCGCATGCATGGGTGGACGCAGGATGGATGGATGGATGGATGGATGGCCAGGGGGCGGGTCTTGCTTCCCTATCTACCTGCGCATCCCACGCACGGAGGCTGCGCATGCATGCATGGGTGGCTGCGAGCGAGGTGGCGGCCCCCAGCCCAAAGCACGTGCGCTGCTGCTCAACACGGATGGGCGTAGTGGGCGCTGGAGCCGGCCCCGAACGCGGCTCCGTACGCTGTGGCGGGCGTCTACACGTGAATCGTGCCTGGTGGCACGGAAACGCGTGTTGGGAGGCGCTGCGGGCATAAGGCCCTCGGCCGCTTTGGGTACATGTGCCCCAAGGTTGAGCCCTTTGGCATGGATCGTTCATACCATGGTGAAAACCGCCCATCCCATCAGCACTGGGCACGTAAGCACCATTGGGCCAGATCAGTAGTACGGTGGGGGACCACGTGCGAACCCCTGGTGACGATCTGTTTTGCAGCCCCCCCACAAACCGACGTTTTGCGTGTTTGGCCGCGTACCTGGGTAGGCGGGAGGCCGCGTTAGGCCTGGTGGCTCGCTGTGCGTGCGCGGATGCCTGGCTATCTATCTAGGAGGCCGGTCCAGGAGCTGGATCAGCGCATGCATGGGTGGACGCAGGATGGATGGATGGATGGATGGATGGATGGCCAGGGGGCGGGTCTTGCTTCCCTATCTACCTGCGCATCCCACGCACGGAGGCTGCGCATGCATGCATGGGTGGCTGCGAGCGAGGTGGCGGCCCCCAGCCCAAAGCACGTGCGCTGCTGCTCAACACGGATGGGCGTAGTGGGCGCTGGAGCCGGCCCCGAACGCGGCTCCGTACGCTGTGGCGGGCGTCTACACGTGAATCGTGCCTGGTGGCACGGAAACGCGTGTTGGGAGGCGCTGCGGGCATAAGGCCCTCGGCCGCTTTGGGTACATGTGCCCCAAGGTTGAGCCCTTTGGCATGGATCGTTCATACCATGGTGAAAACCGCCCATCCCATCAGCACTGGGCACGTAAGCACCATTGGGCCAGATCAGTAGTACGGTGGGGGACCACGTGCGAACCCCTGGTGACGATCTGTTTTGCAGCCCCCCACAAACCGACGTTTTGCGTGTTTGGCCGCGTACCTGGGTAGGCGGGAGGCCGCGTTAGGCCTGGTGGCTCGCTGTGCGTGCGCGGATGCCTGGCTATCTATCTAGGAGGCCGGTCCAGGAGCTGGATCAGCGCATGCATGGGTGGACGCAGGATGGATGGATGGATGGATGGCCAGGGGGCGGGTCTTGCTTCCCTATCTACCTGCGCATCCCACGCACGGAGGCTGCGCATGCATGCATGGGTGGCTGCGAGCGAGGTGGCGGCCCCCAGCCCAAAGCACGTGCGCTGCTGCTCAACACGGATGGGCGTAGTGGGCGCTGGAGCCGGCCCCGAACGCGGCTCCGTACGCTGTGGCGGGCGTCTACACGTGAATCGTGCCTGGTGGCACGGAAACGCGTGTTGGGAGGCGCTGCGGGCATAAGGCCCTCGGCCGCTTTGGGTACATGTGCCCCAAGGTTGAGCCCTTTGGCATGGATCGTTCATACCATGGTGAAAACCGCCCATCCCATCAGCACTGGGCACGTAAGCACCATTGGGCCAGATCAGTAGTACGGTGGGGGACCACGTGCGAACCCCTGGTGACGATCTGTTTTGCAGCCCCCCCACAAACCGACGTTTTGCGTGTTTGGCCGCGTACCTGGGTAGGCGGGAGGCCGCGTTAGGCCTGGTGGCTCGCTGTGCGTGCGCGGATGCCTGGCTATCTATCTAGGAGGCCGGTCCAGGAGCTGGATCAGCGCATGCATGGGTGGACGCAGGATGGATGGATGGATGGATGGATGGCCAGGGGGCGGGTCTTGCTTCCCTATCTACCTGCGCATCCCACGCACGGAGGCTGCGCATGCATGCATGGGTGGCTGCGAGCGAGGTGGCGGCCCCCAGCCCAAAGCACGTGCGCTGCTGCTCAACACGGATGGGCGTAGTGGGCGCTGGAGCCGGCCCCGAACGCGGCTCCGTACGCTGTGGCGGGCGTCTACACGTGAATCGTGCCTGGTGGCACGGAAACGCGTGTTGGGAGGCGCTGCGGGCATAAGGCCCTCGGCCGCTTTGGGTACATGTGCCCCAAGGTTGAGCCCTTTGGCATGGATCGTTCATACCATGGTGAAAACCGCCCATCCCATCAGCACTGGGCACGTAAGCACCATTGGGCCAGATCAGTAGTACGGTGGGGGACCACGTGCGAACCCCTGGTGACGATCTGTTTTGCAGCCCCCCCACAAACCGACGTTTTGCGTGTTTGGCCGCGTACCTGGGTAGGCGGGAGGCCGCGTTAGGCCTGGTGGCTCGCTGTGCGTGCGCGGATGCCTGGCTATCTATCTAGGAGGCCGGTCCAGGAGCTGGATCAGCGCATGCATGGGTGGACGCAGGATGGATGGATGGATGGATGGATGGCCAGGGGGCGGGTCTTGCTTCCCTATCTACCTGCGCATCCCACGCACGGAGGCTGCGCATGCATGCATGGGTGGCTGCGAGCGAGGTGGCGGCCCCCAGCCCAAAGCACGTGCGCTGCTGCTCAACACGGATGGGCGTAGTGGGCGCTGGAGCCGGCCCCGAACGCGGCTCCGTGCGCTGTGGCGGGCGTCTACACGTGAATCGAGCCTGGTGGCACGGAAACGCGTGTTGGGAGGCGCTGCGGGCATAAGGCCCTCGGCCGCTTTGGGTACATGTGCCCCAAGGTTGAGCCCTTTGGCATGGATCGTTCATACCATGGTGAAAACCGCCCATCCCATCAGCACTGGGCACGTAAGCACCATTGGGCCAGATCAGTAGTACGGTGGGGGACCACGTGCGAACCCCTGGTGACGATCTGTTTTGCAGCCCCCCCACAAACCGACGTTTTGCGTGTTTGGCCGCGTACCTGGGTAGGCGGGAGGCCGCGTTAGGCCTGGTGGCTCGCTGTGCGTGCGCGGATGCCTGGCTGTCTATCTAGGAGGCCGGTCCAGGAGCTGGATCAGCGCATGCATGGGTGGACGCAGGATGGATGGATGGATGGATGGCCAGGGGGCGGGTCTTGCTTCCCTATCTACCTGCGCATCCCACGCACGGAGGCTGCGCATGCATGCATGGGTGGCTGCGAGCGAGGTGGCGGCCCCCAGCCCAAAGCACGTGCGCTGCTGCTCAACACGGATGGGCGTAGTGGGCGCTGGAGCCGGCCCCGAACGCGGCTCCGTGCGCTGTGGCGGGCGTCTACACGTGAATCGTGCCTGGTGGCACGGAAACGCGTGTTGGGAGGCGCTGCGGGCATAAGGCCCTCGGCCGCTTTGGGTACATGTGCCCCAAGGTTGAGCCCTTTGGCATGGATCGTTCATACCATGGTGAAAACCGCCCATCCCATCAGCACTGGGCACGTAAGCACCATTGGGCCAGATCAGTAGTACGGTGGGGGACCACGTGCGAACCCCTGGTGACGATCTGTTTTGCAGCCCCCCCACAAACCGACGTTTTGCGTGTTTGGCCGCGTACCTGGGTAGGCGGGAGGCCGCGTTAGGCCTGGTGGCTCGCTGTGCGTGCGCGGATGCCTGGCTATCTATCTAGGAGGCCGGTCCAGGAGCTGGATCAGCGCATGCATGGGTGGACGCAGGATGGATGGATGGATGGATGGATGGCCAGGGGGCGGGTCTTGCTTCCCTATCTACCTGCGCATCCCACGCACGGAGGCTGCGCATGCATGCATGGGTGGCTGCGAGCGAGGTGGCGGCCCCCAGCCCAAAGCACGTGCGCTGCTGCTCAACACGGATGGGCGTAGTGGGCGCTGGAGCCGGCCCCGAACGCGGCTCCGTACGCTGTGGCGGGCGTCTACACGTGAATCGTGCCTGGTGGCACGGAAACGCGTGTTGGGAGGCGCTGCGGGCATAAGGCCCTCGGCCGCTTTGGGTACATGTGCCCCAAGGTTGAGCCCTTTGGCATGGATCGTTCATACCATGGTGAAAACCGCCCATCCCATCAGCACTGGGCACGTAAGCACCATTGGGCCAGATCAGTAGTACGGTGGGGGACCACGTGCGAACCCCTGGTGACGATCTGTTTTGCAGCCCCCCACAAACCGACGTTTTGCGTGTTTGGCCGCGTACCTGGGTAGGCGGGAGGCCGCGTTAGGCCTGGTGGCTCGCTGTGCGTGCGCGGATGCCTGGCTATCTATCTAGGAGGCCGGTCCAGGAGCTGGATCAGCGCATGCATGGGTGGACGCAGGATGGATGGATGGATGGATGGCCAGGGGGCGGGTCTTGCTTCCCTATCTACCTGCGCATCCCACGCACGGAGGCTGCGCATGCATGCATGGGTGGCTGCGAGCGAGGTGGCGGCCCCCAGCCCAAAGCACGTGCGCTGCTGCTCAACACGGATGGGCGTAGTGGGCGCTGGAGCCGGCCCCGAACGCGGCTCCGTACGCTGTGGCGGGCGTCTACACGTGAATCGTGCCTGGTGGCACGGAAACGCGTGTTGGGAGGCGCTGCGGGCATAAGGCCCTCGGCCGCTTTGGGTACATGTGCCCCAAGGTTGAGCCCTTTGGCATGGATCGTTCATACCATGGTGAAAACCGCCCATCCCATCAGCACTGGGCACGTAAGCACCATTGGGCCAGATCAGTAGTACGGTGGGGGACCACGTGCGAACCCCTGGTGACGATCTGTTTTGCAGCCCCCCCACAAACCGACGTTTTGCGTGTTTGGCCGCGTACCTGGGTAGGCGGGAGGCCGCGTTAGGCCTGGTGGCTCGCTGTGCGTGCGCGGATGCCTGGCTATCTATCTAGGAGGCCGGTCCAGGAGCTGGATCAGCGCATGCATGGGTGGACGCAGGATGGATGGATGGATGGATGGATGGCCAGGGGGCGGGTCTTGCTTCCCTATCTACCTGCGCATCCCACGCACGGAGGCTGCGCATGCATGCATGGGTGGCTGCGAGCGAGGTGGCGGCCCCCAGCCCAAAGCACGTGCGCTGCTGCTCAACACGGATGGGCGTAGTGGGCGCTGGAGCCGGCCCCGAACGCGGCTCCGTACGCTGTGGCGGGCGTCTACACGTGAATCGTGCCTGGTGGCACGGAAACGCGTGTTGGGAGGCGCTGCGGGCATAAGGCCCTCGGCCGCTTTGGGTACATGTGCCCCAAGGTTGAGCCCTTTGGCATGGATCGTTCATACCATGGTGAAAACCGCCCATCCCATCAGCACTGGGCACGTAAGCACCATTGGGCCAGATCAGTAGTACGGTGGGGGACCACGTGCGAACCCCTGGTGACGATCTGTTTTGCAGCCCCCCACAAACCGACGTTTTGCGTGTTTGGCCGCGTACCTGGGTAGGCGGGAGGCCGCGTTAGGCCTGGTGGCTCGCTGTGCGTGCGCGGATGCCTGGCTATCTATCTAGGAGGCCGGTCCAGGAGCTGGATCAGCGCATGCATGGGTGGACGCAGGATGGATGGATGGATGGATGGATGGCCAGGGGGCGGGTCTTGCTTCCCTATCTACCTGCGCATCCCACGCACGGAGGCTGCGCATGCATGCATGGGTGGCTGCGAGCGAGGTGGCGGCCCCCAGCCCAAAGCACGTGCGCTGCTGCTCAACACGGATGGGCGTAGTGGGCGCTGGAGCCGGCCCCGAACGCGGCTCCGTACGCTGTGGCGGGCGTCTACACGTGAATCGTGCCTGGTGGCACGGAAACGCGTGTTGGGAGGCGCTGCGGGCATAAGGCCCTCGGCCGCTTTGGGTACATGTGCCCCAAGGTTGAGCCCTTTGGCATGGATCGTTCATACCATGGTGAAAACCGCCCATCCCATCAGCACTGGGCACGTAAGCACCATTGGGCCAGATCAGTAGTACGGTGGGGGACCACGTGCGAACCCCTGGTGACGATCTGTTTTGCAGCCCCCCCACAAACCGACGTTTTGCGTGTTTGGCCGCGTACCTGGGTAGGCGGGAGGCCGCGTTAGGCCTGGTGGCTCGCTGTGCGTGCGCGGATGCCTGGCTATCTATCTAGGAGGCCGGTCCAGGAGCTGGATCAGCGCATGCATGGGTGGACGCAGGATGGATGGATGGATGGATGGATGGCCAGGGGGCGGGTCTTGCTTCCCTATCTACCTGCGCATCCCACGCACGGAGGCTGCGCATGCATGCATGGGTGGCTGCGAGCGAGGTGGCGGCCCCCAGCCCAAAGCACGTGCGCTGCTGCTCAACACGGATGGGCGTAGTGGGCGCTGGAGCCGGCCCCGAACGCGGCTCCGTACGCTGTGGCGGGCGTCTACACGTGAATCGTGCCTGGTGGCACGGAAACGCGTGTTGGGAGGCGCTGCGGGCATAAGGCCCTCGGCCGCTTTGGGTACATGTGCCCCAAGGTTGAGCCCTTTGGCATGGATCGTTCATACCATGGTGAAAACCGCCCATCCCATCAGCACTGGGCACGTAAGCACCATTGGGCCAGATCAGTAGTACGGTGGGGGACCACGTGCGAACCCCTGGTGACGATCTGTTTTGCAGCCCCCCCACAAACCGACGTTTTGCGTGTTTGGCCGCGTACCTGGGTAGGCGGGAGGCCGCGTTAGGCCTGGTGGCTCGCTGTGCGTGCGCGGATGCCTGGCTATCTATCTAGGAGGCCGGTCCAGGAGCTGGATCAGCGCATGCATGGGTGGACGCAGGATGGATGGATGGATGGATGGATGGCCAGGGGGCGGGTCTTGCTTCCCTATCTACCTGCGCATCCCACGCACGGAGGCTGCGCATGCATGCATGGGTGGCTGCGAGCGAGGTGGCGGCCCCCAGCCCAAAGCACGTGCGCTGCTGCTCAACACGGATGGGCGTAGTGGGCGCTGGAGCCGGCCCCGAACGCGGCTCCGTACGCTGTGGCGGGCGTCTACACGTGAATCGTGCCTGGTGGCACGGAAACGCGTGTTGGGAGGCGCTGCGGGCATAAGGCCCTCGGCCGCTTTGGGTACATGTGCCCCAAGGTTGAGCCCTTTGGCATGGATCGTTCATACCATGGTGAAAACCGCCCATCCCATCAGCACTGGGCACGTAAGCACCATTGGGCCAGATCAGTAGTACGGTGGGGGACCACGTGCGAACCCCTGGTGACGATCTGTTTTGCAGCCCCCCACAAACCGACGTTTTGCGTGTTTGGCCGCGTACCTGGGTAGGCGGGAGGCCGCGTTAGGCCTGGTGGCTCGCTGTGCGTGCGCGGATGCCTGGCTATCTATCTAGGAGGCCGGTCCAGGAGCTGGATCAGCGCATGCATGGGTGGACGCAGGATGGATGGATGGATGGATGGATGGCCAGGGGGCGGGTCTTGCTTCCCTATCTACCTGCGCATCCCACGCACGGAGGCTGCGCATGCATGCATGGGTGGCTGCGAGCGAGGTGGCGGCCCCCAGCCCAAAGCACGTGCGCTGCTGCTCAACACGGATGGGCGTAGTGGGCGCTGGAGCCGGCCCCGAACGCGGCTCCGTACGCTGTGGCGGGCGTCTACACGTGAATCGTGCCTGGTGGCACGGAAACGCGTGTTGGGAGGCGCTGCGGGCATAAGGCCCTCGGCCGCTTTGGGTACATGTGCCCCAAGGTTGAGCCCTTTGGCATGGATCGTTCATACCATGGTGAAAACCGCCCATCCCATCAGCACTGGGCACGTAAGCACCATTGGGCCAGATCAGTAGTACGGTGGGGGACCACGTGCGAACCCCTGGTGACGATCTGTTTTGCAGCCCCCCCACAAACCGACGTTTTGCGTGTTTGGCCGCGTACCTGGGTAGGCGGGAGGCCGCGTTAGGCCTGGTGGCTCGCTGTGCGTGCGCGGATGCCTGGCTATCTATCTAGGAGGCCGGTCCAGGAGCTGGATCAGCGCATGCATGGGTGGACGCAGGATGGATGGATGGATGGATGGATGGCCAGGGGGCGGGTCTTGCTTCCCTATCTACCTGCGCATCCCACGCACGGAGGCTGCGCATGCATGCATGGGTGGCTGCGAGCGAGGTGGCGGCCCCCAGCCCAAAGCACGTGCGCTGCTGCTCAACACGGATGGGCGTAGTGGGCGCTGGAGCCGGCCCCGAACGCGGCTCCGTACGCTGTGGCGGGCGTCTACACGTGAATCGTGCCTGGTGGCACGGAAACGCGTGTTGGGAGGCGCTGCGGGCATAAGGCCCTCGGCCGCTTTGGGTACATGTGCCCCAAGGTTGAGCCCTTTGGCATGGATCGTTCATACCATGGTGAAAACCGCCCATCCCATCAGCACTGGGCACGTAAGCACCATTGGGCCAGATCAGTAGTACGGTGGGGGACCACGTGCGAACCCCTGGTGACGATCTGTTTTGCAGCCCCCCCACAAACCGACGTTTTGCGTGTTTGGCCGCGTACCTGGGTAGGCGGGAGGCCGCGTTAGGCCTGGTGGCTCGCTGTGCGTGCGCGGATGCCTGGCTATCTATCTAGGAGGCCGGTCCAGGAGCTGGATCAGCGCATGCATGGGTGGACGCAGGATGGATGGATGGATGGATGGATGGCCAGGGGGCGGGTCTTGCTTCCCTATCTACCTGCGCATCCCACGCACGGAGGCTGCGCATGCATGCATGGGTGGCTGCGAGCGAGGTGGCGGCCCCCAGCCCAAAGCACGTGCGCTGCTGCTCAACACGGATGGGCGTAGTGGGCGCTGGAGCCGGCCCCGAACGCGGCTCCGTACGCTGTGGCGGGCGTCTACACGTGAATCGTGCCTGGTGGCACGGAAACGCGTGTTGGGAGGCGCTGCGGGCATAAGGCCCTCGGCCGCTTTGGGTACATGTGCCCCAAGGTTGAGCCCTTTGGCATGGATCGTTCATACCATGGTGAAAACCGCCCATCCCATCAGCACTGGGCACGTAAGCACCATTGGGCCAGATCAGTAGTACGGTGGGGGACCACGTGCGAACCCCTGGTGACGATCTGTTTTGCAGCCCCCCCACAAACCGACGTTTTGCGTGTTTGGCCGCGTACCTGGGTAGGCGGGAGGCCGCGTTAGGCCTGGTGGCTCGCTGTGCGTGCGCGGATGCCTGGCTATCTATCTAGGAGGCCGGTCCAGGAGCTGGATCAGCGCATGCATGGGTGGACGCAGGATGGATGGATGGATGGATGGATGGCCAGGGGGCGGGTCTTGCTTCCCTATCTACCTGCGCATCCCACGCACGGAGGCTGCGCATGCATGCATGGGTGGCTGCGAGCGAGGTGGCGGCCCCCAGCCCAAAGCACGTGCGCTGCTGCTCAACACGGATGGGCGTAGTGGGCGCTGGAGCCGGCCCCGAACGCGGCTCCGTACGCTGTGGCGGGCGTCTACACGTGAATCGTGCCTGGTGGCACGGAAACGCGTGTTGGGAGGCGCTGCGGGCATAAGGCCCTCGGCCGCTTTGGGTACATGTGCCCCAAGGTTGAGCCCTTTGGCATGGATCGTTCATACCATGGTGAAAACCGCCCATCCCATCAGCACTGGGCACGTAAGCACCATTGGGCCAGATCAGTAGTACGGTGGGGGACCACGTGCGAACCCCTGGTGACGATCTGTTTTGCAGCCCCCCCACAAACCGACGTTTTGCGTGTTTGGCCGCGTACCTGGGTAGGCGGGAGGCCGCGTTAGGCCTGGTGGCTCGCTGTGCGTGCGCGGATGCCTGGCTATCTATCTAGGAGGCCGGTCCAGGAGCTGGATCAGCGCATGCATGGGTGGACGCAGGATGGATGGATGGATGGATGGATGGCCAGGGGGCGGGTCTTGCTTCCCTATCTACCTGCGCATCCCACGCACGGAGGCTGCGCATGCATGCATGGGTGGCTGCGAGCGAGGTGGCGGCCCCCAGCCCAAAGCACGTGCGCTGCTGCTCAACACGGATGGGCGTAGTGGGCGCTGGAGCCGGCCCCGAACGCGGCTCCGTACGCTGTGGCGGGCGTCTACACGTGAATCGTGCCTGGTGGCACGGAAACGCGTGTTGGGAGGCGCTGCGGGCATAAGGCCCTCGGCCGCTTTGGGTACATGTGCCCCAAGGTTGAGCCCTTTGGCATGGATCGTTCATACCATGGTGAAAACCGCCCATCCCATCAGCACTGGGCACGTAAGCACCATTGGGCCAGATCAGTAGTACGGTGGGGGACCACGTGCGAACCCCTGGTGACGATCTGTTTTGCAGCCCCCCCACAAACCGACGTTTTGCGTGTTTGGCCGCGTACCTGGGTAGGCGGGAGGCCGCGTTAGGCCTGGTGGCTCGCTGTGCGTGCGCGGATGCCTGGCTATCTATCTAGGAGGCCGGTCCAGGAGCTGGATCAGCGCATGCATGGGTGGACGCAGGATGGATGGATGGATGGATGGATGGCCAGGGGGCGGGTCTTGCTTCCCTATCTACCTGCGCATCCCACGCACGGAGGCTGCGCATGCATGCATGGGTGGCTGCGAGCGAGGTGGCGGCCCCCAGCCCAAAGCACGTGCGCTGCTGCTCAACACGGATGGGCGTAGTGGGCGCTGGAGCCGGCCCCGAACGCGGCTCCGTACGCTGTGGCGGGCGTCTACACGTGAATCGTGCCTGGTGGCACGGAAACGCGTGTTGGGAGGCGCTGCGGGCATAAGGCCCTCGGCCGCTTTGGGTACATGTGCCCCAAGGTTGAGCCCTTTGGCATGGATCGTTCATACCATGGTGAAAACCGCCCATCCCATCAGCACTGGGCACGTAAGCACCATTGGGCCAGATCAGTAGTACGGTGGGGGACCACGTGCGAACCCCTGGTGACGATCTGTTTTGCAGCCCCCCCACAAACCGACGTTTTGCGTGTTTGGCCGCGTACCTGGGTAGGCGGGAGGCCGCGTTAGGCCTGGTGGCTCGCTGTGCGTGCGCGGATGCCTGGCTATCTATCTAGGAGGCCGGTCCAGGAGCTGGATCAGCGCATGCATGGGTGGACGCAGGATGGATGGATGGATGGATGGATGGCCAGGGGGCGGGTCTTGCTTCCCTATCTACCTGCGCATCCCACGCACGGAGGCTGCGCATGCATGCATGGGTGGCTGCGAGCGAGGTGGCGGCCCCCAGCCCAAAGCACGTGCGCTGCTGCTCAACACGGATGGGCGTAGTGGGCGCTGGAGCCGGCCCCGAACGCGGCTCCGTACGCTGTGGCGGGCGTCTACACGTGAATCGTGCCTGGTGGCACGGAAACGCGTGTTGGGAGGCGCTGCGGGCATAAGGCCCTCGGCCGCTTTGGGTACATGTGCCCCAAGGTTGAGCCCTTTGGCATGGATCGTTCATACCATGGTGAAAACCGCCCATCCCATCAGCACTGGGCACGTAAGCACCATTGGGCCAGATCAGTAGTACGGTGGGGGACCACGTGCGAACCCCTGGTGACGATCTGTTTTGCAGCCCCCCCACAAACCGACGTTTTGCGTGTTTGGCCGCGTACCTGGGTAGGCGGGAGGCCGCGTTAGGCCTGGTGGCTCGCTGTGCGTGCGCGGATGCCTGGCTATCTATCTAGGAGGCCGGTCCAGGAGCTGGATCAGCGCATGCATGGGTGGACGCAGGATGGATGGATGGATGGATGGATGGCCAGGGGGCGGGTCTTGCTTCCCTATCTACCTGCGCATCCCACGCACGGAGGCTGCGCATGCATGCATGGGTGGCTGCGAGCGAGGTGGCGGCCCCCAGCCCAAAGCACGTGCGCTGCTGCTCAACACGGATGGGCGTAGTGGGCGCTGGAGCCGGCCCCGAACGCGGCTCCGTACGCTGTGGCGGGCGTCTACACGTGAATCGTGCCTGGTGGCACGGAAACGCGTGTTGGGAGGCGCTGCGGGCATAAGGCCCTCGGCCGCTTTGGGTACATGTGCCCCAAGGTTGAGCCCTTTGGCATGGATCGTTCATACCATGGTGAAAACCGCCCATCCCATCAGCACTGGGCACGTAAGCACCATTGGGCCAGATCAGTAGTACGGTGGGGGACCACGTGCGAACCCCTGGTGACGATCTGTTTTGCAGCCCCCCCACAAACCGACGTTTTGCGTGTTTGGCCGCGTACCTGGGTAGGCGGGAGGCCGCGTTAGGCCTGGTGGCTCGCTGTGCGTGCGCGGATGCCTGGCTATCTATCTAGGAGGCCGGTCCAGGAGCTGGATCAGCGCATGCATGGGTGGACGCAGGATGGATGGATGGATGGATGGATGGCCAGGGGGCGGGTCTTGCTTCCCTATCTACCTGCGCATCCCACGCACGGAGGCTGCGCATGCATGCATGGGTGGCTGCGAGCGAGGTGGCGGCCCCCAGCCCAAAGCACGTGCGCTGCTGCTCAACACGGATGGGCGTAGTGGGCGCTGGAGCCGGCCCCGAACGCGGCTCCGTACGCTGTGGCGGGCGTCTACACGTGAATCGTGCCTGGTGGCACGGAAACGCGTGTTGGGAGGCGCTGCGGGCATAAGGCCCTCGGCCGCTTTGGGTACATGTGCCCCAAGGTTGAGCCCTTTGGCATGGATCGTTCATACCATGGTGAAAACCGCCCATCCCATCAGCACTGGGCACGTAAGCACCATTGGGCCAGATCAGTAGTACGGTGGGGGACCACGTGCGAACCCCTGGTGACGATCTGTTTTGCAGCCCCCCCACAAACCGACGTTTTGCGTGTTTGGCCGCGTACCTGGGTAGGCGGGAGGCCGCGTTAGGCCTGGTGGCTCGCTGTGCGTGCGCGGATGCCTGGCTATCTATCTAGGAGGCCGGTCCAGGAGCTGGATCAGCGCATGCATGGGTGGACGCAGGATGGATGGATGGATGGATGGATGGCCAGGGGGCGGGTCTTGCTTCCCTATCTACCTGCGCATCCCACGCACGGAGGCTGCGCATGCATGCATGGGTGGCTGCGAGCGAGGTGGCGGCCCCCAGCCCAAAGCACGTGCGCTGCTGCTCAACACGGATGGGCGTAGTGGGCGCTGGAGCCGGCCCCGAACGCGGCTCCGTACGCTGTGGCGGGCGTCTACACGTGAATCGTGCCTGGTGGCACGGAAACGCGTGTTGGGAGGCGCTGCGGGCATAAGGCCCTCGGCCGCTTTGGGTACATGTGCCCCAAGGTTGAGCCCTTTGGCATGGATCGTTCATACCATGGTGAAAACCGCCCATCCCATCAGCACTGGGCACGTAAGCACCATTGGGCCAGATCAGTAGTACGGTGGGGGACCACGTGCGAACCCCTGGTGACGATCTGTTTTGCAGCCCCCCCACAAACCGACGTTTTGCGTGTTTGGCCGCGTACCTGGGTAGGCGGGAGGCCGCGTTAGGCCTGGTGGCTCGCTGTGCGTGCGCGGATGCCTGGCTATCTATCTAGGAGGCCGGTCCAGGAGCTGGATCAGCGCATGCATGGGTGGACGCAGGATGGATGGATGGATGGATGGATGGCCAGGGGGCGGGTCTTGCTTCCCTATCTACCTGCGCATCCCACGCACGGAGGCTGCGCATGCATGCATGGGTGGCTGCGAGCGAGGTGGCGGCCCCCAGCCCAAAGCACGTGCGCTGCTGCTCAACACGGATGGGCGTAGTGGGCGCTGGAGCCGGCCCCGAACGCGGCTCCGTACGCTGTGGCGGGCGTCTACACGTGAATCGTGCCTGGTGGCACGGAAACGCGTGTTGGGAGGCGCTGCGGGCATAAGGCCCTCGGCCGCTTTGGGTACATGTGCCCCAAGGTTGAGCCCTTTGGCATGGATCGTTCATACCATGGTGAAAACCGCCCATCCCATCAGCACTGGGCACGTAAGCACCATTGGGCCAGATCAGTAGTACGGTGGGGGACCACGTGCGAACCCCTGGTGACGATCTGTTTTGCAGCCCCCCCACAAACCGACGTTTTGCGTGTTTGGCCGCGTACCTGGGTAGGCGGGAGGCCGCGTTAGGCCTGGTGGCTCGCTGTGCGTGCGCGGATGCCTGGCTATCTATCTAGGAGGCCGGTCCAGGAGCTGGATCAGCGCATGCATGGGTGGACGCAGGATGGATGGATGGATGGATGGATGGCCAGGGGGCGGGTCTTGCTTCCCTATCTACCTGCGCATCCCACGCACGGAGGCTGCGCATGCATGCATGGGTGGCTGCGAGCGAGGTGGCGGCCCCCAGCCCAAAGCACGTGCGCTGCTGCTCAACACGGATGGGCGTAGTGGGCGCTGGAGCCGGCCCCGAACGCGGCTCCGTACGCTGTGGCGGGCGTCTACACGTGAATCGTGCCTGGTGGCACGGAAACGCGTGTTGGGAGGCGCTGCGGGCATAAGGCCCTCGGCCGCTTTGGGTACATGTGCCCCAAGGTTGAGCCCTTTGGCATGGATCGTTCATACCATGGTGAAAACCGCCCATCCCATCAGCACTGGGCACGTAAGCACCATTGGGCCAGATCAGTAGTACGGTGGGGGACCACGTGCGAACCCCTGGTGACGATCTGTTTTGCAGCCCCCCCACAAACCGACGTTTTGCGTGTTTGGCCGCGTACCTGGGTAGGCGGGAGGCCGCGTTAGGCCTGGTGGCTCGCTGTGCGTGCGCGGATGCCTGGCTATCTATCTAGGAGGCCGGTCCAGGAGCTGGATCAGCGCATGCATGGGTGGACGCAGGATGGATGGATGGATGGATGGATGGCCAGGGGGCGGGTCTTGCTTCCCTATCTACCTGCGCATCCCACGCACGGAGGCTGCGCATGCATGCATGGGTGGCTGCGAGCGAGGTGGCGGCCCCCAGCCCAAAGCACGTGCGCTGCTGCTCAACACGGATGGGCGTAGTGGGCGCTGGAGCCGGCCCCGAACGCGGCTCCGTACGCTGTGGCGGGCGTCTACACGTGAATCGTGCCTGGTGGCACGGAAACGCGTGTTGGGAGGCGCTGCGGGCATAAGGCCCTCGGCCGCTTTGGGTACATGTGCCCCAAGGTTGAGCCCTTTGGCATGGATCGTTCATACCATGGTGAAAACCGCCCATCCCATCAGCACTGGGCACGTAAGCACCATTGGGCCAGATCAGTAGTACGGTGGGGGACCACGTGCGAACCCCTGGTGACGATCTGTTTTGCAGCCCCCCCACAAACCGACGTTTTGCGTGTTTGGCCGCGTACCTGGGTAGGCGGGAGGCCGCGTTAGGCCTGGTGGCTCGCTGTGCGTGCGCGGATGCCTGGCTATCTATCTAGGAGGCCGGTCCAGGAGCTGGATCAGCGCATGCATGGGTGGACGCAGGATGGATGGATGGATGGATGGATGGCCAGGGGGCGGGTCTTGCTTCCCTATCTACCTGCGCATCCCACGCACGGAGGCTGCGCATGCATGCATGGGTGGCTGCGAGCGAGGTGGCGGCCCCCAGCCCAAAGCACGTGCGCTGCTGCTCAACACGGATGGGCGTAGTGGGCGCTGGAGCCGGCCCCGAACGCGGCTCCGTACGCTGTGGCGGGCGTCTACACGTGAATCGTGCCTGGTGGCACGGAAACGCGTGTTGGGAGGCGCTGCGGGCATAAGGCCCTCGGCCGCTTTGGGTACATGTGCCCCAAGGTTGAGCCCTTTGGCATGGATCGTTCATACCATGGTGAAAACCGCCCATCCCATCAGCACTGGGCACGTAAGCACCATTGGGCCAGATCAGTAGTACGGTGGGGGACCACGTGCGAACCCCTGGTGACGATCTGTTTTGCAGCCCCCCCACAAACCGACGTTTTGCGTGTTTGGCCGCGTACCTGGGTAGGCGGGAGGCCGCGTTAGGCCTGGTGGCTCGCTGTGCGTGCGCGGATGCCTGGCTATCTATCTAGGAGGCCGGTCCAGGAGCTGGATCAGCGCATGCATGGGTGGACGCAGGATGGATGGATGGATGGATGGATGGCCAGGGGGCGGGTCTTGCTTCCCTATCTACCTGCGCATCCCACGCACGGAGGCTGCGCATGCATGCATGGGTGGCTGCGAGCGAGGTGGCGGCCCCCAGCCCAAAGCACGTGCGCTGCTGCTCAACACGGATGGGCGTAGTGGGCGCTGGAGCCGGCCCCGAACGCGGCTCCGTACGCTGTGGCGGGCGTCTACACGTGAATCGTGCCTGGTGGCACGGAAACGCGTGTTGGGAGGCGCTGCGGGCATAAGGCCCTCGGCCGCTTTGGGTACATGTGCCCCAAGGTTGAGCCCTTTGGCATGGATCGTTCATACCATGGTGAAAACCGCCCATCCCATCAGCACTGGGCACGTAAGCACCATTGGGCCAGATCAGTAGTACGGTGGGGGACCACGTGCGAACCCCTGGTGACGATCTGTTTTGCAGCCCCCCCACAAACCGACGTTTTGCGTGTTTGGCCGCGTACCTGGGTAGGCGGGAGGCCGCGTTAGGCCTGGTGGCTCGCTGTGCGTGCGCGGATGCCTGGCTATCTATCTAGGAGGCCGGTCCAGGAGCTGGATCAGCGCATGCATGGGTGGACGCAGGATGGATGGATGGATGGATGGATGGCCAGGGGGCGGGTCTTGCTTCCCTATCTACCTGCGCATCCCACGCACGGAGGCTGCGCATGCATGCATGGGTGGCTGCGAGCGAGGTGGCGGCCCCCAGCCCAAAGCACGTGCGCTGCTGCTCAACACGGATGGGCGTAGTGGGCGCTGGAGCCGGCCCCGAACGCGGCTCCGTACGCTGTGGCGGGCGTCTACACGTGAATCGTGCCTGGTGGCACGGAAACGCGTGTTGGGAGGCGCTGCGGGCATAAGGCCCTCGGCCGCTTTGGGTACATGTGCCCCAAGGTTGAGCCCTTTGGCATGGATCGTTCATACCATGGTGAAAACCGCCCATCCCATCAGCACTGGGCACGTAAGCACCATTGGGCCAGATCAGTAGTACGGTGGGGGACCACGTGCGAACCCCTGGTGACGATCTGTTTTGCAGCCCCCCCACAAACCGACGTTTTGCGTGTTTGGCCGCGTACCTGGGTAGGCGGGAGGCCGCGTTAGGCCTGGTGGCTCGCTGTGCGTGCGCGGATGCCTGGCTATCTATCTAGGAGGCCGGTCCAGGAGCTGGATCAGCGCATGCATGGGTGGACGCAGGATGGATGGATGGATGGATGGATGGCCAGGGGGCGGGTCTTGCTTCCCTATCTACCTGCGCATCCCACGCACGGAGGCTGCGCATGCATGCATGGGTGGCTGCGAGCGAGGTGGCGGCCCCCAGCCCAAAGCACGTGCGCTGCTGCTCAACACGGATGGGCGTAGTGGGCGCTGGAGCCGGCCCCGAACGCGGCTCCGTACGCTGTGGCGGGCGTCTACACGTGAATCGTGCCTGGTGGCACGGAAACGCGTGTTGGGAGGCGCTGCGGGCATAAGGCCCTCGGCCGCTTTGGGTACATGTGCCCCAAGGTTGAGCCCTTTGGCATGGATCGTTCATACCATGGTGAAAACCGCCCATCCCATCAGCACTGGGCACGTAAGCACCATTGGGCCAGATCAGTAGTACGGTGGGGGACCACGTGCGAACCCCTGGTGACGATCTGTTTTGCAGCCCCCCCACAAACCGACGTTTTGCGTGTTTGGCCGCGTACCTGGGTAGGCGGGAGGCCGCGTTAGGCCTGGTGGCTCGCTGTGCGTGCGCGGATGCCTGGCTATCTATCTAGGAGGCCGGTCCAGGAGCTGGATCAGCGCATGCATGGGTGGACGCAGGATGGATGGATGGATGGATGGATGGCCAGGGGGCGGGTCTTGCTTCCCTATCTACCTGCGCATCCCACGCACGGAGGCTGCGCATGCATGCATGGGTGGCTGCGAGCGAGGTGGCGGCCCCCAGCCCAAAGCACGTGCGCTGCTGCTCAACACGGATGGGCGTAGTGGGCGCTGGAGCCGGCCCCGAACGCGGCTCCGTACGCTGTGGCGGGCGTCTACACGTGAATCGTGCCTGGTGGCACGGAAACGCGTGTTGGGAGGCGCTGCGGGCATAAGGCCCTCGGCCGCTTTGGGTACATGTGCCCCAAGGTTGAGCCCTTTGGCATGGATCGTTCATACCATGGTGAAAACCGCCCATCCCATCAGCACTGGGCACGTAAGCACCATTGGGCCAGATCAGTAGTACGGTGGGGGACCACGTGCGAACCCCTGGTGACGATCTGTTTTGCAGCCCCCCCACAAACCGACGTTTTGCGTGTTTGGCCGCGTACCTGGGTAGGCGGGAGGCCGCGTTAGGCCTGGTGGCTCGCTGTGCGTGCGCGGATGCCTGGCTATCTATCTAGGAGGCCGGTCCAGGAGCTGGATCA